>OX419587.1:15954485-16315174 GCA_948473455.1 Teleiodes luculella
ATATGTAACTCAGTTGTTTCATACGACAGAAAAGATAAGGTAAATTTGACTTTAAACTAAGTGATGTCAATATTGAAAAAGTAATAAAGAAAAAATTCTTTGAACTCTTTTAACTTTTCAATTTTGCTTAATAAAATAATATTTAAGTATATAGGCTTCTTTATTAACTCATACACGTGTACTTTTAAATAAATAGACCTCATAAAACGTAGGCGTTTAATAAATAAATTAAGTATGTGGTAATAGTATTTAGTAAATACTAATCAAGACTTGACCTAAAGGTCTTGTAACCAGGCCAGAGAAAAAAGGTTTTGTTTGAAAGCTACCGAGACACTGAAATGACCAGATTGATTTTTGTTTTCTTTTCAAAGTAAATTAATGTCAAACGGGGGTTCAAACTTGGCCAATTGTTATACTAGAACCTATCAAGTCTAAAATTTCAAAATAAGATAGTGTTCGTAAGTGCAGCTATGTGACGTCACATGATGTGGGGTTGGTCGAGTGTGCGTCACGTGTCGTCGCATATCCCTCGCTGCTTATGCAGCCGCCTCCCCGTTCCGGCTCCTCGCTTCTGTTCTGTCTTTAGTTACGAGATTTATACATCTGTTGCAACATCTGATCTCATGGTAGCTGCATTGTCTTAGCTTTATATTCTGTCTGCAACTGAATTTTTTTATTACTGGTTGTTTTTAAACATTTAATAACGTCAGAAGTTAAAAACCTTTATCCAAACCAGGGCTCGTCTCGTCTCACATAAATAAATAAGATTCTCTATAAATAATTAAACAATTTAAAAAAGTGGCGATGCGATTACAGTTGGTTTGATAAGAATTGTATCAACTCAAGGATAATAGGTACACTTACAGAAAATTATCAGTTGCATTCGCCTTCCAACCAAGAGAGATGCATCCCCGTACTGTAGTGACCGTAGGCAACCCTTATAAATGTATAATATACTAACGTCAATTTATTTATTTTTATTTACCTACCTACGGCTGGTATTTGATATGAATCATGATTCCATACTAGCACAGATACTAGCGTGGGAGGATAAAAGCATGTTGCGTGGGAGTAGACATACCGCCTACACAGAAGACCCGAGTTTGCTAGCAATAATGTTCCACCCTACGGTCTATCTTATGTAATATTATGATGTAAGTACCGCTTGTTGATATTTGTATTCCTTTTCTTTTCACCTGTGTTGTAAGGTCATCAAGCATCAACATACTTTCATCAAGGCTAAGATATTAAAAAAAAACTCTTCCTGTGTATGTCGCGCAACTTGGGCGCAGATAAATAAATAGTTACTTGGGGTAATATCATGGTCCAAGAAAACAAGGTCTAACCGTTAGACCACGTGACTTGACACAAGCCTACGTCATCATGCTGTTCATCCTTGTCGAATTCGTGTTAATAGACAAGGATGATCAGCATGATGACGTAGGCTTGTGTCAAGTCACGTGGTCTAGTGGTTAGACCTTGTTTTCTTGGACCATGGGTAATATCAAAGAAAACAGTGACCTTAAATTAACAGTGAACAATTTACAGACTGTGGTAATATAGGTAAGACCTTAAAATCCTCGCGTTTTATGATTTGCGTAAAACATCATGTATTGTTATTGTTATTTGTTCTTTAGTTTTTACTGTACATCTTGTTTTGTGTGCTGTGAAAAATGTGTTCAAAAACTTATTTTCTCAAATAAAAAATGTCACCAAACTTGTGATACAAATTACCACATAGATTAGACCTTAGTATTTTGCATCACAAGTAACCACAACACGGTGTCCAAATAAATGACCGAGAGTTCTAGAAGGCCGGAGTGGAAGGTTGAGGGTGAGCCCATTACCGCAGCCATTGGTTTCCATTATCGGGTTTTACAAATTTGTGCGGAGCTCTAAGTTCTGGGCTCGGTGCCAGCGAAGGCTAACATCTTAAAGCCACCGAAATTATTACATTCAACTGAATATCATTATGTAAAGTATTTGGTTTCGGAAATGTGTTCCGGTAAAAAAGCGTATGGCACAAATATTTGCGCGTTTCTGAGAAGAGAATTATGATATGTTTAACAGAGTACCGACCAAGAAATAAGTTAAGGAGGCAAGCGCCCAGATTCCCTTCTCTTTGATATAGATAGATAAAGAATTGATGCTAGGGTTTTTTTTAACTGACTTCAAATAATGAGGAAGTTCTCTCTCAATGCGACGCATATGTTTTTTTTTATTTAACGCTCGAAGTTCTTAAAAATAAGAAATACAATTATTAAATATACATCTGTTTGCACGTGTCATTTTACTTTTATCAGAAAAAATATTATGTGTATTATTATGTGTATAACATCTCTTCAAAGGCTGTGTAAATTTATTCCTGGAATAATACTCGATGTGAAATTCTCGATGTATTCATATTTTCTGCTTATTCTTCAAGCGTTAGCAAAAATAACACGAATATCTGATAAACATGTGGGCTTAGGAGAAAAACTTTAGGTATATTTAAATTTACGGTGTTAGTAAGCTTATTTTTTACAATTTATATTTTTTTCTCTTTTAGGTTATAAAGTCATCGATTGACCTTATTATTACATCCTATTATCCGAACTATTATAGGTATTACATATTATAATATAATCCAAGCTCTTCGCCAATGGTTTTTTGTACTGTTAATGGATAGGATAAATTATAATTATGTACTTCAAACGAATTTTAAAAATTACATTAAATCTAGTGCCAGATTTTTACCTACAAAATTGACAAATTTTACATCTATTGTTTCGTGTTTGGTATTTATTTGAGAAATTATTGCTTTTTTTATCATTACTGCTGTTACTTTTAACCGTCTCTTTAGATCAAACAAAAATGAATTATTTAAATCCAATTCAAGCCAGTGCAAGACTAAAGTGTAGACCAGACTCTAGGTTTAATATTGGACTAGACAACTTCAAACGAGATGGATTCCAGTTACTAGGAAGTATTTACGAAGTTATTCTTGGAAGAAGGATGACTTCAATTCCTCAGATAAACAGAGGGATGTAGATACCCACAGCCGCAGACAAACCCCCGGCATTAGCTATCTACCTATACTTACAGTTTTTTAAAAATAATTTAAAATCTTAATTTCTCCTATGTTTCTGAACAATATTAATCACTAGAGACGTATCTGACCAGCCTAGTTGCTCGTACGTACGTCTTCCTTGGAAGCACAGGGTCGCGGGTTTGAATCCCACCCACAACATTCGCGTGATGAGCACTTGCATTTGCCTTTTGTCTTGATGTTGTTATATATTGAAGAAAAATGGACGAGGATGACTAGATGAAAGAATTCCAAAATAGAATCTTTTAATTTAGATGAGAAATAAATAGAAAATAAGGTGGAAATGATGTTGCAAAGCACCTCGTTAGAAATGTATTCATTTTAAACAAATAAAAATGCTTTTTCTAAAAATTTGTGACTCTCCATGTAGTAGCTCATTCAGAAACTTCATCGATCTCCGATTTCCGCTAATCAACGACAGCAAAGATAACACTGTCTACATTAGCCAAAATCCGTGTAATCTCTGGATATCAATCTTGTCGAGTACAGTACCGCAATCGGCTTCGCATCTCGGCCGGCTCAATTACTTGAGTCGCTTAAGCCGTGTCCGTCGTCCGAACTAGTAAATGTCTTGGGTCGCCTAAGCGGAGTCCAATGGAGTCATTTCGTTAGGGCCAGGCGTCAAGAGGCCATGTCTCTATATTGGACAGTTTAATCTCTTCCGACACGGCATTATGAGCAGGACACCTGTTACAAGACCAGAAATGGAAAGGCTATCTGAGAAGTAATTTGTACAACCAGTTGACACTTTTGAAGCGCTGTAGGTACGATGTGATATATTTTAAAAATCTCATAAAATAGAGAGTTTTAACAAACAATAAAACTTACCTATTATTTTTCCTGAGATATCCGGAATCCATATTGTTGAGTTTAGCCTTGCCTTTCTACGTTCGACTTTGGCGCCTTTATTCTCCCTTCCGGTGCGCGCGCTAGGCGCCCTCTAGTGATTTGAATAGTGGGGCGCCGGGGTTCGTGCGGAAGCGTTAGCGCAGCGCGCGCCATCGTTCTTCATTATAAAACTCAATAATGTACCAGGTAGGAATTACCTGGATTCCGGATATCTCAGGAAAAATAATAGGTAAGTTTTATTGTTTGTTAAAACTCTCTATTATTTGTTCCGTCTTCGATATCCGGAATCCATATTGTTGAGTGACGTGTTTGGTATCTCCTGGTACCTGAATGATGATGCTATAATGTGTTTTGTATAATCAACATGATTTTATATGTGATAAATCAGATTAAATAAAAATAATAATCTATAGTTAATTTTCCGCTACAAAATAATTTGACAAAGATACCTGTTCATTACAATTACTTGTTTCCGATATAATTTCTCTGTGATAATAAGTTCTGAATGTGTGTTCTTGTTTCCAATTTCCTGTTGCAAGTATTTGGTCTATTGTGAACTTTTCTAACCAATTTAAAGATGCAACAGCAGAACGAACTGAACCTGGTGATGCTTCAATGCCAGATTCTTTCAATACAGATTTGATCCAACCTGCAATGATGGTTCTGGTGGCAGGTCTAGGTGTGCCTCTCGCTGTAATAAACAAATTTGGCCAGTTACCTTGTTTACGACGAATATCTGAAACATGTAGTAATCGGCGAAGCCAATATACACAGCACAGGTTTTGGTTAGGATGTTTAAGAAGTTTCCAACCCGTGGTTTATGCTATCCGTCTTTGAACCAAAAGAAGGCCACAGCACGATATTATCTCCATCATCCCTTAAATTGTCTGCATCTACCTTCAATAGTGTGAGGTCGTGTACACGCCTTCCTGAAGTTAACAGTAGTAATACGGCCGTGCGTCTGGAAACTTGATATAGGTTGTTCTCGTCTGGCGTATAAGTACTTAAATGACGAATAACCAGCTTAGGATCCCATATTGGTGGTTTAGTTTTCTTTTCGGTTGCTGAAGAAATGGCTTTTAACATATGTTTGACAAAAAAGTTAGAGGATAAGTTAAGATCCGCGGATAAATTTGTGAACGTTGCAATAACAGATTTATGAACTAGAATTGTCCTATAAGCTAGTCTTTCGTTGTTATGTAAATGAGCAAGGTACCTAGCTATTTCTACAGGTGAAGGATTCTTAAAATTTACTGCATTATAAGAACACCATTCTTTCCATTTTCTCCACACGGGAGTGTAAGTGTTGATGGTAGATTTTCGCCAACTTGAAAACAATAAGGACTTTTCTTGTTCGCTCCAGTCATCTATCAAGTCTGACCACCCGAAATCAACCATGCTTCTAGGTGAATTTCTCGTATACCTGGTGGATGAGTCCCGGTTTGTGTGTCTACTAGGACACGGTGTAGATTCTTGATTTGGTACGGTCTCTGGAGAGCTCGACGCTGAAGATCCGATAGCCAAAAAGTCTTTGTCCATTTCGGCGCGATTATTATGTAAAGACCTAGAGCTGTATTTAGATGAGACAGTACCTGTGGCATCAGATTCGGTGGCGGAAAAATCCATGCAAGGTTGAATTTCCACTGACGACAAAACGCGTTGTGAAATAGAGCTTGTTCGTCCTGTGGATCTCTCGATACATACTTGTTTACCACATGGGCTGTTTTCGAGGCAAACAGATCCACTTCCGGAGTCCCCCACATCCGGAAAATCATATCGGTTGCCTCGGTTGTCAAGTGCCACTCTGGACAAGCTTTTTGACGAGATAGTGCGTCTACTTCGATGTTGTACCTGCCTGGAAAGTACTGAGCTGTTAGGCAAACATTCAACTGGTCTAGGAGTGTGATCATTTGCTTCGTCAGGTCCAGCAATTTTCTCGACTTCGTCCCACCTTCCTTGTTGATATAGGCTACTACCGTGCGATTGTCCGTTTGTACTAGGATATGTGCATTGATGAGATGGTTGCTTTGTTGTAATATCGCGGCGTAGACTGCATACAGTTCCTTGAGGTTGACATGCCATATTTTTTGGGTATTTGTCCACTGACCTGTTATTATAGTCTCGCCCAGTTGAGCTCCCCATCCGATGTCGGAAGCATCCGTAGTTAGCAAGTGGGTGACCGGAATGTTGTGAATTGGCATGGTCCCCGAGGCAGCCTTCAACCACCATTGTATTTCGGCGAGCACAGGATCTGGTAACTCGAGTCGTTTGTGTGGATCCATTTTGGACAACTGTCGGCTGTAGTATTGCATTGTTCGACAGTGTAGCCTTCCCCTGGGGACTACGAATGTGGCAAAGTTGAGTCTCCCCAGTAGTGACTGGGACTGTTTGAGGGACCAACTGCCTTTCGACATCTGTTGCTGAAGTGCTTTGCGTAGCGTTATGCACTTCGACTCCGACAAAGATTTGGTGTTCTGTTCGGTGTCCCAAGTAATTCCCAGGAACTCTAGGCGGCGAGTCGGAGTCAGAACAGATTTGTCGAAATTGATTGTCCAGCCGAGCCTCTGCAGCAGATTGACTGTCATGGTGACATGGCGGCAAAGAATGCGTTGACTCTGGTTTGCCAAGAGGAAATCGTCTAGATAAACTACACACCTGATTCCGTGAGACCGCAGATACTCTGCAATCCAATTTGTTACCGAGGCAAAAGTTCTCGGAGCAGTTGAAAGCCCGAACGGTAGACACGTCATTTGCAGGAGTTTTCCTTTGTAGCTCAGCCTCAAAAATCTGCGGTGTTGGACGGCGATTGGTAGATGAAAATACGCCTGACTGAGATCTAGTTTTGCCATCCAGTCCAGGTCTTGTAGAAATTTGGGGACGCGAAAATGGCTGAAGAGCTGAAACTCCTTCGTCTTGACAAACCTGTTCAGCTGTTTTAGGTTGAAAATTGGTCGATAAGAACCGTCTGGTTTTGGAACGAGAAAAAAGGTCGACAGATAACTCGGTGAAATGTCTACTTCCTCTAAAATGTGAGCGTCTAACATGCTTTCGATTTGTTGAGTCATTTGACTGCTCTGTTTTGTTTTGAAACATTCCAAAACCAGACGATTTGGATAAATTAGGGGTGGTTTCAGCACAAATGGGATGCGGATGCCTTGTAATAATTTTAAAATCTGCTGTGGTGCTCCTAATTCCTCCCAAATATGCAGATATAGCCCTAGACAACCACCCCGAAATGGTAGCGAGTCATGCTCGCCGATTTTTGTATTTAGAGGGGGAATGAGAGCGAGGTTTCTGACCTTTGTTGCCCTGCCGGTCCTTTCTCGTTGTGGGCTTGCTACTATTAGATGGCCTGGGTAGGTGAGATTTTGGTTTTTTGAAAGAATTGTTACGAAATGGCTTTTCATTTGACTGCTTGCTTGTAGAAGCTTTAGCGGAGTAATCATTTTTACGGGATTGGTGGGTATACGTATTATTTTGCGTTGGTGGATTAGTGGTTTGAGTAGAAGGTACTGTTAATTTTTCAGCCCCCCCTATTTTCTGAACGAAAGTATTTAATAATTCACCATCAAAAAGAAATTCTAAATTTGGGGGAATTCTTTTCAATGCATCACTGTGATATTCATTAGGAATTTGCTTAAGCAACAATTCTCTCCGAGATTGAATTGTATCTGCCCGTCTACCACACGTAATTTGTAAAACATCTTCAGTGACCTTCATGTAGGTAGATTGTTTGCCAAACAGTTCTTCGATTTTTTTAAAAAGAGTTGCTGGTGTTAACATTGTATCTTTGTTGCCTGACCAATCAATTAATCCCTGCAGGGTCTTGCATAATTCATCTTTTTGGGTTAAAATTGCATTAGTCATAGCAGCAAAGGAACGCTCTAAAAGATAAAGTCGATACTCTTCAGTAGAATGGGATTGGAATCGTTTTAAATCGTCATTAATTTCTAGTTCCACAAAACCGGGGGTAGTCACATATTTCTTCTGTACCTCAGCAAAACGAATCGAAGACCAGTCGCTAGATTTAAATCTTTGTAAGTCTGACAGTTTGTTCAAATATTTTTCGTTAGATTTGGGGAAGATTGGATCTTTCACCACAGTGCTAGGATCAGATAGATTTAATTGATTTTTATCTAAGTCGGTAGTATTATTTGGAGGCTGTAGTAAAAAATCTGAAGAACCTTTAGAGGCAATAGAAGCTGTTACGGCAGCTGTGCCAGACGGAGCAGAAGCCATCGAGCCTGATTCGGCTGGGGTACCATGTCCGGTGGGCATGGCCGCAGGGATATTATGGACTGATACGGGTGTAGTGGAATGAGCATTAACACTTGAACTGTCATGCATTTTGTTCGACTGGGAATAGGTAATCATGCTAGTCAAAAAATTTATTTGTTGTTGTAAAAATTCAAATTGTTGGTCACTTACGTGTCGGGCTCGTTTTGACTTACGAGCACTTGTATCCTTCTGCTTCGGAGACTTTGCCGCAGCCTGCGACGTTTCAGCTTGCTGATCTGCTCCCACATCTTCTTCAGCACTCGACGACGATTCAGAGCTCGAACTTGACTTCGATTCCGTTATAGACCTTTTTCGTGAAACTGGCGGTTCTAACGTACGATTTGAATTCGGCTCCATACCGAGGGGAGAATTAAAAAATGTCGGTGTTTTAATAAAACACTAAATTCAACACAGCGCAGCTAACACGTGCGAACGGTACGAAAGACGACGCTATAATGAAGAACGATGGCGCGCGCTGCGCTAACGCTTCCGCACGAACCCCGGCGCCCCACTATTCAAATCACTAGAGGGCGCCTAGCGCGCGCACCGGAAGGGAGAATAAAGGCGCCAAAGTCGAACGTAGAAAGGCAAGGCTAAACTCAACAATATGGATTCCGGATATCGAAGACGGAACAAATAATAGACTATTATGTATGAAAGTGTCGATTTTTTGTTCAGTTTGCGAAAGTTGTTCAACCACTGACAGTGCACATCTTTTCAGTGTTTGCTAAGCTGTTACTTACAATTTTGTCAAAAAAGAAATTCTCACATTAACACATATTTTCCTCCACGATTTAGTTTTAAATTGAGCTTATCGAAATGTGTGCAATGTAGTGCAATTACCAACCACGAAAATAAAATACTTCTTTATACATAGATCCTTACTGTTACGTATCATTAATAGTTATGTGATGTGATACTAAATACGACCTGGAAGGTTGGTGTCAGTAATATCACCGCTTCCTGGAAGGGACGGTTAGCATTCGACCTTTAATCTGTTATGAAGTCAACACCTATTAAGGGTTACTTGATATCTTGAGCTACGAATACTCGAGCAAACTTGATTATCATCATATTAAATTGAAGTAAATGAAACTGGGTAATGAGTGAATGGTACAATTTCTAAACTGATTTTTAAACTGGAAGAAATTAAAAAAATTAAAACGAAAATGAAATGTATAAGTCATGAAAATACAAATATACTTTACTGACATCAAACAGAAATGATGATCATCTTCATCTTAGTTTCAGTGTGTAAAAGGATAAACAAACCAACACACTTTCACATTATAATTATTCGTCCGGCCGTCCATCTAACACAGTCAATTTTCTTCGACTCTATTGAGAAGGAAAGAAAAATACTCAGTGACAGATATAACAATCAGTCGAACCCCTTAAGAGCGGTGTAGGCATACAAACCCTAATTTCTCTAAGTAGAAAGAGTAGGCAGTTATCCAGTGCCAGTGGTTTGGAGCAAGACAAATAGCGTCAATAAATCTCCGGCGCCAGATTGAGAAAAATAAGAGGGTACAACCAACACGACACTTGACCAAGACGAGACGACTTTTTTCGCTACTACTACCAGTATTTTCTCATTCATCTACCTGATTCTAACTTAATCTAAAAAGAGAATAACTAACTAACTTCAAGAACGTTTGCTTGCTTGCTTATCTTGTGGGTTTCGAGGTTGACCTACGTCACGAACCTTAACTTAACCTTAACAGTCCACATTATTAAGCCGACTAAAGCTTCTGACATGGCTACTATTACCACCTATTACGTCTACAGTATATCCGGTAGTAGAAGCCGACACCAAGGGCTTTAGGTGCCTTCTGAAACACGTAACATCTTTCTTTTCGGATAATTTGGTGATTTAGCCTACAATGCCTTAACTAGGGCTTTCCCTAGTTAAGGCATTGTAGGCTAAATCACCAAATTATGGGAATTATGGGAGTGTGATGGGACTTTTCCCATGAAGTGAGATTTGTTCGAAAAGTACCCCCTCTGGGATTCGAACCCAAAACCTCCGTAATTTGAAGCGAGAGCGAGAATTTACTATTCGACCACGGAGGATAAGCAAGCAGTGTCGTTTATTAAAATTATCTAATTAATGCCGTTCATTTATAAGCGTGATCTGATTATAATACGCAATTTATTCGTAATGCAAAAACCAACGAGTAGTGCAGTGCCTCGTGCCGTGCCTTCCTGAAAATATGACTTATTCTATAATATATTTCAGAAATAAAGAATTATTTTATAACTATTTCAATATAAATATTTTAACTGGTCGATTTTGTAACAAACGCGCAGATTAAATTTTAAAAATATATATTTTTTTTGACACTAGCTTTTATCTGTGTGCCAGTGTCAAGTAAAAGGTAGAGAAAAAAGCACGTTAAATAATACCGGATTATCTTTAAATTACAAGAGCAGTTAGTATACTAATGAAAATGGCGATGATAATAATAATTATGTAGGTGTTACGTTAAATATATACGTTAAAATAAACATACTATGATGATAATGGGAGGCCTTTGTCCAGCAGTGGAAGTCTTTCGGCTGAAATGATGATGATGATAATAATAAAATTTTAATAGTATTACATAAAATGAATGATGATAAATATAACTATAAATAAAAGGATGCATAAGAAGGCAAGAGATTCGAGTAGGAAAAGGAACACAGAGAGTCTGCAGAGCATGGAAAAAGGAAACCCGATCGTAACGAGGGCGAGGACAGGAAAAAGATCTGAAATGTTTCATACTAGATAGTAATTAGGACCGTAGCGTAGTCGTTTAAAGGTTTTATTACAGACAGACTATTCATCTCCACGTAAGGAAAGTCCATAAAATGTAGGGTGTGTAGATTTAGTTACAGGCTGTTTATGGCCTGAGTAACGACATAGTCCAAGATCCCACCGTAAAAGAACGAACTCATCTCATTTGTGGGATAGGCACCCAGATAGGTGCTTCGCTTTTACTTTAACTTCTATGTGAGACATATTGAGGTGAATCGTAGGCTTAGGTGGGGCACAATCACCAATAGACCTCGCAAGACAGCCCAAATGGCACGCAATTTTCTTATAACCAAAATGTAACAAAACAATAAATAATAGAAATATCAGAAAAAAAGATGTAAATAATACTGAATCCTAAGGTTGTGAAGGTCAATAGAAATTGGTAAAGTAGCTATCTTTTATAAATAAAAATGAATAATTTGTTACTGCAGGTCATTGCTGGCTTTAGGCCTTTTTAAACCTTTGTATATACCTAGTAGAAAAATTGTGTTCTTTAACATTTAAGAAGGGTTAGGTTTTCTTCCGTAAGAATTAAAATGAGCCTACTACTGCCACCTATACTGACACTTGCGTACTTTTCAAGAGAAATCTAGCAACACACGTCGTGACCCACAACGTTTTTACTTACCACAAAGCCTGCCTTTACACGAAGTCTCAACCTAAGCCGAAAGAGGACGCTATTTCAAGCATATTCATTTGTCAGTACCCTCCAAAAGATAGCGCTAGTAGTACTCATAACAAAGTTTTAAATTGTAAAGCAAGGTCAAATTATAAACTAGTTGATTGTCCCGATCTAAGAGCAAGGAAAATCGCGCTTTTGCTTTTGATATCTAAAATTCTGCCTCCCTCTATCTCTCTCTCTCTCTCTCTCTCTCCCTCTCTCTCTCTCGACCAACCTTACTATTTCGGAAACAGACTCGAAACTAAAGTTGTTCGGACTAAAGATAACTTTTCCCGATGGGGATTTAAAGGGTGTATAAGGGGTAATGGTACCCCAGAAAATAGGCCGTCTCCTCATCTATCCTTGTTATCCTGTCACTTACTTGATGCAAGCTACTGACCAGATTTCGTTTCAGATTCGTGTAGATCAAGGAAGTGGGAAAAAGCCACGCTACGCTATTACAGATCTTTGGTGTAGATAGATTCAGGATAATAGTCTAATATGTCATCTAAAAAAAAAAAACAATGTTGATATTTTAGAAGAAGGTTCCATTTTAACTTCGAAACCCACACGATAAGGAAGCAAGCAATGGCGGTTTAAAAATCAAATACTAAAAGGACTCTACAGTTTTGAATAAAAAAAAAGAAAACATATCTGCACTCCCATACATACAAAATAGTCAGATTTAACCGTATAGGTACGTACTTTTAAGTACCTACTTAACCAAGTTCAATAAAAGAAGCCAATAAGGATAAATGGCATTCGTAGAACTAACTACATTCAGTTGAACAAAATCACCTTTCTAAAAACATTTGGACTGTATCCAAGAGCTTTTGGTGGCAATAAAAGAATTTCTTGTATCGTTGGCAAAGATTGGAAGGGGCGGTTATCGTCCTATTTCCTTAAGAATGGGACCTCTGACACAATGCGGAATACTTGTGTGAGTTCAATGAACTTTAGGCATTGAATGCATACAGCCTCTTCATAGTTACTTCACTTCCGACATTCTATCTATCTATATGAATCCACATCATTTCAGATCGCAGACACCAAAGATCAATCTTTTTTGTTGTGTTTCATTAATGAAAGCTAGCTTATTTGTAGGAAATTTTTGTGACGAAAAAATTCAAACATGAAGTCTATTTTTAAAACATTTGACATCATCATGTCAAAATATCTCTTTTCCACGAAAAAAAAAATTATGCGGCTTTCAAGAAGGCTTCACAGTAGTTCACAGCCGCTGGCTATAATTTTTTTATCAGATTGCTAAATTATAAAATAAAAGGAAAAATATTGTTTGTACGATGAGAAAACTATTTAAAATTCGATTCAAAGAACTTCAGAATGCACGCAAACAAGGAACACTAGCACAAAAGCAATGAATCTACGGTAAGTAGCACAGGCTACCTACAGTTATTTGCAGCTAGCACAAACATAATTTAACAAAGTTTATACTTTTTTTTTTCTTTTAACAACTACGTTGGTTTTTCTTTGTTATTCTACTGCATACAGAAATAATTATATTGTTTTAATTTTTAACACTTTTACTAAAATATTGCAATAGAGTTACATTTTGTAGTTTTTACTATGATTTAAATTTTACAAAAACGTTATTTAATAAGTTGATCCATTTATTAAGGTAAGAATTCCCTGCCGTTTGTTCTGATTTTAATTTTGTATGTTTCTTTTCAATCACGCAATATATTTCTAGAATTTTCTAACAAGCGTCATATCTTAGATGTACAGGATGTATGTGCCGATGATAAAGCAAATGATATATTAATGATGATTTATTTAATACCATTCGTTACAAGTCGGTACAAAATACAAATAGATTGTAAATAACATTATTTAATTATTGACAAATGTGCTTATTATTTTTAATAGCACATTTGTAATATAATTTTATGAGTATTCGAAAAGTTTATAATTTAATAAATATTACGTTAATGGCAGCAAATCTATTCGTTAAAAAAATAAAAATGATGGCTAAGGAGCCAAGACTGCAGCTTGATTTTAAAATATTGCACAGAGATAGAAACTGTCCTATTAAAATTACTAAGATTATTTGTACAGGTGTGTTGAATATTATTTTCGTTTTCGTGAAAATTATATTTAGGAATTTCGGTCAACCGTGTCCAGCAAGGACCAAATCAAATCAAATCAAATATACTTTATTGCACAAAATAAAATAAAAAACAGGTACAATACAAATTAAACATAGAGAGAAGGCAAATGGCGGCCTTATTGCTCTAAGCGATTTCTTCCAGGCAACCATTAGGCGATAGTGGAAGTGTTTAGAATGAAAGGGCGGGTGTGCAAAAACAGAAATTACTTAACATAGGATATCCGGGACCAAGTGTAGATACACCCTGTGTGTGTAAGTATGTAGATACACCCTGTATAGTATGAGCATTTGTAAGCGAGGCCCTGGGGGCAGCATCAGCCCGCGCCGGTCACACACATCCGCAATAATAACATTATGCAATGCATCAGATTATGTTCATTCGCATCGTATAATATTATGGCATGGGGACAAACCGGCGTATTCCTATTTGCTTCAAGTTTTTTATACTTCTGTTTTGGCTGTAGTTCCACTTAATTTTGTCGATATTCGCCTCTATTTCTTTTATTATGATTTACAAATTGATATTCGTTCATCAGACTTAAAACTTTTTAAACATTTTCTTATTTCACATTGCGTGTTCTGTAATAACTACCAAAATTGTAAACTCGCCGTATGTAATGATTATTTCCATAGTCAGAACTTAACCTAATAGTTAACGTGCACTCCGATGTACGGATCCATGGTACTTTTCTGCTTATCAAGTGGTTGAAATTAAAGGATATTTTTCTCTTGCGTTAATCTCTGATGTAAATGTAGAAGTGTCACAATTAATTAATCATCATCTCAGCCGAAAGACGTCCACTGCTGGACAAAGGCCTCCCCTAAAGATCTCCACAACATGGCGACCGCGCGCCGGAAGACATAGTGTGAGCAGGCCCCCCACGAGATGGACCAACGATCTGGTGAGGGTCGCGGGAAGCCGCTGGATGCGGGCAGCGCAGGACCGATCATTGTGAAAATAATTAATGTATCTATCTAATTTGTCAACGTTCCAACTAACTTTTGAACCGGAAACCTGAGGAACGAAAGGGAATAATTAATATATGTAAAATAGAAAAGATAAAATGGTCTTACTGTGGTTTTACTAAACAACGTCATTCACATCACAGCACAACATCATAACATCACAGAAACCAAAACCTGTAATGTTACTTAAAGTAGGTTACAATGATTCACATTATCGCACAAATTCCCTCCTGCCACCAATTTAAATTCAGCACAACTAAACTACTTAAGAGATAAACAAACATTATTACATTTGAAGTGATATAACAAAACCATACTCGTAGGATTTAAATAAGTATAGATTAGTTACTTTTTAGACTAGTAAATAGGTACTTATGTAGATAGTAATATAATTAAGAGGTTTTTTTTGTAAGGTATTGTTTGTAAGAAATAGGCTCAAATTGATACTGTATTTTTTTGACCAATAATAATCCAGAAAATCAAGGATTATCTAAATGAAATCATAATTATTTTTTAAAACTTATAGATCCTTAAAAGAATTGCAAAAAGGGTAGGTGTCAGAAATTTGTTTTATAAAAGTGTGTTATCGATCGTTTCGCCCGCATTTCAGAAGTTATAAAGGTCATTATATTTTGGTATTACTTGTATGTGTTTGTATGTATGTAAATACATACACAGCCGTGTTTCATATTACAGGAACTATTTAGAGCCATATTTAGATGTTAATTCCTCGGTCTCGCTCGGTAGTGAAGTCGACAATCACAATCGACAACTTGGCTCTCATTTTTTTACATTTATTTTTTTGTGTCCAATTAGCATGAAAAATAACAAGTTTTAAAGAGTGGTTAAAAAACAAAATGAACAAGAAAACAGCATTGTTACTTGTTTCTCGAAACTCCGTCGGGTAGAAAACACGTTTTTCATTAAATTGTTCTACGAATTCTTTCATTGCCGAGTATTATTTGCAAAAAGTCATTTAATTTTTTTTTTTTTAAACTTTGTCTCGCAATACATTTATCGAAACCCAATAAGGGCAAAGTTCAACGTTACATTGTTTCGATGAATAGCCATTTTATCGTAAGCCTTATAGCAGTCACATTATGTACAAAGTAACTTAATGTTGTTTACTCTAATAAAGTTCAATACGTTCGGGGATTTACAGTTTACAGGTTCTCCATCTTAGTTTGTTACAACCTGCGTATCTGATAAGACAAGGGTAAAAGAATAATGCTTCATCAAGACCAACTTAACTCACGAGAAGCTCGAGAAGCTGTCAAACGCGATATAGTGACATTAGAGCCATAGTAATTCCGTCATTGAATAGTGAGTTAGGAAATTAAATTTATCTTAATGCTTGGCGTAGTTTTATTTGTAGAGTTTAACTGATTTTGTTTTTAAAACTGTCATCAGAGAATAATAATAATAGTTTAAAAAACTAAAAAACACGCTTTTAGCACGCACTCTGACAGCAAACCCTGTCATTTGATACCCATATCATGGGGGTGGATTTCAAACAGCCTGTCCGCCATCTTGGACGTCCTGGTATTATTTTGGATTTGTATGTGCTAGCTAACGTATTATTATTGGATTGTAATGACTTTCCTTACTAGTCATATTGTCATCAGAACTCAGAGCTTGTGCAAAATTTCATCCTAATCGAAGACCGGGAAATGGGCCAAATTAAGATTCCAAGATTTTACAAGTGAAGCCAATAAAAGAGTGTTAAAAATTACATTGTCGGAGGAAGATAACAAACAGCTATGTTGCTATGTCCATTCCATGGAAAATAATTAATCAATATTATAAAAGAAAATGAAAACTCTGCAATACCGTACAATTTTTATGTTCGACGTTTTGTGTTTTATTTTGCTATATTTTTTAATTTCTTATTTATAAGTAAATAAGAAATAATTCTTTAGTTTTATTGTTAATTGAAAAAGTAGTAATTTTGTTTGAAATGTTCATGTTCATATAGGTATCAACCGATTTTCTCCACAAAGCTGTTGCCAAAATAATCTTCCATTTACTGTTGAGAAGGGTTTTTTTCAAGCGGGCAAAGGTTAAGAAAGTTTCTGGAGGCATTGGGGTGTTTCTGGAGGCATTGGGGTGTTTCTGGAGGCATTGGGGTGTTTGTTAAGCTTACTTAAGCGTCATTTATCAGGTTATCCCTCGATAGGGGTCGTGGCTCGTGACCACAATGTCTTCGCACGGATTAGCCGATACGGGCCTAATGTCCACTCGGCCCGTTAGGACACACACGATACCTCGCCTATTTGAACTTGTTTTTTCCGTAGGATTTCTGTAAGTATTTTGTAGGGAAAAAAATCGAAGAAAGGCAAAAACTAACACAGTGTTTGTGTAAGCAAGCTATTATTATCACATGCCGCTATTTTCTACTTCGTTTTACATGCTTTTTAGGTAGTAGTTAGTACTCGATTATGTTATTATCTGCGCTACAGTATAAAACAGGAAAACTTCCTTTTAAAAACAAACAAAATGTTATCTGTGTTTTGGGCTTCTAAACTACCTACACAATAAAATTTAGATTTTATGGTACTACCTATTTATAGTATACCTACACTATGGTACCTTTGCGTGCCTTTGCGGACCTTCTAAGGTACCCATAGGTATGTCAATAAGACAAACTTCTTGTCTTATGCACTTATAATTATTTTCTTATCTTATTGAAAAAAATATCTGTTCGGCTAGATCAAGCCATTTTAACCTTCTGCGAAGTCTAATCTTTTGCGGAAATTTTGTTAACAAACTTGTCGAGGTGGTTTGCAGCAACCACTTTCCTCCACAAACCGCTTATGTTATACGCTCTAGTCACAGAGAACCTCCCATATTTGGCACACTTAGCAGTTTTGTGGCGTCTTTGACTCGGGCGGGTTTTAGCACAGAAATGGCATGGAGGAATAAGTAAGGAAGCCTAGCAGAAGGGCGCCATTTTCAAATCTTGTTGGCAAGGAAGCACGCTTACTAGACAAGTCGTGGCAATTTACGAGTATTACTGGTTTATTGTGCTATTGTGTTGGGATCAAAGAATCTTCAATGGGAATCAAGTAAGAGATCCTGTTTCCTTCTCGCCAATTATGGGATATAGGTAAATTGCTGGCTTGTTACCGTTTATTCTACAATAACTCACTTTTTTAGAAAAAAACAATAAAGATGTAAAAGCGTATCAACTGCTTTTGTGTATTTATTGAACACAAACTAAGTGTTTTTAGTTGTGATTAAAATCTAGCAGGATTTTAATTCGCCCATAATACAATTAATAACATTTAACTGTATTTCTGAATCAATATCGTCGAACATAAATTTATTAGTGAAACAGAAGTTATTTTTATTAAAAACATTTAGGCAAGCATTAAAATATACGAAATTTGCAAAGTTCTATTAACGAAAAACGAAATAGGTATAGTTCTTTATTCCTAAAGCAATGGAGGCGAGCAGTAGTTTTATAACAATATACTTTTTAAAACTTTCACGGTTGTTTTCATTACTATTAAACGGTAAATATCCCGTTTTTAATCTTAATAGTTTTAAGCTTTAAGCTTTAAGTTTAATTTTACTTAACTACCCTCTTTTCCACTTTACTCCCTGAAGGTTATTGTTCAAAAACTTCTGACTTTTACTTAATTCTTTCATATTATTAAATTAAAATCTTTTTAACAGGTGCATCTGAAAATTTCTTCTTAAAATAGTCAGTAAGGGATGAGGTAACTCTGTTTTATTTTCTTTATTGTAAATAACATTTGTGCATGGGCTTAGTACCAATTCTAACAGCTTCAATTGTTTACCACAGCATCTAATAATTATTATTAAAGCATTCATATAAATGATAAATAAAAACAAACATAATATAAAAACTTCTTTATTTAACCTTGCAGTATTTTTGTTGGTAAAAGAAGCGTGGCTTTCCAAGACCTTTTTGAGAATTCCAACCTCTCTGTAAAAGAGAGATAAGTGTATGGCCACTTTTTTTTTAGTTAGAGGTAAATTGCAATAAGTAAAACAACACCGTCACTTTGCTTAGAATAACAAGGATATTATTTTTTATCTACACATAAGTATATTAATTTAATTTCTTTCTCATCGTCTTTGAATGGGTAAATTTATTTCGATCTAATTAAGTGAAAACTTAATCTAAACCAACCAATAATATTTTTATGTATTATTGTATCTAATTAAGTTCAAAAATTTAATATTGAAGCTTACCTACGAATATACTGTAAGAAAAAATACCTTTGAGAGAAAATTTAATTCAGGGTAAAACACCCGTCCTATATTAATTGCCTGCCTACTTTATTACATTCAATATTTTCCTAAAATCGTTAAGTTATGAATACCTTGCTGTTCCTCTACTGTTTTGCTTATTTCACGTATCGTACGTTATTTCATTTCTCTTGTATAAAAGCACAAATTAACACATTATATGGATATATATTTCTCTTTATAATTCAACAATTTATTTGTATTACGATTTAAGAAAATATTATAAGTTGAAGAAACTTATTTTTTTTTTCTTAGCTTATTATTTTCCTAACAGATATCGTCTGTTGTAGGTAGGTACATCTAATTATTTTCATAACTCTTTGATTCCTTGTATTCAATAGAACTCCGTCATAAAACGAGCGGGCGCATTTGACAGATTTTCTCAAAATTTGTAAATGAACATCATTTCACTCGGAACACTTTTCTCAGTATAACGATGTTTATAACAAATTTTGAGAAAATCTGTCATAATTGTGCCCTTTTTGTAACGAGATCATATTATTACAAAAAAGTTGAAGTAAAATTGATACCTAAAGCATTTATAACAGAGACCATTTTCGATGAGCCACAAGGTATTCCATTCATAGGATTGTAGGTAGGTAGGCACTAACGTTTCTGTAAATCTGCTTGCTCGGTACGATTGCTACAAAACCAGTCTTGGTGGTGGTGGATATCTCTTCTTCTTCTTCTTCTTTTTAGCCTTTTTCAACTTCATGGGTTAGGCGTCCTTCAGTCTATGCCAACTTTTCCGGTCTTGTGCTGTCTCAATCCACTTTTTGCCAGCTGTTCGCTTATGTCGTCGTCGTGGTGGAAATATACATGTCCTGATATGCTTCCAGGCTGATAATCCTGCTGGCTCTCCTGGTGGGAGTACTGTACTGCCTGCACCTCCTGGTCAGAGACTACCAGGCCTTGTCAGCTGGAAGGTTCTTCAGCTTCCTCTCCAAGAGAGACACTAATGCTCAAAATCATTCAGTAAGTGTTTAGTATACAAGATGTAATTGCTAATACTTAAAAGACATGCTCAGTCTATGATTTAGAGCAACTTTCCTAAAGATATTTTTTTGGAAACGGAAGAAAAAACTACAGTCCCATCAAATATGTAATTTTGACAAACGAAAAACGGAAGAGTGTTTTTCTAGCCGACGCGTATTTTTTTTTAAGTATGACCACGCATAACTTTTTACAGATTATTCCGATTTTGATGATTATTTTTAATTGAAAAAGTGTTCTTTGAAAAAATACAGTATAAATTTTAAAAAAAAGAATCTTATCCCAAGGGTAAGAAAACAGGAAACATGGGATGTCTTTACCAAGTATCGTCAAAATCAGTTCAGTGGTTTACGGGTGAAAGCATAACAAACAGACAGAAAGAGACTTTTTGAAAAAGTCTTCTCAGCGGTTTAACTTTTTGATAAAAATATTTTATCATATAGTCAAGCAAAAGAAGGAGAAAATACATACATACATATTACAGTCACGCCTCTTTCCCAGAGGAGTAGGCAGAGACCACTTCCTTCCTTCACTTGAACAGAATTTTTTTTTTTCCCGGAGAAATATTCTTTTGAGGAAAGTTGACCATTACACCGTAACAATATAATAATAAAATAACAATATAATAATTCCAGGTTATACAGAACCGGCCATGGAAATATTCAGACAGGCATTTGTCTGACGTTTCTCGGCTGTGATGATGATATTATTAAATTTCTTCTTCCAATAATTAATTCTGATTCTTCTTGCTATAATAATAATATTATATTAAAGCTATTTATTACAAAAGACATGTTTGAGTATTCCATTAGAAAAGAATTCGGCGTCAAATTTCAGTTTCATGGTGTATAATCCGCTATTATGTCTAGAAGGTCCCAGGGAGCCAGACATAATTGCACACCATTTTCCCGTGAGCGGGTTTTGGAAATAGGGTAGCCTCCCGGCGAGCTTTTACCTTTTGTATGTTCCCTGAAGAAAATCACTGGCATTTTTATAGCAGTAATGGAACTGTTTATTATCTGTAGAAACAATTTTTATAATTAGGATAATTGAGTTTGTTAGCGTGAAAAATACTCTGTGAAGAAACCTAATATACTTACCTGCCTTCCACGTTATTATCAACTTTAACTTAGTGCACAGATTACACTAGGCCAGTGTTGAAGTTCTGACAAGTTTTTTTCTGGGAATATAACACTGATAGACCAAAATCTAAATGATTTCATATTTAAATTGTTTTAACTTTACGATTTGCCATAATTATCTACATGTATGAAATAAATTATCGAAGCTGAAGTTAATTAAAATACATAACAACTAAAAATATTGAACAGTACTCAGCACATGCACCGCAGTTTGGAATAACGGCGCTGTTCGATTCAAAAGCTCTTTACTGTACAAATGCACATCCATTTTGATATCTATTTTTAAATGGAGCCCGTAACATACATTGAAGTCAAACGTACATATACCTATAGGTAGACGTCGTCGTATCGATTATTTAAAACTTTTGTATATTTCAGAAGCCGAACGTGCGATGGAAGAAAATACTCCAATACGACCCACTTTCGTGCGCCAGGGCGCTGTTCTGTGACCTCGGGGCGAGACCACCCCACACCAAGATCAGGAAAGAATTCACACTCATGCTCACGTAAGTGTCACGGCTAATTACGATTCTAGTGTATAAATAACTTAAAATAAAAACATATCATTAAAAAAAAAACCAACAAACACGCCATAAAAATACAAAATGAATAATACTGAGACTAAGGTATCGATCGGTCTTTGATTATAAAAGTATCGGCATTAGATTAGCGCATAAATGAAGATCTCAATGTAAACTCTATAAATTTCTATAAATTTATAATACTGTACCTACTTTAATTACACTTAACTGACTTTTTTTTCATGCTTTTGAGTTCCTTGATAACCGTGTATTTTAATTAACTCCAACAAAGCAAGATTTTATTACAAGTGAAGCTAATAAAAGCTTGTTTTGAAAATAAAATTATTAATTAAAAGATAAACGCCTCTTCAGTGTTGGCTTTGATCCCACGCGCACATATTGAAGAAAATACGGAAACAAAGTACTTTATTTTTAAGCAAATAAAATATGCTTGTGTCAAGAGGTTCTGAACTCGCCCATCCCATATTAAAAAATCTGTAATAAAAACGCAATATCCATCATCATAATTTCAGCTAATAAACGTCCACTTCTGAATAGAGGCTCCCCCGTAAGATTTCCTTTGAACCGCCGCGCCGGTCCTGCTTGGCTCGCTTTCAGCGGCTACCTGCGGCCTGCCACAGAATACCAAATAGTAGTCTCTAGTTCTGCCCAGAAAGTCCTTTGCCTTGAAACCTTGTAAGGGCCTGATTACGCTACGCGTTTCGGCGCGCGGTCGCCGTTTTAGAACTTTTTTGCCCCAATGGCCGTCGGTTCTCAAGCATAATAACAAAAATCTTCATTTGTTTTCCTATAGTAATACTCGTACAAAATCTGATTTGAAGTTAGTACTTAGTGTTTACAATATTGTATTAGAATTTTCATAATTAACAGCTCTTACATATCCCCACCGAGGGGCTCGAGCCTACCCTGACATCAGGGTGAACAGGCCTTAGTCGGCCACTCTAGCCCAGTGGGAGTTGGTCAACTTCACACACAACCTTTGAATGACTTCAGGTGTGCGCAGGTTTCACGATGGTTTCCTTCACGGTAAGAGCGACGAATAAGCGTAGGTACACATGAATTCGAAATTCGAAATCACATTGGTACTTACGTGCCGAGGTTCGAACCTGTAAGCTTCCGAATGGAAATCAACAGCCCTAGCTCCTGACCACCGACGACGCTCTTATTTCTTAGAATTCTTATCATTAAATAAACTGTAAAAAATAATACAGTTTGAATCCAATCGTTTTGTATAGATTTTACTGACCACATAATATCCGTGCTTCTTAATAGTCCTATATATTTTCGTCTCTATCTATTGTAACAGGCCGGGGTCTGAATACCCTAAAGTTGGTAAAACTATCCCGCCATCCGTTTGTCAAGATAACTGTTTTATTTGAGTTGGCTCTACAGTTTTTCGATATACCAGAGCTTCTAAAATGGGCTTCTGATCAATATTACTGCTGCTTGCTTACTCTGTTTCGTCATTATCTCCAGGTGATGGATTATAGACATGACTTATATCTCATGTATTGAAGGCCCCGTAGCCTAGTTGGTAGTGCCTATTAGTTGCCTTCGAAACACAGGGTCGCGAATTTGAATTCTGCCTAGAGGAAACATTCGTATAATGAGCACTTGTGTTTGCCTTATGTCTGGATGTTGTATATTTATATATGTATGTATATCAGCTGTCTGATATCCATAGTGTCTGTTTTGGGGTCAGATGGCCGTGTGTGAGATGTCAAACATAATTGTACTATTATTTGAGCCTATCCAGGCTTCATTTTGGTGAACCATGCTGGATGTTTTGCCAGATCGACTTTACATACAACAACATTTGAAATCTTCGTCTTTCCCCTACAATATACAGAAAATGCTGATGCAGCATAACAATACGAATGTGGTCTTCTGTTAATCCGGTACATGATATACTCAATTTCAAAAGCGTGTTGGCAAAACTAAGAAACTTTAAAATATTATTATAATACTATTCTTCTTTACGAACACAAGACTCCCGCTCCGGTTGGTTCCTGGTGCAAAGGTTGGCCATCGCGATTCAGCGCGGTAATGCTGCTAGCGTCAAACGGTTCGGGGCGGGTTATTTGATTGATATTTTCCTTTGTTTAGTTTTATATCAATGTTTTACTTTGACTTTTGTGGATCCTATACGTTATATCTTAAAAATTCTTCTTTACAATATAGTCCACTAAATAAAACCAAGGAGCACTATAATTGTGAGTGTAACTGGCTAATGACTGGTAGGATTTGTTCGACAAAATAAATTTTCTTAGAAAATGCTTATCCCTTACAACGTTCTGCGCTAGAAGTACTTTTCCGGTAAAGTACATGTAGGAGTAGATTTCCTTTTAGCGAAAGACAATTTCCTTACCTCAAGACTTCTTTTCCTTTAGACTGTCGATACCAGTGCGTAAGTATATAAAACACAGCATGTTAGAAACTTTAAAATTTTCCTCCCTATGACGCTAGTCATAAAATAACAAAAATTTGCCCAGGTTATTGCAAATCTTAACATTTCGGAATTCCTTTTGATATAATATTATTCATTTAAACCATTAAATTTATAGACACCAGTCTGGCTCAAATCATATAATAAGTTGTATTTTTGTATATTTCTGAGAGATTATAAATACTCGGAAAAACAGCTTTTCTTTCGTAAAAGTTCTCAACATTTATCTGTAAACTTTTAAAGATAAATCGAAATGAATGAAAGAAACCAAAATTATGTAACATTATTTTATTTATAGACAAAATATGAAAACCGAATAGGTACTTTACATAGTAAAGTTGACTAACTAAAATTATTGGTATTCCAAGATATCCAACCAAAGGCAATTTTTATTGCAAAACGGATAAATATATTCTTGGTTAGTCTTTCTTTAAATAATTTTAAAAAACATGATAAGTGGGATTCCAAAATAACTAGTTTCAATATGCATTCTAATTTTAATATTCTCTCTACATTATCACCATGCCCAGGAAGTAATTATCCAGGAAGCCAAAGGTGCCGATTGATTAGAACATAGTTACGTAATCTGTATTGTCTCAGTCTTATCACAACTTAACCCACCCACTTCCTTGTTCCTACCTGTTATTAAGGTATATTATTATGTAAGCTTGCACAATAAGTTATGTAATTTTCTTGAGGGCTTATACAGAATGTAAGTGATGGTTTAACAAATACTTACTTTAAGCTGAGCATGGCTCACTGTTACAAGCGATTATCTCACATTTAAATTATGTCAAAATCCTGCGAGTAACCCGCCGTATTAGAATAACCTCCAAATCTCCAAAAGCATAAGAGGATTTTCTTTACCAAAAATACTTTTACGAAACGATAAATGAATAACTGTTATATATGAGACGAATTTTATTTAAGTTCCGAGAACATTTCTTTTTGTGTTAACTCACCAAGCATGCCCTTTCAATATTTGTTGAGCTTTCTCTTACACCCTGTATTAGGTATGACAAAGGTTAAATTTGTAGTGATACCTACTCATCTTTATTTAGTAATGATACTCAACTTTGTTTCCAGATTAGAGCCACACGAAGAAGACAAAAGTGCCCAAGAAGAGTTTATTAGAGCTTATCATTGTGGTCATCAGTTCGGCCCCGAGCGATGCAGGGCGCAGTACAACACGTGCCCTTTCAAGCCTTCCCTTCTGTTTGAGGTTGTGCAGTTCTTGATCACGAACCCTTCCGCAATCATGGACGAACCTGGAGAAAGATTGAAAATGTAGTAACATTTATAACTCATAAACCTTTCTCAACTTTGTCTATATAATTGTATTTGAATATATACAATGTTATTATCTAAAAAAAATAAGGTTGCCTGGAAGAAATTGCTACTTAGCAATAAGACCGCCTACATGTACCTACACTTTCTGTACTTTTTTGTAAATTTTTCAGTGTACTGTTCTGTGTGCAATAAAGTACCTATATTGTATTGTATTGTGTAAAATACTCGTAGAAATATGAAAAAATATAGAAACGTATAGCAATAAATTTAATGATACTGGTACTAATATTAAATTTGATCCTGTCTTTTATAACACTTAAAGCAAAACAAATTGGGTTTGATCAGGAGCGTGACTGAGGGAATCTGAGCCAGTGAACATTTATTTCATCTTACAAAACTTGTAAACAAAAGGAAAAAAAATCCTCTTTTATTGCTTTAGGTACTATTGAATTGTCTTTCGATATTCATCTGGTGATTCTTTACTTTTATTTTTAGCAGGATTCCATCTCTATTGTAGTCTGTGATTGTCATATAAATATGGAGAATGTTGTACAAGTGTCTGTTCATCAATAAAATTAGTTATTTTCCTTAGTTTTTAGTATCACACATTAGATTTATTTTAGTAATCACTGTTTTTTGTTATATTTTTATTAACGTATTCTGTTAAGTTTGTACCATTTTAATAAAAGTTTTTACATGTTTTTACGTAGCATGGATACTAGTCGAAATAAAATAATCTTCAAAAATATACTGTTTTATATTTCTTTGTATCTATTACGTAAAAGAGTATTTTGGTCTAATTGGGTACTTGAAATGAAAACCGAATTAAATACTTTCAAGAATGGGACTTAGTTTACAGCGTTCATTAGGGCGAGATCTCAAATGAAATTATATTGTGAAATTATAATATTAATGTTAAAAAATATTTTGGTTGTGCCAAAATGTAACTAAATCTGATGAGCTATCGACACGAAATACAGTATTGTAACTTTTTTTTCACTGCTGCTAATTAGTTAATTATCTTACTTTATTTTGGCAGAAGTAACAAACTACACCAAACTGGATTGCAACTTTAAAATGTCGGTAAAATCTTTGAAGTATTATGAAAACACTCATAAAAACTGTTTATTCACGAACTATAGCATTTCAGCATTGTATTTGATGATTCATGTCGCCATAGCCAGCGATCTAACCATACCTTTCCTGCTATTACCGCTTGTAAAAAAACAAAAGATATGTAAACCAGTAAAAATGCAGTTAGGTATAACCCAGTATTTTATTCTCGTCATTGTGTTCAGTTTTTATTGTGTCTCTAGCGGGAAACGACCGGGAGTGTCGTAAAGTTAAGCGGCCGGGAAAATCTGCACCGTGCCGGGAAGCGCAGGAAATGTATAATAAGAATCTGTGACAGAATGTAGCATGAAATTACTGGGAGATTGCGTAATTCTGCCCAGCATTAATTGGTGAACTTCAAAGGGTTGCTTCCCACTTAAAATGAATAAATGAGTGATAAAATATTCCTTATTGCATACTTACAAACACAAAGAGGGAGAACCATACATATATCAACAAAGGGCCTTCCCATAATTAGGGTTATCTAGGTTTAGTCAACTGGCTCAGGATTAAGTCCAATTTGTAACTTTACGTAGGTAAATGGGCGTACAGTTTTCCTCATGATATTATTATCTACTGTAAGACAGTAGAAAAAGCGTATTGTATTTTGAAAACAAATTGGAATTAGACAGTATACGAACGATTATTGATTCGTTAGCAAAGGCCGAATGGATATGTGAATACATATCTTACAATTGATTTAGGATTGGCGCACCAACCCGCAACAATTATATCCAGTTATTAGTCTTCGTCCAACTGGTTGCCTGGAAGAAATTGCTATCAAAGCAATAAGACCGCAATTTCTACAACAAAATAATTTTAATACGTACCTATTATATTCTAAGTCTTACTTATTTTTCTCTTTGGTCTATAAAAAAAAACTATCAAACAACATTGACGTTGTGTATTTATGACGGTAGTGATTTATTTTCTCTTTGGTACCTATTTATTTTTACGTTTACGCTTTTTATTTTATTTATATATTTTTGATAATTTTATCCATTTATAAGTAGTTTTTTGTAAGTAATAAGTGGTGTGCAAGACAATTTTATTATCATGTGCACTTGTTGTTCATTGATATGCATTCAATTCATGCAAACTCTACTTTGTGCGTGGCAATCGTTGTTACGGCTTGTTCTATCTTTGTTGATAATGATTGAGAACTTGATAAAGATGATTTTCAATACTGTTTACAACTTTATATCCTTCTTGCTCCAACTGTGCAGCGTGGTACCTCTTTGTTGTATTTTCTTTCTAACCTCAAAATGTGGTTGGGGTGGCGGCTCGTGTGGCCCCATGACGAGCTCACCAAATTGTATCATTGGTATCATTATTACATTTATTGTGTTTTGTATAATGAAAACTTTAGGAATCGATAATGTATTCATGCAATTGATAGGATACAAAATAGTAAAGTATGATGACTCGGCAAATGCTGATTTGAAACAACTAATGCTTGACGTGACTACATCACCAGTAACAATCTCTAAGATTTTACGTCATCCTGAAATATTTAATAATGAAGATGGCAATGAGGAAAAAAGGGATATTTCCTCGACAGAAATGGAAAATTTTAAATTAAATCTCTTTTCTGAAGAACCACCATTGACTTCCATAACCCCGTTACCAATGAATCATGAGCATCTAAATAAAAATACTATTTTAAGATATTTACTACGGAAAAAAACATACGTAGTGCCAAATAAAGTAATAGAAATGAAGAACTTACGAGTATCGACCCAGAAACATAAATCCAACAATAAAGGGAACGACAGAGAAAATAGTAATCATAATTTTATAAAATCAAATAAAAAACTAACAGATGAAGCCAACAGTTATGATGATGATGTCATTTTAGAAAAATGAGTATCAAAAAATTAACCCTCAGAGGTGATTCATAATGACATAGGAACTGTAGGTACCTATATAGAAGATCATACTATAGCTACATTCTTCTTTAGCCTATATCAACCCACTGGTGGTTTAGGCCTCTTCTCTGTTGCCACTCATCACGGCTATATTATTGATCCAATAAATATGAACGATGATGTTACATAGATTCATGATAAGCCCACTTCTCATGTCTTTTAAAAAATATATTCCAATGGAACCATTACACGGGTTAATGAGGCCGACGCGACGACCTTACAACTGTTTACAGCTTAAATGAGAAGAAGATAATTGTAAAGAAACAGATTTATTAATTAGTTTTGAACCGTGTATATTTCAATATTGCCCGGCACTTTCATGTAAAGTAGCCAGCACATGCAACTAAACACTTCGACCTGTGGTTCGCCGTATTTCATAGCAATATATTATTATACATATGACTAAACTCATTTGCTGGTACTGTACTAATTATAATATATACTTAATAAAACACTATATTCCTATCTCTGTTTTAGAATAGTTTTTGAACTGTTTTTTTACACGTTTTCTTATAATTTTACATGATTTATATTTTTGTTTTTAACGTATTTTGTATTAATTTATACCTTTATTTATATATATTGAAATACATTATACTTGCTATATACAAACCTTTATTTTTCACATTCTTTCAATTAGGCCAGAACCCGACTGTCCATGCGAGAAGCGCGATAGGACATGAGGTTAATTCAGCAGTATTCTATTTACACTTATAATATAAGTATTTGTAAATTTTGCTTCTTTGACGATAAATTTGGTTTCACATAGAAATGAGTCTTTTTTTGGGATAGAAACTTTTTTATGTCTAGGATCTAACGTAGTTTCTATCCCGAAAAAAATAAATCTGTGCCAGCAATTGCGATCCGTTTAGTGATTGAGGCGTGATACAGTTACAAACATCCAAATTTTCGCATTTATAATAGAAAATTGGTAGGTACTTACCACGTACACGTGTACGCATTTTTAATCAGTTTCAAGCTTCGATCGTTTTATTCCTCCATCTGAGCTTTCTCGAGGGAGACGTTTGTTTAATCAGTTCGTAGACACAAGGCTGTAATATTACCCGGTGTATGATTTGTTCTCGTCTTGATATATGATAAGTAGTTTTGATAAGTAAAATTCTTGATATAATCCTAAATAAATTATTTATTATAAACTTGAAGTAAAATGACGTGTGCACACTTATAAAGGTAATCGTGAACTGAATCAATGCAACATAAGCAATAAATGAATTACGCTGATCAATAAAATAATGTACTTTGTACACCCGGTATAAATAGGTATATACCTACCTATTTCACACTGAATAACATTTAAGTTGATTTGAAAACTATTAAATGAGGATCCAGTGTTACTGATTGTTATTATTAAGTATTCAGTTAGTAGATATGTATTTTCCTTTGTTTCCATAAGGTTGATTTTCAAATAGACTGCAAATGGTCACTGTGTAAAACCAGAAATAAAAGGTGGAACTCATTATCAACCGAAAGACGTCTACAGCTGGACAAATCCCTCACCTCTTTCCCCCAAAATCTGCACGAAGTCTTAATATTAATTAATTGAACCATGACTATATCTATATAATTACTAGCGACCCGCCCCGGCTCCGCACGGGAAAATGGTTATTGTGGGTTATCTTTAAGCATGTTATGCATGTATTATACATATAAACCTTCCTCTTGAATCACTCTATCTATTAAAAAAAACCGCATCAAAATCCGTTGCATAGTTTTAAAGATTTAAGCGTACAAAGGGAGGGACATAGGGACAGAAAAAGCGACTTTGTTTTATACTATGTAGTGATTACATGCAAATAAACGATTTTAATTTTATTTGATTCTGTGACCATGGTACGTATGTTTCAAGCTCTAGCGCTTATACTCGCTTGGTTCTTACGTGTATGTTAATATTTACTCTTTACCTACTGTACGAGTATTTTGAATTGGTTTACTGGCATTTTTTTTATTCAGTAATCACCGCTACTTACAACAGCAGAACTACCATCAAATTTTACTACAGCGAAGCTACTGTGCAAAATGTGATGATGGTAGTTATAGAAACAAGTAGAGATTAAAATGTGACTCAAGGCATGGATATTATATTTTCAGAAATACCTAAGTTTTAATCAACAGGGGGAAATCTTATAGAGAAATATTTGCACAGGACTCTATAATTCATACCGAAGTTCAAACAATCTAACATCCTTCTACTGAGAATATAATGTATTTATATCTGTCATATATGCATGTTATTGATTACGCAAGGGTATTAATCTGTAAACCGTAATGAGTTAATGAGTATCTGTCTTAGTATGAAACCTCGACAGCTCATAAGCGTAGCTGCGAAATTAAAAGCGTACTTAGCTTTATTATGGTCAAGAGATTAATAACTGACCCACCCACACTGGCGTATTTCGAGCGTCTCTCCAGCGTCGTCGTCGCTCCAGCGCGTCAAGGCGGCGTCGTCGTCGACGCGACGCCAGCACTGCGTATTTTTGGAAACATTCTTTTTTGCGAACACAGCTTTCTTTTGTTTCACTCGCTTTCCTGCCTATATTGTATGCGCGACGGCCAGCGCTGGAAAGACGCTCGGAAGACGCCAGTGTGGGGGGTCTGTTATGGTCTAAGAGGCCTAGCGGATGCAAAGCTCTACATGGTTTGAGTATCGGCGTAGCAATCACTGAAAGGACATACTCAGTCTCTCTTTATAAGCAACTTTAGCAAAGAAGATTATCTTGCTTGAATATAAAGCAATTTCTTCCAGCTAACGTTTGTCAAAGTTAAGCAAACATCAACTATTCCCAATACCTACTGTCCTAAAAAAACCGCAAGGCCGTGCGTTGTTTTCTCTTTCCTTTGTAATATAGGTAACAATTAACCTAGTACGAGCTTTTCATGTATTAAGGGGCTCTACCATGCTAAGTGGCGCCGCCATCCTGAAAAAAATAACAACTCGGGAAATAATCAATTTTTCAAAAATCCCGTCCACAGAACTGGAGTCGGGGTGCTGTAGGATATATAGAAGCAATCACATATGTTTATTATAGTTCAATGTAGTTATAGATAGAAAAAATGCGAAAAGTGGCCGTTTTTCGCAAATTTCCTATCTCTAACTACAGCGAGATACAATAAATAAAGTTAATAGCTTCTATATATCCTACAGCACCCTGACTCCAGTTCTGTAGACCAGATTTTTGAAAAATTGATTATTTGCCGAGTTATTATTTTTTAATGGGTGGCGGCGCCACTTAGCGTGGTAGAGCCCCTTAAGAGAATAACTTAGAATTGAAACTTATAAAGGCTAGCAAACCGTTTAAATAAGGCAACCGATAGCTACTTGAATCCCTTTCGGATCCTCCCACATAACAAGTTGAGGCTCCTTTTATTTTTCTCCATGGAGAGGTCCAGTTTGCTATTTGTCTTTCTTAAAGTTGCCGCTCTGATTGCCGGTCCATTTGTTATCATTGTTTATGGCGCACGCGCCGTGAGGATCAGATCAGATTCAAAACAAATAGCCTCGCTTTATCCTGCCTTTAGTATACCTATAGAAATGGGTATGAAGATTTACAACATTTGTCATTTAATCAGAAAGAAGCGAACTTCTAACCGTACTTTGTGTTTCTATTCTAAGTAGTATATTATTATGTACATACCTATGTTAGATACGGATTTAAATGTCTTGTAAGTGGAATGGTGCTTAGAACAGTTGCTTCCCATCCGGTAGGTACCTATAGGTTCGGAACCTCCATCTAAATATAATATTATTATGTTTCTTTTGTATATTTGTTGTCAGTCAAGAATATTGCATTGTCCCCTTCAATATCTATCTTAAATATCTTTGTAGGTATATTTGTTTCCTTAAATATATTTTAACTATTCTATTCCAACCAGGCGCTTTGTGTTCTGTACTATTGTCTTTGTTTCGTTTAAATTGCTAATATCTATTATTTTTAGTCAAACTTATAACGATAAATACCACCAATCCGCGCTGTTTAGCATTTTTCGCAGTTTCCTGCTTGGTTGCCTGAAAGTGATTGCTACTTTAGCAATAAGCAATAAGGCCGCCTATTGGCTTCTTGTTTCACTCTTTAAAATTGTAACAGTACCTAAGTAGGTACTATTAATTTCTGGTGTCAATAAAGAATATTTGTATTGTATTGTATAAATAGTTCCGTGAGATTGTCATCAAGTTTGACCTTAGAGTTCAAGAGGTTCGGTGATCTTCATCATAAACAGATTTGTAAATGTATGCCTCAATTACCTGCTTGTATTAATTAACCATCATGTCGGCATGTATGGTACCTAATTAAGGTATACATTCACCCCGGATCACATTATTATTGGAATCAACATCACTTACGTATTCCAAGACTACGGGATTTATGTATAATGGAGCCTCGAACGGAGTTAAGTTTGTTTTGTTTATGTTTAGAATATAATTAATTATCATACCTCTCCTGTATTTCATCACGCATGTAAAAATATACAAATCTATTTCGGTTTAGGTAGGGTACGTTGTGGTACAATGAACCGGGTAAATTTTGAGGCCCTGTATCTTTTTTATTTATGTACCTTTTTCTTGCAGTTCTTTACTAAAAGTTAGGAAATTTATTCAAGTTTCAAAGTGCATTTAAGCTTTTAGTAAAAAATAAAATTTTCAGGTGAAATTATCAAGTTAAAAAGAAAACGGCATTTGGTTCATTGTGTACTCTTAGCATTATGCAATGAACCGGGGTATTTTCCACAGTGAACCATCCTATTTTGAACACAAAAAAATTGTAATAAATAGAAATCAAATCTGAACGATATTTATCAATAAGGTAGTGTCGCCGAAGATAGCCCGGCTCCTAAGATAGCCCACTTTAAAAAAAATACAGTTATGATTATTCGAAACATTTGAAATTACGCGGGTTTATGCTACTAGTATCATAGACAATAGTGCAAGTGTGTTTCATTACCGGGGCGTCACCATTTTGAAGACAAACGACAGTTTGCTTGGTCATGTCAGAACGATACACGTTTTATAAACTCCACGATGTCATTTCTTTTAAAAATTTGCAAATTAAAAGCAAATCTGTTTGCTCTAAACTGTGAAAACTCGTATTTAATTTATTAATCAACGAAATTACAGATGAGTTTTATTATTTTATTACCTATTTTGTATTTTTACGAGATTATACTTAAACTGGGGGTCATTTCCTATCATGGCCCATAATATGATCCCCAACATAGCCCCATTCGCTTTTCAGATTATTTTGGGATAATTTATTTTTTTGTTAAGAATACACGCACATAATTAAAGACAATAGCGTCTTTTTTGTTTTTACTAATAAGTACACTTATTTTGATTGATCTCAAAGTTAATTATCAGTATCCCTTAGATAGCCCACCGACTAAAACAAAAATGTTTTAGAAAAAAGAATTGATTTCTTTATATTTTCGATAAGTTACTTTCAAAGTTAATTTAAAAGTAAAATATATTTTTATTTAGTAGTTAGTTTTTATTTTATAGTTGATTTATATTTTGATAGATTTAAGATGGCCCACATTTGAATTTTTCGTTAACTATTTTACCTTTTGTGAATAATGTTATGAGAAGATTGTGTTTCATTTTGATATTTTATGTTAAAAGTGTTAAAATGTTTATAATGCATATATTTCCATTAATATTTTTCGGGCCATCTTCGGCGACCAGCTTCCTAAGATAGCCCAATACCAAGTTTATAAAAAGTGTTTATCTTTGTGTTAAAATGCCAAAATCTGTACTACTTTTTTAGGTATCTTGCTTCCCAAATAAATATATTATAATTTCCATTATGTCTTTTCTTTACTTTACTTAACTGCAAGATTTTACAAGGATTTGAAATTAAGTGGGCCTTCATCGGCGCCCGTACCTTATTAAAATATATTCGTAAATAAAAAAAACTGAATAATATAATCATCATATGCCTATGGATTGCAATTTTATCATTTATATATTATTTATTTTAGACTTTATATTTTATTGAAATTTTAATTGGTAAATTACACAAAAATAAATAACGACTCAAAAGTTAATCGTCAAAAAGTAAATAAAAGTTGAAGTTTCTTTAAACGTCTGAACTCAAATCCTAATATTTTTAGCATTATTTACTGGGCTTGATACATGCACCTATTAATGAAATAAGGATATGTTATGTTATGATATATTATTATTATTTACTATTTATTTTCAAAAATGTAACATGCTGATCGTTTTTCTTAAAAAAACATACTTTGAGAGATAATTTGTTGATGTATCGTTTTTAGTAGAATTATAGTAGAATAAACGGAAACAGTATCACAAAATTGCAGATCGAATAAAGATTTCATTGAAAACTTATAATTATTAGGTGAAAACGTAATAGTTTATATTATTTATACGTAAAATAACATTTAACAAAGTAACATGAGCCAGTTGGGCGTACGGATTGAACCAGGTTCATTGTAGGCCTCCTTAGGATGGTTCAATCTGATACACCTAAGTATTTTTAGACAAATTCAAATTTTAATTGTTTTTAAATTTATCTCCGAAATACATCGTTTACGCAATTTACAAGGTAAATATGTGTGTGATAACATAAAAATACTGAAGTAACTAAATTGTCTTTCTCCAAGCTATTAAAAATCGAAGAAATCTGTCAAAAATGTTTACTTTTGAAGTAGATTTTCACAAAAATGGTCCCCATTTAACCGTTGAAGAAAGGATCGCCGCGGTGACTTGTGTGAAGGAGGGGGATGAAGTTGCGATTTGTTCACCGGTATAAGCACGATCGTGTCATGTCGCGTTTCAGAGAAATATCGATGGTTCACTGTGCCTGCCTGGCTCATTGTAGAACTACCGACCCTACATTTTAAATATACCTACCTATTAGATTACAAAAATAATAGGAGATTAGATTACACTAAAAGCTAAGTAAAGGCTTCTGCGAGAATAAATGATCTAAAATTAAACTGGTCATCGACGTTCCAGGCAACAAAATGAAGAATAAAAAATAAATTGATCACGTGTGATTTTTAAAATTGTTACGATGCAATTTTTTGCCTGTTATTGATCAGAGGACTACTCGTAGGTATATGTATTAGTGAAACATCTTTTACATTAATTTACGTACTGTGCTACAATAGCACTGTAGGTACGTAAATTAATTGTAGGAGGAAGAACTCCAATTAAATTAGACACACTCGGTACCTACTTCCGAGCGTGTGTTATTAAATAAATTACATATACTTTTGAACTTCCAAGTTTATTAATTTTGTATAAACAGAATTTAAAGACATTTCAATGAATATTTGAGTTGTTTGAATTTTTCATTGTTACGTTACAATGAATTTTAATTATCTGTTCCATAAGAGAAGTCGCGTGAAATGACGAGTAGGTACAGTATTCGTATTGTATGAATACATATTAATTAACTGAAACCTAAAGTCTATTTCCTGAGTTCATTCAAATTATAAGCTGAACTGATTATTAAGGGCTTATTCTAACCACCTTTTAGGATTGACAACTTACCTGTATGTTGCTGGCTGATAATTTCAACACATTTCTTTTTTTTCTATTTAAATTCAATAACAGAACACAGGAAAGAAATTAATTTCTGAGATGAGGGGCAAATCTTGTAACAAGCTGCTAAAGCTAAGAGTGCTTTTTCTGAGTAAAAAATTTGGCTCCTACTGCCTCAAATCAAATGTAGCCGCCAAAAAATAAATAAAAAAACGTGTGGGTTATGAAATAAAAGCACTTTTAGCAACTTGTAACAAGATTTGCTTCTCACGGTCAAAATACTGTCTTTAATATCTTAGAGAACTCTTCTAATAATATTCTCATTTCTTCACGATTTTTCAAATTTAATGAAGTCACAAATTCTGAAGGAAAGCAACAAAAAATACTTATAAAATCTCGAGATAATGGAACAGTAAATTTGGGACGTGCCAATCATCCACTCGCGAAACAAGCGCTATGGACTTGCTTCACTTTTCTCTCCCTCAACCTCAACGAAATGTCATTTTAGACTCTTTGTTTGTTTGTACGTGAAATTGGGAAATATGATTTATTTATTTTTATAGACTTAACGGTGTAGTGTACTGTACATTGCATTTTATTGTATTTATTGTATACAGTTGCGGCACAGAATACCAAATAGTAGTGTCATAAGTAGGACGGAACTTCCATGACTGTTATGTCAAAATGTCGCATTTGACACCTTTTAGAGCTTTCTAGCGCGTTACAAATGTATGACAAATATTCCATGTCTTTCCTGTGCATGTCGTATAAGTTGGCTTTGGTATCCAAGGAAGAACTTTCACTTTTTTTAAACAACAACTGCTATCCCCAACCTCAAGTCAGAAGCCAAATGTGAGGACTAAAACCTCTCAGTCAGTCAATGAAATGAATGAACGTAATTTGATGTTGGTTTTATTTCATAAAATTTTATAATAATTAATAGGTAAAACGAATGATAAATAGAAAACAAAAGTTTAAATTTCTAAATAACTTAAATTCCAAAAGGGTAAGGAAATGTTTTGATTAGGTAATCGTATATTTTAGGACAAGATAAAAAAGTAATAACTAGAAAACCATTACCAGTGCCATTATAAGTTCTTTCATATATTATGAAGACAAGACGACGAAGTGCTTAGTGAAACAGCACACAACTTCACAAGACGTGGAGAGGAGGAATGCGGAAACTGAGATTGCGAATTTAAAGCTGAAATTAGTGTGCAGTTTCCCAGTCTTCATATCACGGAGTGCGGAGTAAAGTTATTACGACTTTTAGAGTTATATCATATTCTATTAATTTTCTTGTGTAAAGCAGGAATAATTGCTCAGAATACAGAGTTTAGGATTTAAAATGCTTTTTCGTAAGTGAGAATGATGTAGGTATAACAAGCGTAGGTTAATAAAAAAAAACTTTGGAAAAGAGCAGATCGTGTTACAATAGGCTATTTGACAATGCGAAAAATAAAGTGTTAATTACTGTAATCAGTATGTAATGTAAGTTTAAAAATGGATATTTACTATGGGAAGTTGAAAATAATAATTAATTTATGTAAAAATCCGTAAATAAAAATGTATTTTTTTTTGGCGTTTGTCACGTGACTCAAAACGCTCCTGTTTGGTCGGGTATAGGACATATGTCACTAGCCAGTAAACATCGTTTTCTACTTAAGCAACTTGTAGTAGTAGTACTGGCTAGTGACGTCACCGATGCCATTGCGACGCCATATTGTCAAAGTAGCGTTTTGGCGCGCTACTTAAATATTGAATTTTTATTTTGATATTTTTCAGGAAATATGTACCAGAATTAAAAAATACAACTATTACTGGGATCCACAAACTCTACTGAATAATAAAAAATATATTTTAAAAACCAGTCAAATAGCCTATTGAGACCTATTTCAAAAAACCATCATGTCAAAGAAAATATGAAAGTAGGACAATAAAAAAATACCTACAATGTTAATAAATAAATAATCATTCATTATATGTAAACTTGTGTGGATTATATGAAAAACCCACGAAAATCCTCACTAATATAGGTACCTACTGTTTTTAAAAAAATGAACGAACGAAATAAACAAGTCGATCAAACCTATTGCCGCTAATGACTGTGAAAATTTACGTACTTATGTAAAGCAAGCAAATACCAAATAGCTAAATATTAAAATCCTGTACCTTAGTAAGCACTTCATAAAAGTGCACAATTTCAATGAGTAAGTATATTTACAGAGAAGAGTGAAAATTGCTTGGTAAATTACAACATTTACCTCGCTATTTGAATAAACCTGTATGCCTCACGCTTTTACTCTAAGCACCTCATCATTATATAGGTACTTAATTAAATTTTTGTTCTCCGAATCACGTGCCCCAGGTTATTAAAAGTTGAGGGTAGAAAGAGGCTAATGAAATGATATTATGTCTCATCATAAGGGCTTGGCCGCACTGCGAAATTTCATAGCTTTTTAAGTAGAATTCTGAGAAGATGGAGACTTTGTGACAAGTTTGTACAGTCAAGAGAACGCTATGCTAAACACTTTGAACTGTTGTTATGACCATTGAACAAGTAATCACGGTGCGCGTGTTTAACTTACTTTGTACTTGACCGTACAGTTGATTAAACCTATATGTATTTAATTTTAAGTGCAGATGGTTTGATAGAAAAGAAACCCCGACCGTTATTTGTGGAAATCGTTTGGGAAGGGCCTTGACCAATAGTAGATGGCTGTTGAATAAATTTGTGACCCCTTTAATAAATAATAATAATTATTTTGTAACTTTTCTTTTTAGTTTTGATATGAACGAAACCCTTAAAGGACCACTCGTGTGTCTGTCTGTCAGTCCGTCAAATTCCTAAAAATCCGTCCCGAATTCGCACGGAACCCTCTCTACGCGAGTACAACTCCCACTTAACCTTTTTTTATTGATCTTCGGGCCTTAGTTCGACCAAACAAAACTTCAGACTTTACTAAATATTGAATAAGTACATTTTAGAATCTATGCACACTCTCAGCTGGAATCAAACATGCAATTTGGGCAACCTTTCTGCCCTAGATCATTGCCCTTATTGTATGCTGAATGATATCGGTGAAACATAAGGCTGCTCTATGTTATGAGTATACCAACCTACTTACTACTGTGTTTGAAACTATAAATATGTTCTGAAAGCTGTTGTAGTATAAAACAGGCCTTACTCCGTGTACTGGATGGAAGTAAACACTCGTCTACTTACTGTGTGCGCGTTGTCATCGCAAAAATTCCCGCTCATTACGCTCCGAAATCTCCCTAACTCCTCTCGGCGCACGAACGATCACACGCGCCCAATTTAATTTCCAGTATAATAGAATTCCCCCGTCTCTGAATTAATTTGGGTTTTTGAATAACTCCCCACATATTTTACTTACTTCTAAAGCGTGAAGTAGGTAATGAGTGAATAACCGGAACTGGGACAGAACAATGTCTGTTGGGTCGGGACGGGAGTAGTAGGTAGGTACATACTATAGGTATTTATTCTGTGGTCGGGATCAGCTGTTTCCAAATATATTATGTAGACTATGTGGTATATATTATGTGGATTATCTGATAAAGTTTGTTTTTGGGAAACCATGATACGTCAATATTGCTACACAAGCGAAGATAAATTGAAAAATGCAGTCCACTGCTGACTTAAGGAAAAGGGATGTTGCCATAATCTCCACGCTTGGCAGACGGCATGAAGATCGTTATTTTTTTTTATTGTATACGTTGCTGAAAAATGTTTAGAGTAGGTACTCTAGACTAGATGATAATATTTCCATCTGGATTTTAAGGATACACAGTGCAAGCTGCTGATGTGACAGTGAACAGCTACTGTGCTCGCATCTGTGTGTATTTACTCGCTTGACAGTAGCTCGGCTCGCCTCGTTGCTATCATCCAGCAGTTTATCACACCATGCAAACTACTGGCTGACAGCTAATGTACCAGTGCACTCGCATACTTCCTCTCCGGTCATGTTAATTAATTTAACAAAGAGTGCAAACGAAATATACAATTAGAGGAAGGCAACCAGTCAAAAATAGAGAAAAAAGAAACCTATATAACCAATCAATCTAGCACAACTGGCAATCGACTAGAGCAGACGAGTCCACACAGGCAGCACTCGTTCACGAGTTTGAATAAATTGTGCAAGTTGACGACCAAGCGGCGTGCGAGCTGATGTAAGGCGAGCGGCGAGTAAAAACAAAAAAAGTTGTAGTAACTTGGAGCAAGCTACTGACATGACAGTAACTCGTATGATGCAGTTACACGGTAGGAGTAGCAGCACCTCTGTAACTGACTAGGTCAGCCCAGTTCACACCGTGTAAAGAAGAATGAACTAAAAGTTTAAACTGAACTGCAAAATTGTACATAGTGTTATTATCTAATTAATTTTATTGTATTGTTAACAAAAATCGTTTGTCTGGTCGTATTCTGGAAACCAGTGACTCAGTGCAAAAAAATATGTTCAGGCTAAACATCAGATTCATCAATTACGGTCATGACTGTTGTGGAATCAATGGATCAAAATATTAGGTAATTTATACTGTAATATACCGTCATCCATCAACCAGTATTGTTTTCCTGAAAATTTTTAGGAAAAATGTTCGTTTTATTTTAAAAACTTGATACGAAAAGAATTTATAAAAAAATTAAACAAAACAAAACGATTACAAATCGAAACGATTTACAAAACAATTATAAAAAAAGGCCAGGAAAAGGGAAGGAAATGCAAATTGATAATATTAGTCCAACATTTGTTACAGCAGGTGTTGATAAATTACAGTTACATTAAATGTAAGGCTTTTATTATAACGAAATGAAAAAATTACCCGCCTCCCTCGAATTACGTATTTGGAGCACGTATTCACACCTTTTATGAGCCGCCATTACAGCAATATTGCTTCGCTCTAGGGTTTTATTGCATTAATTCCTTTGAATTACTTATTTGAATTGCTTTTCGAGAAAAAATATATTATTGAACTGCCAGGGAATAGGACATTACAAACAATTAATTTGTAGAATCGCAAGGGTACATTTACAATGTTTTTCAGCTGATTCAAAATGAGTTAAATATTTAACAAAAATTGTTTTGATTTGAACTTAACCAGGTTTTTTTAGTTCAATAAAAATAATAACTGTTCGATTTTAAATGAAGAACCTACCTTCCAAACAATTAACAAACATGACAATTTTCACTGCAAATAAATTAGGACAAATTTATGATTTGTAATTTCACTCAAATTAAAAATATTACAATTCTCTTTTAGTACCTATTGTTACCTATTATGAATTATAATTGGGCCGGTAATTCTTTAGCGTTCCTCCTTAATGATTCAGAGCCACCGCCAAAGGTGCTGCTTTCAAGAATCCAATAATTTTCATCTTTTCCGCTTGAACGAAGAGAGAACCCGATCTGAAATAGCTTAGAGTTTCTGACTGATTAAAAATTAAACCTATCGCCACTATAGATGCTAAGAATCATCAGTGGGTAGATACTAGGTATAAAGTGGTATAACTAAATAAAAAAAATTACTTATCATTCCATGTAGAGATGTTCTTAGTATAAAATTATTATCTACTGAAGTCAAATAGCTTTAAACAAAAATAAGATAGAACAGAAGATAAGCGAATCTTGGCATACTAAAAATAGAATGTTCGCTCAATCATCTTCAGTTTAGAAAAAAAATCCCGAAGTAATTATTACTCGGAAACGAAAAATAAAATTGTATCCCATAAACAAAAGTAAATTTTAATCGTACTGTTCGTATGGAGAAAACGAGCTTTCTTTTTCATATTAAAATGGAAGTTAAAATTGGTTTGGTTTAAAATTGGCTATCACTTACACCCGGTAATAATAATAATACTTAATTAATAATTATACAGGGTGGAATTTTCAAAGCGCTCCTCCAGGGCAAGTACCATAAATAATGAAGTTAGCAAATTTTACTCAAAGGAAACATTCGATTATTTTTAAAATAAAGGAAAACTGCATTCAAAGATTTTTGAAAATATGCCTACAACATCCGGGAATCGAACCGGCTAAAATCAGAAAAAATAACTGCCTGCATTTTTATAGCATCAATCGATAGGGTCAATCGTGAGGACCAAATTTGTCTAACAAACATACTTAGTCAAATTAAAGGAAATGCAAGAAAATACGCTGTTACGTATTTAATTGTGATTATGAAGAACTAATCCTATCTAATTTGCAATAATATTGGCCGCAAAATTGCAATGCAGAATGTTTTTTTTTTGTGAGCCGTGGGTGATTTAAAAATGGAAAAGGGGATTAGGACGATTGTCTTTTGTTACTGTTTTCACATTTTGTTTATTTTAACAAATTATTTTCATACTATTCAGCTGCACAATAATCAAAATATGGTTTTTCTTTTTTCTTTTTATCCTTTCATTTAATTTAGTATGTTTGTTAGACGAATTTGGTCCTCACGATTGACCCTATCGATTGATGCTATAAAAATGCAGGCAGTTATTTTTTCTGATTTTAGCCGGTTCGATTCCCGGATGTTGTAGGCATATTTTCAAAAATCTTTGAATGCAGTTTTCCTTTATTTTAAAAATAATTGAATGTTTCCTTTGAGTAAAATTTGCTAACTTCATTATTTAGGGTACTTCCCCTGGAGGAGCGCTCTGAAAATTCCACCCTGTATACGTAGGTTGACGACCCCTAGCCTAGTTGGTAGTATCCCTGGCTCCAAAGCACAGGGTCGCGAGTTCGAATCCCGCCCAATGCAAACATTCGTGTGATTGAACACTTGTGTTTGCCTTGTGTCTGGATGTTATATAATATTATACAGGGTGGAATTTTCAAAGCGCTCCTCCAGGGCAAGTACCATAAATAATGAAGTTAGCAAATTTTACTCAAAGGAAACATTCGATTATTTTTAAAATAAAGGAAAACTGCATTCAAAGATTTTTGAAAATATGCCTACAACATCCGGGAATCGAACCGGTTAAAATCTGAAAAAATAACACCCTGTATTTTTATGGCATCAATCGATAGGTTTAATCGTGAGGACCAAATTTGTCTAACAAACATACAAAATTAAATGAAAGGATAAAAAGAAAAAAAAGAAAAAAAAGAAAAACCATATTTTGATGAAGTAAATAAACAAAATGTGAAAACAGTAACAAAAGACAATCGTCCTAATCCCCTTTTCCATTTTTAAATCACCCACGGCTCACAAAAAAAAACATTCTGCATTGCAATTTTGCGGCCAATATTATTGCAAATTAGATAGGATTAGTTCTTCATAATCACAATTAAATACGTAACAGCGTCTTTTCTTGCATTTCCTTTAATTTGACTAAGTATGTTTGTTAGACAAATTTGGTCCTCACGATTGACCCTATCGATTGATGCTATAAAAATGCAGGCAGTTATTTTTTCTGATTTTAGCCGGTTCGATTCCCGGATGTTGCAGGCATATTTTCAAAAATCTTTAAATGCAGTTTTCCTTTATTTTAAAAATAATTGAATGTTTCCTTTGAGTAAAATTTACTAACTTCATTATTTAGGGTACTTCCCCTGGAGGAGCGCTCTGAAAATTCCATCCTGTATATGTATATACGTAAAATCAGCTGTCTGATACCCATAGTACGAGGGCTCTGTCTAATTTGGGATCAGATGGCCGTGTGTGAGATGTCCCCCACATATTTATTTATTTATTACGTACCTGTATACGCCCCTCACAGAATACCAAATAGTAGTGTGAATTGAGCCAAGCACTCGACCATACAAGCGTGATAGCTCAGAATGATGAATGTTTGTGGTTGGTGAAATACAACAAGCTACACTATTTGTTGTTATTGTTGTTAGTCTGTAGATATCGACTGAAACCAAATATTATCTATACTAATATTATAAAGCGGAAATAAATGATTGATTATTTTCGTTGAATAGGTTTCATTACTACTGAACCGATTTTATTGAAACTTAGTAAGTACAAAGATAGAATAGACCTTGGGTAAGAACATAGGGTACTTTATCTGAGATTTCAACTTATGTTCCTCAGGGAAAGTAGTTCAGTTTAACCAGTAATACTACCACTATGTTGCGGAAAGACAACCAGTTAAATTTCACGGTATATTAGTATACAAACAAACAGTCAAATCTTTCCTCGTTATTATATGGGTATAGATAAGCCGAGTATTTCCGAGAAATGTAGTTCAGAATCATCGAATTCCAACTTGTTTGTACCCACAGAGGGTCGCACTAGTGGACTAGGTATATCGAAACCAACATTGAAACATACTTTTAATAATTGGTTTTCGCAACAGTTGATTTTTTCAATTTTCATACAAACCAACCTGAAACAAGTTTTCATACAAGCCTGAAACGTTTAAATAGTGGAAAAAAAACGTTATGAGATCATATTTTTTTGATATTTTATTCAGTTTGACGAGTATTATCTCTATCATTGTCAGCAAAACGATAAGCATTTAAGGTTTTTTCACAGCTGTTATAATTCCACTGCTAGGCAAAAGCCTCCCCTCTTTTCTTCCACATTTGTCGATCTTGTGCCAGTAGCAAGGAGCCACTTCCCTACAAAAGTGTTATTATTTATTAGAGGGAAAACAAAGATTCGCTTCAACAATTACAAGTCGAAAGAAATCTATTTTGTGTTGTTTACAATTTGAAAAAGCTAGGATACTCGTAGTCGTCCATTAGACTATCCTAGCTTTTTTAAATTGTTCTTTTATGTTGATGCAAAACAATGAATTTCAAGGGCCTCAGTGAGGATATAACGTGGCTCTACTTAAAGCTTTAGCGGCATGAAAAACGAATTTCACAAAGAAAAAGGTAGCCTAAGGTAGCTTAGTATTTCACTCAGCGCAGCGCCTTACTTCAAGACATTTCCAAAAAAAGGCAAAATATGCTAAAAGGCTAAGTACTTTACCTTTTTGTGCTAAAATTATTTTAGTAGACAAGTAGTGTAACAGGTTATCTAAAATATTAACTACTTTCTACAGTTTGCTATCTGATTTCTGAGTTTATATGTATCTATCTAGATTATTTATTCTTTAGTAACAAGTACAAAATGTTTATGCTTTCTTTTAAAATCAAAACTTAGGAGAATATTTTCTTCAAGTTGAGTAGTTCAACTTTCTAACTTGACTGTTCATAATTTGTCCCTTTTTATTACACGCTTTATATTAGCTTCACTTGTAAGTAACTATGTAGGTATATAAGAAAATCTTGGAATCTTAATTTGACCCACTTCCCGGTCTTCGATTAGGATGAAATTTTGCATACGCTCTGAGTTATGATGACAATACATGACTAGCTAAGAAACGTCATTACAAATCCAATATGGCGGCCTCCCCATTATTGTATCTAAAAAAATCTTGGAATCTTAATTTGACCCACTTCCCGGTCTTCGATTAGGATGAAATTTTGCAACGCTCTGAGTTATGATGACAATACATGACTAGCTAAGAAACGTCATTACAAATCCAATATGGCGGCCTCCCCATTATTGTATCTAAAAAAAACTTGGAATCTCAATTTGACCCACTTCCCGGTCTTCGATTAGGATGAAATTTTGCACACGCTCTGAGTTCTGATGACAATACATGACTAGCTAAGAAACGTCATTACAAATCTAATATGGCGGCCTCCCTAAGATGGCGAACTGGCTGTTTGAAATCCACCCCCATGATATGGGTATCAAATGAAAGGGTTTGCTGTCAGGAATACGAAAAAAAAAAGTCACGTGACTTAAATCCAATATGGCGGACGTCCAAGGCTCCAAGGTGGCGGACAGGAAGCGTGTTTTTTAGTTTTTTAAACTATGTATTATTATTGTATTATTTGACACTTTTGCACTCCGTGCGAAGTCGCTAGTAGCAACGAAAAAGTTCGAGTAAACTCACGTAGGTACAGGCTTTCCATTTATCTAATACTTTACATCTACTTATTTGTTTACACTTCATCATTTCATTAATGAATTCGTAACATAAACTGCAATTGAAATTAAAATTCGATTCCAATGTAGCAGAGTTAATTTCTGTACGAGCAACGTTTTCAAAGAATATTGCAGCCGTTATTCGCCCATATAGATGCCCCCACCGAGGGGCTCGAGCCTACCCTAATCAGGGTTAATAAGCCTTAGTCGAGTACACAGTCCAAGTGCGAGTTGGTCAACTTTACACTCAACCTTTGAATTACTTCGCAGGTGTATGCAGGTACAAACGCAATGTTTTCCTTCACCGTAAAAGCGACGACGACGATCAAACATAATATTATAAATGCGAAAGTAACTCTGTCTGTCTGTCTGTAACGCTTTCACGCCAAAACCACTGAACCGATTTTGATGAAACTTGGTATAGGGATAGAATAGACCTTGGAGACGGCCATAGGCTACTTTTTACCTCGGGAAAATACCTAATACCCACGGGAATGACTGTAAACGCGGGTGGAGCCGTGGAGCGGAAACTTGTTGAAACTTGGTATCACCAATCTTACCTTGTGGTACGATAGAATAGACCTGATATAAGCTACCTTTTACCGCGGGAAAACTCCTCATTCCCACGGGTAAAATGGCAGCGCGAGTGGATATTCTTGACGAAACTTGGTACAGAGATAGAATAGACCCTGGAGATGTATAAAGGTCACCTTTTACCTAAAATCCTTTTTTCCACGGGAAAATTGTAGTACAGGTGAACATTTTTGATGTAGATTGGTACTGAGATGGAAATGCTACAGGGAAAGGTCGAAAACCAACGCGAGCGTAGCCGCGGGCGTGTAGCTAGTTTATATTAAACTAGCGACCCGCCCCGGCTCCGCACGGGAAAATGGTTATTGTGGGTTATCCTTCAGTATATTATGCATGTATTATACATATAAACCTTCCTCTTGAATCACTCTATCTATTAAAAAAAACCGCATCAAAATCCGTTGCGTAGTTTTAAAGATTTAAGCGTACAAAGGGACATAGGGACATAGGGACATAGGGACGGAGAAAGCGACTTTATTTTATACTAGCGACCCGCCCCGGCTCCGCACGGGAAAATGGTTATTGTGGGTTATCCTTCAGTATATTATGCATGTATTATACATATAAACCTTCCTCTTGAATCACTCTATCTATTAAAAAAAACCGCATCAAAATCCGTTGCGTAGTTTTAAAGATTTAAGCGTACAAAGGGACATAGGGACATAGGGACATAGGGACAGAGAAAGCGACTTTATTTTATACTATGTAGTGATATGTAGTGATTCGAAAATTAAAAACACAATGTTATGTGCCGAGGCTTAATCCCTCCGCTTCCTGCAACACAACGGACTCAAAATGGAAGCATAATTTGCACTAAAGGAACATTTTTTTTCGATATCATAAGTAAAATGACGAAGTTTCTCGTAAAGAAAGTGATATGTAAATATCTCAAGGTTTATGAACTCGGGGAACTATTGTGCGTCAACAATATTTTTCGGATAATTCGAGTATATGGGGTGAGGGCGGCAGTTCGGGCTTATTTTATATTCACGCCACGGCGCGGTGCGGTGACAAGTAAATTTTATCAAAAAGTTCGCAGTACAAGGAAAACGGATGGAAAGATAAGACCTTCCTACCTTTATTGTTTTTGCTGCTATAGGTAGAGATACGCAAGGGAGCTGACAGGTTTGGTGATGTGGCACAAGTAGGTAACTGTGAGGGAGAAATTGTCATGAATATATGTAGCTCTATCTTTATATAGGCGCTTATTTCAGCCGACGATGTCCGGGTTAGCATTAAGTCAAAATGAGTGATCCTTGCCAAACGAGAAACCATTTTTATTTATTTCATTCTACTTTACTTTACGTGTGAGTTTTAAAGTTATCCAACGAAATAATTTACCTTCAGAATGGAATCATTAGGCCGCCTCCACCTTTAACATTAAATTTATTCAGTAGGTTTTATTTAACTTCTTGATCGTTATAGCAAAAATAAACTTACAGCTAAAAATAAATAGCATAACGATTTAAATTAAGAAACTTTATTGCTCTCATTAACAGCAAATCATATCAACTTTTGAAGAACTTTAAATTAAAATACTACAGCAACATTCACAAAGACCACATTGCAAATATTATTCACTTTCCTACGGTACGTGAGCTTATTTATATATACCCTCTGTCGACACAGAAAACTACATTATGGGCCGCGCGCAGTCGGGCCTCCTTAGTTTTATACGGTTTTAATTGCCAGACGTCTGCTATGTTCTTTATCTGGTAATCCTGTAAATTACATTATATAATATTAATAAAACTGAATCGCGCAAATATACATATAAGTATATACAGGGCGTCCCACGGCTATGCCACATGGAGGGAAAGTACCTTAAATATTGTAGTTAGAACATTTTACTGAAAGAAGACATTATTTTATTTCTAAAAACTATTAAAACTGCATTCATACATTCTTTAATAATTACATGGTTAAACCGGGAATCGAACCCGCTACACGAGAAAAAAAAATCACCCTGTTGTTTTATCATACCAATCGAAAGGCTTCATCATAAGAATTATTTTTTGCTGAATAACATAGTATCAGAAATAAAAGGAAGACTATGAATTTTAACATTTGAGGTGGCCGGCCTAGATCGCCATGCAGATCTAGCCCCGTTAAGATTGTTTTTTTGGGATTATGTTAAAAAATTTAGTTCACAAGAACCGGTACGAGTGTCCACGAGCTACAGACAGACCTTAGACGTATTATTCTAAATATCTACCACAACAAGTTAAAAAAATCGACAAGGAGTGAAATAAAGAGTGTGATTTGTAAGTATTCAACAGCGTGGGGGTCATTTTGCGTATTTCATAAAATTGATAAATTTTGTTTTAAAAATGTTAAAATACATAGTCTTTCTTTTATTTCTGACACTATGTTATTTAGCAAAAAATAACCCTTATGATGAAGCCTTTCGATCGGTATGATAAAACTATAGGATATATTTTTTTCTCGTATAGCGGGTTCGATTCCCGGTTCAACCATGTAATTATTAAAAAATGTATGAATGCAGTTTTAATAGTTTTAAGAAATAAAATAATGTTTCCTTTCAGTAAAATGTTCTATCTACAATATTTAAGGTACTTCCCCTCCATGTGGCATAGCCGTGGAGGGCGTTAAAACAATCGTTACAAGAACATTAACCGTTTTCCTTTTTAAACAAGGATCCTTTAATAACTAATTGTGTAAATAATTATACTAGCCTTCCGACACGGCTCCGCCCGCGTTAACTGTTTTTCCCGTGGGAATGAGGCATTTTCCCGCATTAAAAGGTAGCCTATGTTACTCAGGGTGAATGCAGGTTTCTAATGGTGAAAGAATTTTTGAAATCGGTTGAGTTGTTTTTGAGTTTATTCATCACAAATATACACACACAAAAATACAAATCTTTCCCCTTTATAATATTAGTATGATGTGCTTCACTCCAGAACTAAAGTACCGATAATGTTAGTTTTTTATGTTATATTTATTATGATAGTGTTTTTTTGTTTTGTTCGTTATTGTCGTATGAACTTATGGAATAGAAAAACACCCTTTTCTCATAATATACCTACGTTTAAAATGCGGGCGAAGCCGCGGTGCGGAGAGCAACTGTTAAATAAATGGCGAAATTACCTCCTCCCTCAACTTTAAACTAACATCGTCTGAAAAAACATCAAACGGCATCGACTCGAAGCTGAAACCAAGTCCGAAGTAGGAATACATTTTGACTTCTTCCTCAAACTTTTCATATGAATACACTTTGTTAGGGTCACTGCCCAAATCTCTTATCTGTTCAGATAATACTTTATAGTAATATGCCAATAAATCATCATAGAAATTATCTCGCATGTCTTGGTTTATACTGGAATATATAAAGAAAGTAAAATCAAGTACTGGAGTAGCATAGCGAGTCACTTGAAATTCAATTATCTTCGCAGCCACTGGCTCATCATTTTCATACTTGAACATGAAATTTTTAATTAAAGCATCTCCGTGCGTGATGACCCCTGTGTCGTGGGTCTTAACCGCTCTTATCATGTCCTTGTATCGTTCAGGGGTAGCGAACTCTTTGATTTTCTTTTCGTAAATTGAATTAGGGAACTCCTTTACCACGGCATCTATTACTATATTGCATATGTCTGACCAAAACTTTTCATACCATTCAAACAGGTGGTTATCAAAGTATGTTTCAGTCACAGCGTTTTTGATAGTATCAAATTGTTGTGGTTGTTGATCTTTCATTGCGATTGATAAAGCATGTAGTTGAGCTAAAGATTTCAGTGCTACCTGACAATGTTTAAATCCAACATTATCATGGCTCAAGAGGTCAAAATTCTGCGAAATTGCATCTTCTAGGCAAATAACTGCATTTGTCTTATCATAATAAAGTAGAAATACATTGACGTTGCTCTGGAATGGCTCTTTTAAATGTTTTGTTGATTGGAAGTCCAGTAAACCTGGCAACACAGTGTTGTAGAAAGCTATTTCGTTTTGAAAGAAATCGTCGCTGCGGATGGTAAGTCGCCGGTAGATGTTTTTGGGAATGATCTTGAGGGAAACTTGAACGTGTTTTGTGTCACCATCTTTGTCGCAGCCAAAGATTCTAATACGCATTATGTCACTCTCTGTGCCTGTTTTACCAACATTCTGAAACAATTATTGAACTTGGTGTCACATTGTTCACTTGTGTAACTGACTACAAATACAACCTGGTCTTAGCTGAGTTTTAGATAGGTAAAGTATAGTGTAAGTAGTGATTTTAAAAATCAAAAATTGGTCATCATCATCAGAAACAATAATAGATGATAGTTTATATATATCTAATTATAGTCAAATAGTCGTACGTAGGTTATAAAGCCTGACCAAAAAAAAACCTGCTCTGGGGGCGCCACGTGTATATTTTTACGACTATGGCAACAATTTCCCCTATAAAATTAGTTCTGTTGTAATTCCGCAATATGGCGAGGTTTTTTATTTCTCTGGTCGGGCTTTAAATACATAAATATTATTTTACGTTAGATACGCGTATGTGTTGCATTCTGACTGAAAATCCGGCTAACCGTACCAGTAGGCCTACTATGTACCTAAGTAGCGACAGGCTCGAGAAGCTGTCAAACGCGATGAAAAGTATTCTATTTTCAATTAAGTACACAGCCTTGTCCCTGCAATGTCTGTATAGTTCTCTCACATTTGCTACAGGTTGGCTGGAAGAGATCTCTATTCAGAGATAAGCTCGCCCTTGTATACTTCCGCTTATATTAATTGTATAATTTTGCTTTTCTGTACAATAAAGAATCTAATCTATATAATAAAACAGTAGAGGTCGAAAATCTGTACATAGAAAAAAAATGCTAAAAACCGAGTCAGGGGGATGTAAGAAGTGATATAGAACTTATCCAGATTTTTTTAGGTTTTTTTGTTTCTCAGTTTGTCTGTTTGTCTGTTTATCTGTTTGTCTGTTTGTCTGTTTGTACAGGCTAATCTCCGAAACTGTTGGACCGATTAGAATGAAATTTTGCATGGTGGTACCTTATATCCCTGGTCAACATCTTAGATAGTTTTTACCGCGGGAAAATATCTCATTCCTACGGGAAAATGGTTCAATATGTAAAAGTTTCTAATTTCTCAAACACGACCCTATCCTATTTCAATGAAATTTGCTATATGGGGGTTTTTAGTTATAAAAAATAGAGAAACAAGTTTTTTGGGATTTTAAAAGTAACAAATTCAGTAATATTACTTCAATAAACACGTTGGCTGCAGAATTTAAATTTAAAAAAAATCAATAGTTGGCGTTTTACGAGGCTCCTTCACTAACATTCTAAACTACAAAATTAGTTCTTCTATCCTTTTTTTTGATGATCGTGTTGGTTGAAAATGTTAATTATAAATTATATATGTGTATATTACACAGCGTGTAAATGAAAATTTAGGAAAAGATTAAAAGAAAGGTCTGGGGCATTAAAGCGCCATTTTAAAAAAGTGAAGTGTGAAAAGTTTCATAAACTAGATTATATGAACAATGCGAGGCGATTCGGATTTTACGTAAAATGATTTTGATAAAGGTTCTCTTAACATTCAAATGACAGGTGAAACACCATATCATTATATTTGTTTTTAAATAATAACTACAGCTTTTTCTTTTACAATCGGATATTTTACGCTATTAATTAATTAATATCGGCAATCATTTGCAAGTCGCCCTATTGCGAAAGTGGTGCGCGATACAATTTGTCAATAACCGCGCTTTTAGGCGCCCTGGTCAAATTTTTTAAAACTTTTCTCAGAAACGATAAATATAGTTTTCCATACAAGCTGTTCGACTGAAATGATATTTTTTACGGGAATTTCGATTTATGTATTATTTTCCGAGACTTTTGGGAAAGTGCTCAAGACCGTTGACCGAGTGTGTCCTTTCAGTGATTGCTAAGCCGTAACCCGAGAGCGTCGTTGGCCAAGTGGCTAGGCCCGTTGACTTTCATGCAGAAGTTCACTGGTTCAAACCTCGGCACGCACCAATGTGTTTTTAATTTTCGAATTCATACGTACCCATTTATCCAACGCTCTTACGGTGAAGGAAACATCACGAGGAAACCTGCACACACCTGCGAAGTAATTCATAGGTTGTGTGTGAGGTTGACTAACCCGCACTGAGCCAGCGTGGTCGCCTAAGGCCTATTCACCCTTATATCAGGGTAAACTCGAGCCCCTCGGTGGGGACATAAAATATATGAGTTATTAACAAAGCCGCCACCCAACCTGCATCAAATCCAATGTAAATAAACAAAAGTCAAACAACGAACCTGACAACATTCAAAAGAAATTTTATTATAGTTACACATTAAATTATCTAATTAACTATTATTGTAAAATAAAACCGCAGAGGTTGAAAATCTCTAGATAGAGAAAAAATTCTAGAAACCGAGTCAGAGGGATGTATTAAGTGATATAGAACTAATCCAGTTTTTTTTTGCCTGTGTGTACGGGCTAATCTCTGAAACTGTTGGACCGATTTGAATGTTTCGCATGGCGGTACCTTATATTCCCAGTCAACATCTTAAATACTTTTAATCCCGGAAAATAAAAACTACGGTAACACATGCGGCTCAGCACATTGTACGGGCTTACCTACGAAACTGTAAGACCTATTTAAATACAATTTTGCATGGTGGTACCTTATATCCCCGGTCAAACATCTTGGATACTTTTAAACGCAGAAAATTAAAGAGTTCCCGTTTAATAATAGTTTAACATTACTCCGGAGAAGTCGAAAAACAACGCGGGCGTAGCCGCGGCCAGACAGCTATCTCTGTATAATTAAATTGTAGAGATCAAATGTCTGTACATAGAAAAAAAAAGATGAAATTCGAGTCAGGAAGATGTAAGAAGTGAAATAGAACATATCCAGATATATTTTTTTTGTTGCTCTGTCTCTTTGTCTGTTTGTAAGGGCTAATCTCCGAAACTATACCGATTCAAATGAAATTTTACATGGTGGTTCTTTACATCCCTGGTCAATATCTTGGATACTTTAAATCGCGAAAATTAAAGAGTTCCCGTGGGATAGTTCAAAATTACTACGGAAAAGTCGGAACACAATGCGGGCGTAGCCGCGGGCAGACAGCTAGTATCTAATATAAAGACATTAGAGCCATAGTAGTTCTATCAATATGTCGCGTTTGACAGCTTCTCGAGCCTGTCGCTACTTAGGTACATAGTAGGCCTACAGGAAAGTAAATCATTATTGTCGGATACTGCTATGATAAATTTATGTATGAAAAACAGATAATCATGTTTGTGTGTGAGCTATTTACCTCCCAATGCAAAAATTGTACTTCTTCTTCGAACCAATCAGAAAGCGCCTTAGAAACGAGTTCATTGGTCAGCACCGGCGACAAATCGCTTAATGACTCGAACTTTTCTTGCCCCGATATTAATTCATCTATAACAAAATAACTCTCACATTACAACTTCTAACAACCAAGGTAGTTTTACTTTTTAGTACGAAAAGAGATTATTTTTTATAGTCAGTTTCATATAAATCGGGACAAAAGTTCATTGACCTTTTTCTTTTCTTGAAAGTTATTCAAAATAATGTAACGCCAAAATGTCTGGCAAGGTCACACGGTCACCCTGCCTTCTACTACGGTATGCCAAATTACATAATTTGCGATAATTTCCTATACTTAAGTAGTTTTATTATAATCGTTTTTGCAGGCGTCAATTACCTTTGGTTTTTGAATAATATGAAACCAACCATACGAGATTATTTCCTTTTTCCACTATTCTTTGTTCTACAAGGAAAAAGGTTTAGTCTACTATCATTATAATAAAGTATGGCAATTACTGCATCATACTTATAAAGAATTCAATTCAATCTTTATATTGGTTATTTAAAGTATTCAATTTCGTAGTGCGAATGTCCAACCGCATGTGCCTGCTTCTACATTCGCGGCATTCAACATTTTTGGAATTCAATGTCACTATATAGGACCATAAGGTCCAGAAGGGACACTTTGAACGCTTTGAATCTATAATGATATGGTGAGAAAATAATCAGAATGTAGGCAGAGATTGTGTATTATCTCTGTACAGAGTTCTGATGATTTCAACTGTTTGTATCTCTATCAGACACACACAATCACACAATGTACTCCTTCCATTGTTTTATCCCAAATCATTCCATTAACTCAAACCTGACGCACAAATATATTTCTCGCTTTCGTTGTATTTACCTTTAAGATTTTCTTCCGTATTACTTTCTACATCTCTGCACGGCTCCACATTTTGCACAATATTTTTGTTTGTGGTTTGAGAATCTGGGAAAAAGAAACTGAATAAGGGACATACGACTACCTAATATGTATATAATAAAACTAGCTTTCCGCCCTGTGGCTCCGTCCGTGTTAACAGTTTTTCCCGTGGGAATGAGGTATTTTCCCACAGTAAAATGACGTAGCCTATGTGTTAATTCAGGGTGTAGCTAACTCCATACCAAATTTTATTAAAATCGCTCCCGCCGTTTAGACTTAAAGAAGTAACAAACATGCACACTCACAAACTTTCGCATATATAATACTAGCGACCCGCCCCGGCTCCGCACGGGAAAATGGTTATTGTGGGTTATTCTTAAGTATATTATGCATGTATTATACATATAAACCTTTCTCTTGAATCCCCCTATTAAAAAAAACCGCATCAATCCGTTGCGTAGTTTTAAAGATAAGCGTACAAGGGGACATAGGGAGGGACATAGGGACAGAGAAAGCGACTTTGTTTTATACTATGTAGTGATTAGTGCGATTAGTGCGATAGTGTGATTTTTATTACTACTTATACCTAGTAGGATATTGTTTGGTCGTTGTATTTTAAATAAAAGGTTTTTGCTTTAATTTCCAGAAAATTACCTCTGACTCATAATCCATCGATTATTTACCCAAATTTCAAATTTGTTTGAGAGATATTATGTATCTCATCAAAGAAAACTTTCGTAGTAAATTAATACTTTTGCTTTTAATATCATTAAAGGCCAGAAGGCATATAATAAGGTTTCTAAGCCTTAGGCGACTCAATAGTTCTAATACTAGGGTTTGAGGTAGGTTAACCTAACCGAAACCCATACAAAAAGCAAGCAAGCATTAAAATAATACCTTTAATATTTTCGAACTTCGGCACCCATTTTCGAAGAGTTGATTTCCCAGGCAAGGGAATATGTAGTTTGTTTCTCAAGTAATAGTATCCCTTTGGAGTGAAATTTCTTAGCGCCATTGCTGCCGTGATATCTTCAGAAGACCACCTGGCACTATGTTTGCTAGTCTTAGGTTTCATAAGACAGTTAATTTGACCAGGAGTAAAAATTCGCTTCAAACCACTTAGAATAACATCATGATCATGTGCTTTTCTTTTCAAAATTTTATACTCAGCCAAGGGAATGGTGATTGTTCTCTTGTCAAAACTGAAACAATTTTTTTTAAATAAAGGGTAGACATAGGTATATACAGGGCGTCCCACGGCTATGCCACATGGAGGGAAAGTACCTTAAATATTGTAGTTAGAACATTTTACTGAAAGAAGACATTATTTTATTTCTAAAAACTATTAAAACTGCATTCATACATTTTTTAATAATTACATGGTTGAACCAGGAATCGAACCCGCTACACGAGAAAAAAAAATCACCCTTTAGTTTTATCATACCAATCGAAAGGCTTCATCATAAGAATTATTTTTTGCTAAATAACATAGTATCAAAAATAAAAGGAATACTATGAATTTTAACATTTGATGTAGCCGGCCGAGATCGACAGATCTAGCCCCGTTAGATTTTTTTATGGGATTATGTTAAAAAAATGAGTTTAAAAGAACCGGTACGAAAGTGTCCACGAGCTACAAATAGACCTTAGACGTATTATAATAAATATCCACCACAACAAGTTAAAAAAATCGACAGGGAGTGAAATAAAGAGTGTGATTTGTATTCAACTGCGTAATTTTGAGCATTTGATAAAACTGATAAATTTTGTATTAAAAATGTTAAAATACATAGTCTTCCTTTTATTTCTGACACTATGTTATTTAGCAAAAAATAACCCTTATGATGAAGCCTTTTGACCGGTATGAAAAAAACTACAGGATCTTTTTTTTTTCGTATAGCGGGTTCGATTCCCGGTTCAACCATGTAATTATTAAAAAATTTATGAATGCAGTTTTAATAGTTTTTAGAAATAAAATAATGTCTTCTTTCAGTAAAATGTTCTACCTACAATATTTAAGGTACTTTCCCTCCATGTGGCATAGCCGTGGGACGCCCTGTATATAAACTCAAGATGTAAAATTATTTATATTTCTGTCACACATTTCATCACGAACTAAAACATAATATATGCATGCATGTCAATCTAACCCTCCTGTAAAATTTAAGCAAATTCACCTTCTCACAGGCATGTTATCTTCTCTAACATTTATGTTACTAGAGCCTCCAGTTTGGTCTTGACTGAAATATAAGTAATACGACTATTAATAATATAAATAAAAAATAGATAATTTAAATTTAAGATCAGAGAACTAAACACATAATTTCACCTTTTTTCAACAATCTCTGCAGAACTCACAACTTCGTCCACTGGTGATACGCGGCATTCCAATATATTTTGAACATCGGGAACTACTGTAATAACGTATTCTGTGGCATCGTCAATAGCTGTTTTCTCATTATCTGAGGTTCCCATAAGATTGTTTATTTTTTTGTAAACACTTTCTACTGTAGATATTGTACCTGTCTTTAATATTCCATGTCTATTAGTCTTATTATCTGTAGTTTCTACAATTTCTATAGCTTCTTTAGCACCGTCTATCTCCATAGACACATTTGCTTTATCAATATGCAGTGTAGGTATGGCATCTGGCTTCAATGTTCTAACTCTTTTGGGTGGTTCACACGTCATGAGTATACAGCGAAGGGGAGTAGTAAAGTCACATTCAGAAAAATGGTTTGAGCATACTCTTCCTGTAAAAAATAAATAAATAATACAGCCAGGTAGTGGCAGGCAACTATATTCGAAACAGAAAAGAAAGCACATTTAGGCGCTTTTACGTTTTTTTATTATTTTTCAATAATATTAAAAATGTATCATCTAAAATCGAATGACAAAAGAGGCTCCCTCAGAACAATTCATGACCAAAGTATTAAAAAGAACGGTTAAATTTTCTCTTAAAAAAGTTTTAATATCATACATACTTCATAATAATGTTTATATTATCATCATACTAATATTATAAAGAGGAAAGATTTGTATTTTTCTGTGTGTTTGTAATGAATAAACTTGAAACTACAGTGCCGATTTCAAAAATTTTTTTCACGATTAGAAAGCTACATTCACTTTAAGTAATATACACTACCTTTTACCGCGGGAAAATGCCTCATTCCCATGGGAAAGACTGTTAACGCGGGCGGAGCCGGGCAGAAAAATGTTATTATTACCTTTTTTGTTGTCCATTTATTAACAAAATCCCTAGAACTTTCGCGAAAATTCAATTTATCGAAACAGTCTACGATTATGATTTTTTCTTCATTTAAATGTAAACTTTTCATACGAGTACATACCATTTTTAATAGATGTTTTAGGTAAGCAATAGCGTAGCCATTCATTTGCTACTGATTCTATTTTTGGAAAACTGAAAAATCTGGTTGCTCCTCCTTTAACACTCCTACTTTTACAATTTCGAATAGAACACCCGACCATTATAACTTTTTTTAAAGCCTGAAAAAAATATTCTGTTGTTATCATCATCATCATTTCAGCTGAAAGACGTTCACAGCTGGATTAAGGACGCTGCACTTCGCGTTCACATAAATATATAACAAAATATATACCGTATTACTTTAAAAACTATGAACATCAAGTTTAGGTGTAATCTATAGGTAAAGAGGTAGTCAGGTTGGCGTCTTCAGTATTTTTTTCAGATGAATTATCAGTTTTCACTTTTGTTAAAGGAAACTTATAAACTGTTTATCATATCATCATTTAATTATTAAAGAAATAGTAAAGTAAAAAAGTAATCCTATAAGGGTTCCGTTTTTTTGTTTTTGAAACGCTTTATAACAGTGAGTAAATTTGTTCATATTTCGTAGTAGAAATGTGCAAAGTGTGTATCAGTGTTAATAATTAAAACAATTTATGTGTTCATTCATAACTAAAACATATTAGGTATATAAAAAATACTGACGGCTGCATATTAGTCTAAAAGTATTAGTAAAAGGGTAACAGGCATTTGGACGAATAATTGAACACATTTTACTGGTCGGTATTTATTTAATCAACATAATACAATTAAAGCAATAAATAAAATATATTCTAGGTAAAACTATACATAATATTTTTCAAAAGGTATTAATATGAAATTACCCTCAATGTACTAACTTTTTTGTATTTAGATTTAAATAAAATTAAAAAAATTACATGATAAGTAGATCATTATTGACTTTCGGGCAATTTATTACTTTTTATTTATTTATTTTATTTTATTTATTTATGGAAAACATACCTACAGCTTTCTTTTCTCGTATAACAATCAGATCAGACACATTACATTAGCCAGTTAAGTTTTCACTCAAAGTTATACATGCATTGAGCAAACAAACAATGTTAGGTTAGGTTAAAACTACTCGTAAATGGAAGCTAATAATAGTTATATAAGGAAGTTACAGTAAGAAATATTTTTACATAGTAAAAATGTTTTTTCTTGGAAATATACACTTTACTTTTACACAGGTGCTGTGAAAATTTTAATTGCTACTAAAGCTACATTGACGAATACTACAACTCAAATATTATTCACTTTCCCACGGCGGCGGCGAGCTTATTTATATATATCCTCTGTCGACACAGAAAACTACATTATGGGCCGCGCGCAGTCGGGCCTCCTTAGTTTTATACGGTTTCACTAGCCAGAAGTCTGCTATGTTCCTTTTCTGGTTACCCTGTAAAAATACATACATATTAATCCATATAATTCTGTATTTCTTCGTATTCGAAAAATCATTTTTCGTTCATGATTTTAGGAGGACGACTACATTGAATTGGATAGAATTTTTCGTTCCTATTCGTTGCAATCCTGACAATAACCTTTACTAGTATAAGACCGCAGAGTCAACTTGTTTAACTTTTGATACTTCCACAGAATAGACGGCAATCCACGGGTCAAGTTTAAAAAAAAACATTATAGGCATTATAGGCATATACAAAACCTAATGACGTCATTTCAGGAAGTTTTCCCTATGACGCGTTACATAAACGCTACTAATCAAATTATCGTTACAATCTGTTTATTTGTGTAGGTGTAAAAGCAAAACAAGGCAAGCGCAAGATACCCATTTGAATTGCGTACGAGTCAATTTTTTGTCTCTATTATCACTTTAAACACAGGTACAGTTCTAAAATAATTCTTTGTATCAATCCTAAACGTAAACCATCACTAACTACGTGCCGCCTACATAACTTTCAAGTCTGGCTACCATTTATTTCAAACAGTAAGCTCAATTCTTTCAACCGGTCCAGAAGAAAGTGATACAAATAATCCTGTTACTTTCGAACAGGTATAGTTATTACACTATATACCAATTACTAACTTAAAAGCTCGATCAAGTAGGATTTTAAGGCTTATTAATCCAGGCCTAAGGAATGTCCAGACAATGCGGACTGGGGGCGGCTTAACCTGTCCACTTTGATTTGATACCATCTGAAGTGGGGTCTGATGACACTTTGTTGGTTATCTATTTACACAGATTATAAAGGACGGCTCCTGATAACGGACAAGGCTTATTATATAATTTGCAAGGCAGGTGATTCGGGAACATTTAGATAAAGTACCAACATTTAAACTATTTATACGTTTCCACTGTAACAGTATAGGTATCCTACATGGTAAACGCTGGTTTACACACTCAAATATGGGTATTTGATTAAACTTTTATGTATTGCTTCAGCCAAGAAAATTAAATTGAACTCAAAATTGTATACACATACATTCGCAATTTCGCAAGACTTATACTGTAAGTCTTTTATGTGAGACTTTAATTTAATGTAAAGCTACACTCCCCTCCTAAAAATAAAAAATAATAATATACCTATATATAATGTGTTTGTTATTGTTATGTGAACTTTTTGTAGCTGATCCCTATTTTCTCAAAGAAAAACATAAAATGTGAGCAAAGCCGCGGGGTTGAAAGTATTATATGAATGATAGAATTACCTCCATACTCATTTCAAAACAATCTTCTTCTGATAAAACTGTGAACGGCATCGACTCGAAGCTGAAACCTAGTCCGAAGTAGGAATACATTTTGATTTCTTCCATAAACTTTTCATTTGAATACACTTTATTAGGGTCACTACCCAAATCTCTTATCTGTTCAGACAACACTGCGTAGTAATGTGCCAGCAAATCGTCGTAGAAATTATCTCGCATGTCTTGACTTGTACAAGAATATATAAAGAAAGTCAAATCAAGTACTGGAGTAGCACACCGAGTCAATTGAAAGTCAATTATTTTCACATCCACTGGTACTTCATTCTTGAACTTGAACAAGAAATTTGGTACCCAAGTGTCTCCGTGTGTTATGACTCCTGTGTCGTGGGTTCTAACAGCTCGTATCATGTCCTTGTACCGTTCAGGCGTAGCGAACTCTTTAATTTTCTTTTCGTAAATTGAATTAGGAAATTCCTTTTCTACGGCGTCTATCGCTATACCACATATCCTTGACCAAAACTTTTCATACCATTCAAACAGGTGGTCATCATAGTAGGTTTCAAATACAGAGTTTTTGATTTCATCAAACTGTTCCGGTTGTTGAGCTTTCATTGCGATTGATAAAGCATGTAGTTGAGCTAGAGATTTGAATGCTGCTTGACAATGTTTAAATCCAATACCTTCTTGCCTCACGACGCCACTATAATTCAGCAAAGTAGCATCTTCTAGACAAATAACTGCATTTATGTTGTCGTAATAAAGTAGAAATACATTAACGTAGCTCTTGTATGGCTCTTTTAAATCTTTCGTGGATTGGAATTTCAGTAAACCTGGCAAGACAGTGTTGTAGAAAGAAATTTCGTTTTTGAAGAACTCTTCGCTACGGTACGTAAGCCGACGGCAAATGTTTTTGGGGATGGTCTTGAGGAAAACTTGAACGTGTTTTGTTTTCCCGTCCCTGTCAGAACCATAGATTTTAATTCGCATTACATCACTTAAGTAAGAATCCCCTTTGGTTGCTTCGCCAACATACTGAAACAAAACTTGAATTTAGTGTAGAAAACAAGTATATGTGCTATTCCTACCATCATCCTTATCAAAGCTTTCTTTTGCTGTACGAGGCTACTACTATTAAATTATTCCAAATAGGGCAGCGGTGTTCACCTGTGTTACTGACAACAACTGTAGTAAGTACTTAATTTATCCGACATTTATGAAGATTAATGTCAGAGGCTTGATCTACTTTGCCAGTTAAAATTAAAACCGTTTTTCATCATCGATTCAATCTTTTTAAAAGTACGGTCAGCGTCTGATCCAATTTAAACTCTCTTTTTAACATTTTTGCCTAAATGAAACGACCAACACGCTTTGCGCTAGTTCAGTTAATTGTGTTGTTTAATGTTTGAGTGTGAGATAACTTACCTCCCAATGCGAAAAAAATATTTCTTCTTTAAACCAATCAGAAAGTGCCTTAGAAACGAGTTCATCGGTCAGCACCGGCGACACATTGCTTAATGTCTTAAAATCTTCCTGCACCGACATTACACCTTAAAAAAATAATTTAAGCTTCTAAAAACCAAGGTAGCCTTTGATTATAATAAGATACGCTGACAATTTAATGCTTGCAATGTACTATATTTTTTACTTCTAATAATGAAAAGGCTGTGGATGGAATGATAATTCACTAAAAACTATGTCAGATAGGTACTTATTTCGTATAGTGAAGTGGCGAACTAATGAAGTAGTGGACCTACTTATAAGTAAGATAATAATTTGATAGTCAATGAATAACAGAGATAGTGCACCAAGATAAGGAAATATTAGATGCGGACTTAATCTAATAATATAAGTACAAATTGTAATGAATGATGTAAATATTAAATTTAAATAATGACAAATTATTTAATTCAGTATTTTTTATGACTAGATTTTTTCTAATGGGAGAGTGGTCATATTAGTGGAATCAGCTAACGTCCTCGTTGTTTCCAATAGTTGTCAAATATTTCAAATTCTTTTGTAACTGAAGAAGTTTGATTTTGGTAGGCAGTGATACGTAGCGCAAGTAAAAATAAAAGTCATAGCAATTATAAGGACGTCCTTTCGAATTTCTGTTTATTAGTGTTTAGTCTACTAGGAAAGATAGAAGGGAAAAGGAAGAGAGGACGACCTAGAAGGACATAATATATGGACCAAATTAAGGAAGGAATAGATGTCGTTTCGTATCAGGAGATCAAACAGAGGACGGAAGACAGAACAGAGTGGCGTAGACTCCACCGACAAGAGCGAGGCTCTTAAATGTGAAGAAGAAGAGAGTGTTTAGTCTACACGACAACTTTAACGGTAACTCAATTTAATGTTGTAAGCAAAGTTTGATTTCCAGGACCCATATCACAAGTGTTTGAAACCACTAGATGTTGATACTATACTAACAAATATAATTCAAATAAAATATTCCTGATCATCATCTGGTCGTATTTAAAGTAAATTACTTTGTTTCCATTTGCCGAATAAAAGGCATCTGATTATAACAACTGGATAGCCTGTTATTTGTGCAATTTATTTTCATCGAAACACAAGTAAACCAACTTTTGTAGTTATTTGAAACTTTTGTTTTATTATTTTTAATGAAAACGTTTTTATAAACCTTTATCTTTAACCTTCGACGTCCATTTGCGGAGAGTAGAAAATGAAGGCAAGGGAAATTTTACTGTGTTCCTTAAGTAACGGTATCCTTTTGGAGTGATATTTCTCAACTCCATTGCAGCCGCGATGTCTTCCGCGGACCACCTGGCACGATGTTCGCTAGTATTAGGTTTCATAATACTGTTTATCTGACCAGGTGTAAAAATTCTCTCCAAACTTTTTTTGAGAACATCGTGTGCATATGCTTTTCTTTTTAATAATCTATACTCTGTCAAGGGAATGGTGATACTTCTCTTGTCACGACTGAAACAAATACAATTTCATTTAAATACTTAGACCTCTAAGACTAACACATAACATTATTTATTTTTCTGTTCCGTAATTAATAAATATGTAAAAATATATGCATTTCACCTATTTTCAACAACTTCTGCAGAATTCTCTTCTTCCATGATTTTGCAGTTATCCAAAATATTATTAACATCAGGAACTACTTCTATATATTCTGTGGCATCATCGGTAACTATTTTCTTATTGTCTGAGGGTTCCAAAATTTTATTTATTTTTTCAGCACTATCTGTAGTAAAATCCATATTTCTTTTATCAGTGTGCAGATTAGGTGTTGCTTCTGCCTCTAATATTCCATCTTCTTTGGTCTTATTATCTGAGATTTCCATAATATTGTTTATGTTTTCAACGCTTTCTGTCGCCAGAGATACATTTGTTTTATGGATGTGCAATGTAGGTATTGCATCTGGCTTTAATGTCCTAATTTTATTGGGTGATTCTGACATGAGAATGTGGCGAAGCGATTTACTCATGTAGTCACAATCAGCAAAATGATTTGAACACACTCTCCCTGTAAAAATAAAACAGCATCTGAGGTCGGTAATACAATGATAATGAAACAACATGTAAAAACATTTAGGCACTTCTGTTTCAGATTTTAATTCTATTCACTAATAGTACGAAGTTATCGTACCAGATACTATTAAGACATCAATATATTATGAAATATATTAAAAGATAAAGATAAGATAAAGATAAATTGATATACATACCATTTCTTTTAGATGTTGAAGGTCCACAAAAGCGTAGCCATTCATTCGCTACTGATTCTGTTTTTGGAAAACTAAAAAACTTGATTGTTCCTCCTTTAACACTCCTACTTTTACACTTCCAAATGGAACACCCGACCATTTTTCAATTATTTAAGGCCTGGAAAAATTATGCTGACGTACAACTTCGAAAATAACCGTGCAAACTACGGACACCGGCAAATACTGAAACCGTAGGTACCCGTGAGAACAGGACACGAAACAACTCAGTAGCGGGGCGCTGCTAATATATTTCGTATCGCCTTATATCTTTGTCTTATTTTACTGTGCGATATCGAAAAAACTGTTCATTAAAGCCCGAATTCACAGAGGCGCTATAGGCGGACGGAACGCGATCGCGATTTGAAATCCAAGTTAATATGCATCTTGTAGCACAGGTTGCGCCCGTTTTTTATGTGACAAGCTGCATATAAATTCAGATAATAATATCATCCCGCTGCCTGCCCTTTCCAACCTTTAGCCCAGCTTATACAAAGACTGTTAGGCCGGGAGATGATGACAGAAATTTTTAGGTCATTTGTTACAGTATGGCGGTTCTACAGGAGTCTTAGAACGCAATGACAAAAAGAAAAATGATGGTCGTATCATAGCGCTGGTACTGGCGGCCCAATCGCGTGGGCGTTAGTGGAACTCGTCGGATAAATTACGAAACTCAAACGATTTGTACCACAAAAATTTTAGTATTTTCCGATAACCCATAAGAAATAAGTAGGCGGTAGTGTCATGCCATACTTCTCCGGTGTGGCTTACAGCCCACCATATCGACGCGAATGCGTTAATAAAAAATTCAACCATTTGTACCAGGCTAATTTTTGCACAGTTTGATCATCTTCGTACAGCCATTTACGAAAATCACCATGCCATACTTTTCGGACGGTTCCAAATGGTCGCCATACCGCCGAAAATCTGCATTTTTTATTTATTTCGCCAAACGATTAGTACCACCCTAAAAATTTTTTTCAACAGCTCCTGAATGATGATGAATAGAAGTGTGATAATGCCATACCTATGGGAGGTGGCGAATGTGTAGATTTTCTTTTTATTGTAAGGTTTTGTTCGTATTTTGAACGATTTGTAACAGTATGTTGCCCCTTTTTCCCTCTATTAGAAGTACCTATGGCAAATATAATAATAGTCACATTGCATCATATAATTTCCAGAAATCTAAATGCCATACTGGTACAAATCGTCTTATACCAAATAAAGTCTTCTTTCAGTAAAATGTTCTATCTACAACATCTAAGGTACTTTCCCTCCATGTGGCATAGCCGTGGGACGCCCTGTCCTATATATTTAGTTGCCAACTTTTTTTACAAGAAATAAAGTATAATTCAGGTGTGTGAAGAATATTAAACAGTATTAAAAAAAAAAAGTATTTTATTTATTTATTGTTTTAAATACCTACCTAGTTACATATTTTTTAGAACTTCTCGCACAACTTACTAATATACATCTTTTTTAAAAACTTCAATTATAACTGAAATTAAAATAAGTTGAGAGCTCATTTTTTATTAATTTAATAGATCTGATGCTCTATTCATATCCTCCCGCCACTAAGCTCTAAATACAAATAAGCCTTAGGTATCAATAAAAAGTATGAAGTTATTAATAGTTAATCAAAAACTTCTTGGGAAGACTGTAATATTATTTAATACCTTTTTTTGTTTCATGGCCAAAATATGTACTTACTTATAATTTTTTTCTTTGAATTAGCTCAGACTTTAAACCAGTCATAATGTCATATAGGTACATCTAAAATAGTTACATTATTTCCTTCTAATGTTTTGATTGTTTTATTGAAAACATTTAATAAGTATATGACTAGCATAAAGAAGGTAACTATGAACTAAATTATTTTCTACATTATTATCCAACATTAATAAGTGTTGTATAATCATTGGACAGTCAACATCCAAACTACAAAGTAGGTACAAATATATGACTAAATAAAACAAATTTGTGTGAGTGTTTAAGTATAACGGGGACTACTATTTGGTATTCTGTGGTATAACATATAATAATGTGTTTGCATAGTGCCAATAATATTTTGTACCTACTTTATTTTTGTACAACAGTAAAAACTATAATTTAGTAAAAAAAACAGTATATAATACTGTTGAAAACAGTATAGTTGGCAACCCTAGGCCTATATTCATGTTTAATTTATAACCCTACTATTTATTAACTGTGAAACTATTAGTTTGCTGGTGACTCGAAAAGAAGAAAATATAACAATAGGTAATAATTAAAGTAAAAGTTATTCGTTTCCGGTTAAGAGTTAATTCACTTTAAACTGTTTGGAAGTTAAAATGTAACCTACAATTTGACAATTATCAATCAAAACATCAAACTAAATCCAGCTATAACAAAAAATCTTTTATCCCGAATTGCATAATTTCTTTTTCTGTTGTGTGTTTTCAGGATAAGCTTATATTTTTTTGGTATTTTTCCAACATCGCAGAGCAGACAGTTAAATTGCAACAACATCCAATTTGTCTTTTTGACTCCGTTACTGGAGGTTAGTTAACATGATAAAAACATAACATACCGATATAATCTGCCAGGTCAACGACGACGTCAAAGAAGGTTGTACACTGTACTAAATTAATCACTGTATTTTATGAGAAATAACTTATCTCAAAAGATCAGATTTTTAATTTACTTGCGCGTCTAACAACAATCGCGTATCGCCACAGAACAGACAGACCCAATAGTGGAAACGTTGTCAAATTGAAAACACCACCAAATACTGATCCTACCAGAGAAAACAAAGTGCATCTACAATTTTGTCGTATTACAAATACTCGCTACCTGTCATAGGCCCCGCCCACAAAAACACGTCCGACTGTCAAATGTAGTAAGTTGCGTTCATTTTACTTTATAAAGATTTCGTAAGTGTTTTCTTTTCTGCTGCAAAATAAAATGTTTAACTGCTATTTTATGTTTAAAATTTTAAATATAATTAAGAATAAAGCATTAGTTACATTTAAGCAGCTTGTGTTATTCGAAAAACGTATACTTAACAGCTTAAAAATATACTATGAGTGAACGCAACCATAACCATAACAATGAATCGAACAAAGACAGATACATAGATCGAAGGAATAAGAGAAACAGAGAAAGATAGATAAAGGTTCCGCGCTCTGTTACAGGAGCTAGATTTAATTTTCTTTCCATTTACGATTACATTGCGTAGGTAGCCCTTACGTTAAAACATACGTTATAGACGTAACGTAAGCGTTACGATAAACAGTAAATATATTGTTGAATGTGGTGAAATATTATTTTAAACTAGCTTTACGCCCTGCGACTCCGCCTGCGTAAACAGATTTTCCCGCCAGAATGAGGAATTTTCCTACGGTAAAAGGTACTTGAGTTTAGATTAGACCTTTCGATTCTGTAGTTTCGGAGCCTATTTAATGCAAACAAACAATAAAATTTTCCTTCTGTAGGGTAGACCGGGGACAATGGTAACACTTTTTGTTAAATTACCTATAACACGAAATCTACTCGCTTTATCCAAAGTTTGGATCATTTGGTAGTAGGTTAATTTCATTGTCTTTAAGCTTTTATTTTTGAATTACACTTATATTGCATCTATCGTACCGATGATCCAGTTTGAATTCGAGAGGTCTCACTGCTACTATTGACCCCTAGTATGGGTCAATTGTAACAACATTTTAAAAGACAATAAAAGAAAGAGTAGATTAATATAACCACTTTTATTCACTTTTTTGCGTAGTTTTATCACTTGTTTATCAGTCTCAATTATAAGGAAACTTGTTTTCATAAACTTATTAAATAATTAACATGACAGTTTAACAAAATTAAAATAGATTGTTAGTAGCTTTAAACAAAATAAAAATTAACTTTAAGTAAACACAGGAACGCTTTGGGCCAAATACAACTTCTGAGGATTAATATTAGTTGAATAACGACAGTAAAACGTATAAAAACACTATTTTATTTTTTGTATGAAGTTACAATTGCCCCTGTTACAACCGTCCCTGAATTTAAAAAATACTTAATAAAATGGACTTATAACGAACATGATTTGCTCATTAAGCAAACGGATCACTTTAAAAAAATATGCACCAGCAGGAGAAGGAAAGTCGAAAATTTTATTTTTCTTCGTAAAGTAAAATGTCTTTTGAGCCACGATCAGTTTTTATTCGTTTTCGAGGCATCTGGAAATCAAAACATAAAATTTAGAGTATTACCTATCACATACGACGTAAAATTCGATTGTTTTTGTTTTATTGGAAAATTTGAAAAAATATGAAATTATTACTTATTGGGTCAATTGTAGCACGGGGTTGATTGTACCGTTACAATTGACCCCGTCCCAGCTGTTACAATTGCCCTCAAGTAGTATATTTTACAAAATATGAAATTTGCAAGAAACCTATCGAAATTTAGCAGCGGAATTATCACAATTATGGCAGCCAATCATCTTAGCAAAAGAGTGATTACAATGATTTGGCTATAAATCCTTCACTAACTACAAAAAAAGCGCGTAATTCAGAGTAAAAAACTTACTTGTGTAACAAACTGTTAACATTGGTTAGGCTTATTGATATCCGTTATACTTTATGACGTGTGGCTTTACTTTGTAATTCGTATTGACTACTCCAATTGCGGAAAAAAAGGTTGGCCATCTCGATTTTTCCCGCCTGGATTTTGCATGGAGATTTTAAAAACCTTCTGATATAAATTTAATAATAATTGATTCCTTGAACTTGGAAAATAAATAATTTGTTGTTCTGAACTAAACTGTAGTTTCAGTTTTAGTTCAGAAGTGGGATAGACAACGCTCACAAGCAAAGGTAACTATAAATCTCCTCACTGTGACTTTGATATTTTCAATGCAATCTGCTTGTATGATTGAGGCTAATGGTAATGGATGGGATTTATGTCTCCAATATTATACATGTAATTTTTTTTTGTACCTAGAATCGTCCATTGTTTGAATTTTAATGTTTTATAGAGTTGGAAAGAAGTTGTTTTGTATTCAATATTGTTAGCAAGAGCTTATTATTGTTGCACTGTAGGTATCTGTAGAGTCATTTATGTGGGTTTTCTGAAAATTTTCAGGGAGTTTGTTGCAATAATTTACCTATATATAAGTAAACTAGGTATATAAATAATTGCTGCGGTTTTGTCATTCAGAACTTAATAAAAGGAATAAATTGCATTCTATCTTTCATACCTCTAACAGATGTTGAAAAAAATAATTTTGTTCATATGATTATTTAAAAAAATAATTAAATAAAATTAAAATTATAAAAAAGCAATAGTTACTATAATTATTATCACTGAGGTTGATTACCTTTTATTGTTTTTTTTAGCTTATATAACTAATGATATTATAACAGATTGTTATTTATTTATTTTTAAATACATAAAATTATCATGTTGTTATGGAAAGTAATAATAATAATACAAACAGTTTATGCATGAATGATAGATAATTAGGTATTATATAAATTATTGCATAGATTGATATGATAAGATACATTGTCGTATTGTTTTGAGTTTCAGAAAATGGGAGACGATAAAAAGTATAATAGACGAAAGTTGGAGACTCCGTCGCCATCGCACATGGAGCGTCCGGCCGCTGCTGGTGACCTGCTAGCTGACGATCTGGACACTGGCGGCAGTAGCAGACGCGGACGGAGCGGTACCAGACGTGGGAGTGTCGACCGCCAGAGATGCTCGGGATCAGGACGCAGCTGTCGTAGTCAGCGGAAGGAACTTCGTTTGACATCGAGTAAGAGTAGAAATACAGTGTACAATAGACCAAGTCGCAGCCGTGATATTCGCATAAGCATCGCGCGTAACCGAAGGCGTAGTAGGAGCGCTCCGCGTTCAAATCGGCCTAGTCGAAGCCGTACTCGTCGGCGGGATGTTGGCTCCAGCCGTAGCCGAAGTGACAGTCGGAAAAGACTTGATAACGATTTACATGAACGAATAAAGTTATTAGAGGATGAAATACGTCGTGAACGTGATTTAAGTAAACAGCTGATGTGTGATAGAATAAAACATAAAGAGTTAACTAGGGTAGACGTGAAAGGGTCGTGCAGACCAAAGTCAAGAAAATGTAGGTCTAGATCTAGGTCTAAAGTTAATAGCTTGAGGTCAGAAGATGAGATGAGTCCAGATCGAAAAAAAACTAAATATATGACGGAATGTGATGTTTTTGAGAAATTTGTGAAAATTTTCAATGGTAAGGAACGTGAAACGTTTCCAGTATTAAATAATGTCATTCCTGATTTTGATCCTTTATGCAAAGAGCAGAATATAGATATGTGGATAAGCAAAGTGGATGAGTGTAGTGAAATTTATGGGTGGAATAACAAACAAACGGTTCACTACGCCTTACCTAAACTCACAGGTCATGCAAAGACATGGTACCAGGGCCTGTCTTCTATTAAGCATACATGGATAGAGTGGAAAAATATGTTGCGAGAATCATTTCCTTCTACTGAAAATTACGCGGAGTTACTGACCGATATGCTTAATAGAAGAGCTCGTCCGGGTGAATCGTTGGAATTGTACTATTACTCGAAAGTCAATTTATTGAATCGCTGTAAAATATTTGGGAAGCAAGCAGTTGATTGCCTTATCTTTGGTATAGAGGATAAAAGCATCCGTCTCAGTGCACAAGCTGGTAAATTCGAAAAACCTGAAGATACTTTAGAATTTTTCAAAACGGTTAAGGTTTCAATGAGAGAAAACATAGATATTAGACGAGATTCGAATTTTAGGGATAAACGTTCTATTTACACCCCTACTATTTCGGGTAATAATGGACGGAAGCCAGGTGATAGTAACAACCGAAATCGGGCAGCAATCGTTTGTTTTAACTGCAGCGAAGCTGGACATCCAAGCTTTAAATGCCCAAAACCTATAAATAGATGTTCAGATTGCCAGTTTATTGGACATGATTCTGCGAACTGTCCTAGAAAGAAAAATAGTAACGGTTATAACGGTGCTAATAGTACCAATAAAGGTAATAACAATAATACTGGAAGTGATTCTAGTAAGCTTAAAAATGTACTCGAGGTGTCTGTTGATGAAAATGACAATGACAAATATAAAATAATGATTAAGATTAGAAATAAAGATATTGTTTGTCAAGTTGATCTAGGTAGTCAGGCAACGTTAGTGCAGGAATCAGAAGCTCGCAGGTTGGAACTGAAATGGGAACCTGTAGATGGTCCATTATTAAAAGGATTAGGAAATGTTCCCTATTCACCTGTGGGTAAAACTTTAGAGACGGTAGAAGTGCAAGGCATAAGTGAAGAGCAAGTCGAAATATTTGTAGTAGATGATTCCCTTATAAATACCCCTGTCTTGCTTGGCCACAGTTTTACAGAGCGTTCATCTATCAAAATTACTAAAACTGCCTCCGAATTAAAATTCGAACGAATTGATTGTAACGAAATTAAAATAGTTTTGAAAACTAAAGACGATGCAGTAGTGGAAGTAGGAAAAATGAAAACTATCACTGTTCAATCGGAGAATATGTTTAACGGAAATGTCTATGTAGGCGGTTCAGTAAGAGGTCATTCCGGTACTGAATATTATCTATTACCGGGTGAATACCAAATCGTTAATGGTGTAGGCAGTTTGCTGATTCAAAACGTTGGTGTCAATGAGATAAAATTTAGTAGTGGTACTCTCATAACTAGGGGTAGAACAGTAACTCATAGGCCTACCCTAGATGTCTTAAGAGTAAACATAGAACAGAAAGAATTTGAATCGAATACGATTAATATGGGTGAAGAATTAACTTCTAAGGAAAAACTTGACTGTCAGAATTTACTTTCTAAATATAAAGACTGCTTTTCAGATGGATTACACGATTTGGGATTCACAACAGTAACTGAAATGGAAATACGTCTAGAGGATTCAAACCCTGTAGTTTACAGGCCTTACCGATTGTCTCATTCTGAACGCCAACATGTCCAAGGTATGGTTCAAGAGATGCTCAAGTATAATATAGTGCGAGAGTCAAATTCTCCTTACGCAAGCCCCATCGTGCTTGTTCAAAAGAAATCAGGGGAAAAGCGCTTATGCGTGGATTATCGCGCTTTAAACAGACTCACAAAAAGGGATCACTATCCTTTACCTCGCATTGAGGATCTTCTAGACCAACTTTCTGGGCACACAATATTCACGACCTTAGATCTCGCATCTGGCTATCACCAGATAGCTATTGCTGAGGAGTCTAAAGAAAAGACGGCTTTTGTGACGCCCGATGGGCAATACGAGTACAACCGTATGCCCTTCGGGCTGGCTAATGCTCCTGCTGTTTTTCAACGAACAATTCACAAGATTCTGAATAAAACAAAAGTCCCGTACATCGTCATTTATATGGATGACATTTTGATTCCCTCCAAAACTTTTGAAGAAGGACAACAGCGGCTTGAAGAAACACTGTGTTTGTTACGTGAAGCTGGGTTAACCCTCAAATTAGAGAAATGTCACTTTTTCAAGAGCCGTATATCGTTTCTTGGGTTTGAAGTAGATGGGTCGGGAATTCGTCCTGGGTTTCAGAAAACACTGGCAGTCTCTAATTTTCCGCGACCTCGCAACCAACATGAGGTAAGACGGTTTTTGGGATTGGCGGGGTTTTTCAGAAGGTTTGTGAAAAATTTTGCGCAGATAGCGTGTCCTTTAACGAGCCTTCTTAAAAAAGAATCTGCTTGGCTGTGGAATGAAACTCATGAAGAGTCGTTCGAATCCTTAAAACAAGCACTGGTCGAAAGACCAGTACTGGCCTTGTATGACCATAATGCCGAAACTCAGTTGCATACCGATGCAAGTAAAGTAGGATTGGGTGGCATTTTACTGCAAAGAAAAGACAGTCAACCCTGGAGGCCTGTAGCTTACTACAGTCGCCAGACTAATACCGATGAACAAAAACTACATGCATTTGAACTCGAAACTCTTGCAGTCATAAGCGCATTAAGTAAATTTCGAAGTTACCTGTTAGGTGTTAAATTCACCATAATCACTGACTGCAGCGCTTTGCGCTCGACATTTAGCAAGCGAGATTTAATACCCCGTATATCAAGATGGTGGATCCAGTTCCTAGAATATAACTGTACTGTTGAATATCGCCCTGGGGAGAAAATGGCTCACGTCGATGCACTTAGTAGAGCATCCATTGTAGAAGAAGATGAACATGTTCATGTGCTCGATGTGTTGGCTGTAAAGGTTGATGATTGGATCTCTACTGTACAATCATCTGATAGTGAAGTTCGACGAATCAAGGACATCTTGCAAGATCCTGAAACGTCGAAAATAGCAGCAATTTTCAAGGAATACCAACTCAAAAATGGACGTGTATTTCGAGTGACTGAGAATGGAGAATTAAGGTGGCTCGTGCCAAGGAGCGTCCGCTGGCAACTATTAAAATCAAATCATGATAATGTCGGTCATTTCGGATTTGAAAAGACTCTTCAGCGCATCAAAGCTCAGTTTTGGTTTCCGAAGATGCGCAGATTTATAAAAAAATATGTGTCAGCCTGTTTAGAATGCGCACACCACAAAATTCCATCAGGGGCCAAAGAGGGTGTACTACATCCAATTCCAAAGATAGACGTACCACTACATACTTTGCACGCGGACCATCTTGGTCCTTTTCCACGCAGCAAACATGGTAACACTTATATATTAGTAATCGTAGATTCATTTACTAAATATGTATACTTGTCCGCGGTACGTAGCACCAAATCCAAGGCTAGTATCAAAGTTTTTAAGACATTTTTCAGTCTATTTGGTTCCCCTTCACGTCTTATCACCGACCGAGGCACAAGCTTTACCAGCAAGCAGTTTAAGGCGTTTGTACATTCGGTAGGAGTTAAGCACATAATGAACTCTGTAGCAACGCCTCGTGCAAATGGTCAGGTCGAGCGATATAACCGTACCATCTTGTCGTCGCTAGGTTCCATGACTCATGGCGCAAGTGATGAGACTTGGGACACCTATTTGCCGGATGTACAGTTAGGTATAAATACTTCGGTACACGATGTTACAAAAAGGACGCCCACTGAGTTGTTATTTGGTCGTCGAGTTGGAAATCCATCTCAAGGTATCTTAAATAGCATCACTAATGATACGAATACATCTGAAGTAAACGAGACTGTGGAGGAAATGCGATTGCAGGCTAGACAGTTAATAGAAAGGAATCAAGCAAAGAATAAAGAAAGATTCGACAAGAGCCGTAAAGCTGTAACAAATTATAGACAGGGTGACTTAGTTCGGGTGATCAGAACAGTAGCAGGAGGTACAGGTAAATCTAAAAAGTTAGAACCTAAATGTCAAGGGCCTTACAGGATTAAAGAGATTCTTCCGAATGACCGATACGTTATAGTCGATACACCTATAACTCGGAAGGGTAAACCATACGAGAATGTAGTCTCAGCAGATAAAATATTTCCTTGGATGAGTTTTAATTCACCTGCTTGCTCCTCAAGTGATAGTAGTGACGACTCTGATGCTAACTAATACTATAAAGTTACTTTCTATAATAGGATTCGTTGACGGTTATTATACTGATTTATGATGGATTTTTAAATTAGTAGTAGTAAGGTATTAACATTTTAAATAATAGATTGTTTTATGAACAGATAAAATATAAAATTGATTGTTAACATTAAACATAGCATTTAACCAAATAGGAAAGTTAATTCATAGAACAAATTAATTTTAGATTTGTCTGAGCATTGTTGGGGACAAACACTATGTATAAGTAGATTCTTAGTGTTTGTCATTGATCTTGATATGAAAATATACATGATATTGATTAAGTATAATTAGTTGGATAAACTCAAGGACGGAGTATAATGATGGCCTCTCATGACATGGAGCAGGAATGGCAAATACAGCCGCTCAAAAATGTTGTTAAAAACGTAGCTTATGGCATAAGTGTGGTGAAGGAAGTAACCCCTTTTGCTCTGCTATACGATTGAAAGGAAGGACTTAGGATATGAATGGATTTATGGAATAAAATGAAGGTGTGTTTTACAATTGAGGGCAGGAGAGGCAAGGACAGCCGCCTACAGAGTTTTGTGAAACACACATATAAGTTATGATTTGCTTTATTGTTTTTGTGTGATTGTGCTGTAAAGTTAAATTGTACAGTTAAGAGCATGCTAAGCGAAGCACTTAAACCTTTGTTTTTTTTTTTTTTTTTAATGTCCGTTATTCAATATAAATTGTATACCTTCGGCTTAGCCTGCTCTTATTCGTTATAAATATCTTGTATTAAGGTAATTTTATAAACGAAGGGACTCGTTTATGTAAAGGATGGCCGACTGTAACAAACTGTTAACATTGGTTAGGCTTATTGATATCCGTTATACTTTATGACGTGTGGCTTTACTTTGTAATTCGTATTGACTACTCCAATTGCGGAAAAAAAGGTTGGCCATCTCGATTTTTCCCGCCTGGATTTTGCATGGAGATTTTAAAAACCTTCTGATATAAATTTAATAATAATTGATTCCTTGAACTTGGAAAATAAATAATTTGTTGTTCTGAACTAAACTGTAGTTTCAGTTTTACTTGTGGTGGTGGAAAAACAAAAATTCCCTCTGAGCACGTCTGTTTCACAGCGAGCGCGCCGCCGATTGGTGAGCAGGTCGAGACACGTTAGACGCGTGATCTGGCCGACGCACATATTTAAGCGTTGTATATGTGTGGAAATATCGCCAATGTTACTATTGCCCCTTGTTACTTTTGTCCCCGGTCTACCCTATAATATTAGTAAGTTGATGTAGGTAGGTAAGTATTACGTTTTTTACTTTTAACAGATAAAACCTGACTAAGAAACTTAAAAAAGGGCGTGTAACGTGATTATTTTTATATATAGCGCAACAATTTCCATTATAAAATTGGCAAGAAGCATGTCTATCTCAGTGTTTTGTTTAAGTATTAGGTATAATGTGTCTTTAGTGTAAGTAGGTACCTACCTACTTTTTTTTATTTTCATTTTTCATTTCATTTTCATTTGATCATTGTCGTATACACGCTTACATTAGGTAGGGCTTTACCATCTGACAGCGTTTTAAAAAACCTAGATGTAGGTAGGTATTAGGTATTTTTTTTATATTTTAAAATTAAATCATAGGTTGTGTGTGAAGTTAATCAACCCGCACTGAGCCAGCGTGGTCGACTAAGGGCTGTTCACCCTGATTTAAGGGTAAAATGAAATGAAATGAAATCATTTATTTTAACTTTTGGATAGGTATTTTACATCACTTAGTCACCTAAGTCAAATAAAGCGATAAGTGCGGTCTTTTGTGGAGAAGAGCTCGCCGACCGAAGAAACTCCACAAGCGTCGCATCTTTTAAGGTAAGCTCGAGCTTCTTGGTGGGGACATTGTAGTATTATTTATTATAATATGAGCTGTTAACGATACAGGTAAAGCTAATGTAAGCGTGTATACGAATAGCTACGTGAAATGCCAGTACAAGAGGGTTACTTAGTATGTGGAACATAACAGTTTTAAACTTAGGTACCTAACTAATCTAACCATACAATTTAAGCTTTAGCTAAATATATTAGTAAAGTCGACAGTAATGCCACTTTAATGCTTTTATTATTTTAATAAAGTTCCTTTTTGCAAAAAAAGCCATTAAAATTCTACTTAAACTTGTAAAGAATCGTATTTAGTATTTGAAATTCTCGGGCGGCGGCGCGGCGAAATTAATTGCCCAAAATAAACATAATAACCAAAACACTCGCCTTTTAATTTTCTTCGTCCGTTAATTTGCTAAATTAACATCCCGTCTTTCTTAGTCTTTACTTTTATCTATTACTTTCGGATGAAGAAAACATATAAAAAGGTTCATTAAATACAATAAAGTATAAGATTTTGTAATTGTTTCTAAAGATTGGAATAAACTGATATTAGAGTAAAAAGTTGATATGCCATCTAAATATAATTATGTACTTATTTTTGTTGCCGGAAATATATAAAATTAGAACAGGTTCGGGTAAACCATGTGGGCGAAATTACAATATCATTCATATCATAATGTAAGAGTAATCTTGTACCATGTCTATTATGCTTTTCTCGTCAAAACCAGGTAGGTAGGTAGTTTTTAAGGTAGAGCCCACAGAACATTTAAATTTAAGAGCCCCTAAAGTGATGTTTTCTGAATCTACTGCTAAGCCGAGGTCCGAGGTTCCCTAGACGCGGTGGTAGATAAAAATAATATAATATAAAAAATATATTGTATTGGTGATATTATATGCATCGGGCCATGGAGAAAAACCGCGGGATGTAACGCTAGTTCATATATGTTTTGTCGCTGGAATAAAATTACTTAGAAATGTAATAACGAGCAGTCAGAATGAAACAGAAATTGATACCTTATGAAAGTAATTGCTACTCATATCAAGTAGGTAAATATTGTGCTTTGTTATGTTGATACTTAGTCTAATGATGATATTATTTTCTTCATTGTTTTCTCTTTTATCGACGTTTCATAAGCACTTAAGACTTTTTGCAATGTGTCCAACGAAATGACGAAATCCCTTTCATTTTACTCAACTTCTTTATGTTTTAATGGAACTTTCAGATAGCAAATAACTTTGTTTCTTCACATGCTTAGGAAAATCTCAAGCCGTGCAAGTACCGTCACGGGATTACGGGATAAACTTCGTAGACAGCCAGACTTATCCCGACTTACTCTGCTTTCCGTCATCCCTCGGGCGCTTAGGAAGATATGACGTGCGAAAGCTGAACGTACTCAGAACCAAGATGAGTGTGAAGTTAAGTATTAAGACATCTTTACCATCAGTCTGCTGATGGATAGACATGTGTAGGTAACGCGTATGATAGGTATCACAAAAGTAATATCACCCTAAAAGTCACAATATTTGATTGTTACTGTTTGATTGTCATATTTATAGTATTGTTAGCAAGGCTTACGATTCACTTGGTATCATTATTCGCGCTGGTACTCGTAAGAGTTTCAATAATGTGAAAACTATTAAAATTCTGTATTGTGCATACCTACGTCCGTAGTCACCTAGAATACGCGTCGCAAATTTGGAATCCATGCCTATCAGTTATACTCAAGTAGCATCGAAAGAATCCAAAAGAAACTTGTACGCTACTTAACTTATAAATTCAACTTACCTAAACTCGGCTATGCACAGTTATCCAAAAGAGTACACTTGTTACCCTTAGATACGCGTCGAGAAATAGCCGATACCAGCTTACTGATGATGTCGCCCAGGGTATATATTATAGATAGAGTAAGATCCCAGAACCGTCAGACCTAACTTATTTTTAAATGTATTTTATTCACTCAATGGTTTTAACAGAAGTAGCTGTCACATCCTCGCACTAGGATTCCCTGTATCACAAAGATTGTCGGGTTGGTGGACTATTCATTGAGTTCCAAAATACTTAAAGGATTGGAATGATCAAGTCTGGTGAAGCTTAACAACTGTTCAATCGGCAGACTTTACCCCAGAAATTTATAATCTTGTTAATAGTCGACTAGACAGAATAGTTGTACATACATAGAAAACATATTTTCGGAATCGTATCACAAAGTATAGCGGCGGCGAAGGGTAGTATTTTCATTTTCCAAATACTGAAGCGGCGACTGCATGTATCCGTTTTTTGAGTCGTTCCAGGAAGCGGGATTGCGGGATTTCATTCGGTGTATTTTAAACTTTTAGACAACCCGCGGAGGTCGAGTGGTCAAAAGCTCGTCGGACGTTACGGAACTAGGTTCCGGGTTCGAATCCTGGTAGGGATCCGTCGGACAAATATCACTTTGTGAGACATTCCCCAGTTTGGTTAGGATATTGCAGGCTGAATCACCTGATTGTCCGAACAGAAATATGATACCGTGCTTCAGAAGGTACGTAAAGCCGTTGGTACCGGCTACTATATACGTATGTAGTCATTATATGAGTCATGGCTGGCGGAAGCCTTAAGGCGGCTCAACAATTCCGACACCAGGGTTTGTGACGTAGGTTAACCTCGAAACTCACTCGACAAGCAAGCAAGCTCACGTGCTGGTTGTTGACCCAGATCGTACCTATGTGTTTTAATCCCATATTACGACACCTGATCATCCGAAAAGTAAACCCTTTCATACACGGATTTACTGAAAAAGAACTTATTTTAAACTGAAATCAGAAGCGAGTTACTATGGGGTTCATGATAAATCAGCGCTTCACTTGTAAGTAATAGAAGTTATTTAAGGGCACACTGTTCGACATAGGGTGCTACCGCAAGCAGCGTTGCATTGACGCGGCCGTGTCGATGATAAGTCTTATTACACTGAGGCAACGGTGTCGCATGCCAACTACGTCTTCCGGCGCGAAGAGCCTTTTTGCCCCAACGGCCGTCGGTTCTAGTTCTACGCGCAATGTGCCCAGCCCAGTGCCACTTAAGTTTCGCAATCCTTTGGGCTGTTGTTTTTAGAACGTACATACATACATACATACATACCTACATAAAGTCACGCCTCTTTCCCGGAGGGAAGGGACTTGCTACGATCCAAACACACTTCTTTCGCTTCATTCACATTCATTAATCTCCTCATGCATGCTCGTCGGTTTAGAGTACTCTTGACCCGACCTTTTGTCAGAACGTCCCCGATTTGATTTTGAAACGTTCGTCTTGGTTTTCCCCTTCCAACGCTTCCTTCCACTCTCGCCTTATAAATCTGTTTAGTCAATTTCTCTTCACTCATTCTCTCCACGTGACCAAACCAATTTAGCATCCCTTTCTCAATTCTCGTCAGAACATCTTCTTTTACTCCACATTTCTCCCTTATCTCACTGTTCCTAATCCTATCCCACAATTTTACGCCAATCATAAATGCTCTCATTTCTACAACAGCACATATTCTACTTTCATATTTTTTCTGCCATACCCAGTTTTTGCTCCCATACATTAGAGTCGGAAGCAATAAAGTTTTTAGAACGTCCCTTAAAATTATTACATCATGAAACAATCGTTCAAAATTTTTTCTTCCAACATCCCCACCTGCTTAGTAGGTTCTTAACACTGTCACAGAATAAATAATTGACACTGTTTATAGCTTCGGAAATATGCGTTTCACGTAATTTCTTCATCAGCACTAGGTACCAGTAAAAATCCTAAATATTGTATGTGGAAAAAATCTAAGATTTACCTTTGTCGTGTCGGTAGAATCTCCCTGGAGAGGAAAGTCGTTGTCACATCTCAAATGGGCTTATTTCGTGAGAAATGTTTTGAGTTACTCGTTTCTTTATTTTCCGATATGTTTTTGTGGCAAAAATAATACGAAAATTACGTTATTTAGATGTAGATGTAAGGAAAAACGTTTTGTACTTGGTTATTGAATTTTTTTTTTTTTATATAAATATCCAATCTTCACGCGGTTATTTATGTATGAACATCTTAAAAGCATTTTCAAATGATTGCCAAGTAGTCTAAAGCTTATAAACTACTCCAATCCCAAGTAAACTTCTTAGAGCTAAGCTAATGCATTTTTATTTGCTTATCCTTTAGCAAGATCTAGACGGAAACCAGATACATACTTTGAGCTATTTGCAGTAAGTAAGTATACTTTAATAGGTCATTTATATTTGATTGTAGCATTAAATATCTATAGATTTGTCTAATACTGAAACAAATGAAGTGTGCTACATTATTTTATCATTCTTATTTTTGTTACATTGTGATATAATAACAAATTTATTTTCCTATACCTACTTGTTGTTTAAAGAGTCAATTAATAAAGAAAACGGTTCCCTCTTATTTCTATGGTCATAAGAACGGTTCAAAGTCTGAAGTGATCATCGAAACGTGCTCTTGACGTAGGTAAATAATTTATTTCATCTTATTAAAAAAAGACGTACCTACTAAAAATATTTATTTTCCAAGCCTTACGGTAGTTTTCGTATTTAATTACTAACCACGCACGGTAAACATTCCGTTATAAATCTGGTTATAAAAGTATTTAATTAAATTTCTTCAACTCCGTAGAGTAGACGAAGAGCGCGTTTAAGCTGAACAATTTGCACTTTGCACCAATCTTACTCGCAGGTACGAGTATATCTATTAAATAAGGAACAGAAACACGGTACGCGTGTTCAGCTTACCTTACACTTGCTCGGTAACGGCCTGCGGCAGTACCGGATAGATACCAAATACTAAGATTTAAAATTTCGGAGCGGTAACCCCTGTAATGAAAGACGAACGTCAAAAACCATCGAATTAACCAAATCGAAAGCAGCGTCATCGAAATGTTACCCTCCTAAACGGCAGTCTCAAAATCGCCCCTAATCACCTAACTAAATATTTGGCCCCGTTCAATTACGGCGCCTGTGAACCAGCCGCAAGCTCTTAGCCAACAAAGGCTAACACCAGGTGGCGTTTATGTTGAAAGTTTTAGTTAACCACTTTAGCCAGCCCCTATGTCGTCACTTGCAAGCGGTCATCTACAGGCGGCGGCGGCGTGCTCACTCACAATAAAACAAATTTTCCGAACTGATATAAATTATTATAAGAATTTAATTAAATAACACATACAATAAAATTACGTCAAAAATACAATATAGTCAAATTTAATGAAATAGATCATTCGATGCATAGTAGGTACCTATAACAAACTAATTCGTTGGCGGAGGAAACCGCAAGCCCTGCGGTCAGTCGTACTTTTTCGACACAAGCATAATGGATTAATATAAAAAAAATCTTACAAAGACGCGCCGAAAGATCCCTAACAAAAGATTTAGCTTGAGGTCCCCAGGGACCCAGCGTCTTAAACCTTATTGGCGTGAAAATGTAACAGTCAGGTATCTCCGCGTACTTTCGCTCCTTCTAGGACATGGGAATTATAATTAAATCAGCTGTTACAACAATACAAATACTGGTATAATAACTACTAGCGACCCGCCCCGGCTCCGCACGGGAAAATGGTTATTGTGGCTTATCCTTAAGTATATTACGCATGTATTATACATATAAACCTTCCTCTTGAATCACTCTATCTATTAAAAAAAACCGCATCAAAATCCGTTGCGTAGTTTTAAATATTTAAGCGCACAAAGGGACATAGGGACATAGGGACGGAGAAAGCGACTTTGTTTTATAATATGTAGTGATAGTGAAGATAGGCCTCCGTCTCACAACAGCATAAGCCTGTGTTTTTAGATTCAGCTATCCCTAAAGAGTGGGCGTGAAATTAACTGATCCACCGACCCGCCCGAAACGTCCAACCATGGCAGCGCGACACGCCCGTAACGTCCCGGCCGGCGCAAGCGCAAGTTTTTGCGAAATCGAGCGGCGGCCCGGCGCAGAAAAATCATCATAGTTTAAAAACTACAAGGCTATTCTTCTTTAAAAAAATACAGTCGATAGCTATGGACATGGGCAACATATATGCGCAGTATTAAAGATTTGAACTGTTATTTGAACACTTTAAAAAAATAATTACGGCATAACCTAACCTAACCTAAAAAAAAAAGGCCTATTTTTAGAACGGATTTTTTCGCGTACTCACTTGAATCATGTCGGAATCCTCCAAAACACTCATTACTTAACACTTCACGATTATTTTGATATAAAACACACACAGAAATACAAAAAACTCATTAATATTTCCACAAGATACGACAGAGTTCCGATTGTAAACAGATGACGTCAGTTTTGACTTCGAAGAAAAAATACTCATCGAAAAAAAAATTACACCTGCCACCTATCATTTCCTTCGTAAACTATTTGAGAAGCTTTCCATAGAGGTGTCATAGCAAACAGTTTGGTATTTCATGCACAGATGGCACTTAAACACACAGATGTAGTCGCGGGGACCCGAGTCCCCGACGCGTGCTCCATTTTTTTGACCGCGGGGACCCGAGTCCCCGTGACGCTCCAATGGTGATAGAAACTGCGGAAAAAAATAATACTCGTAATACGGTACCTAGCATGAGCAGAGGAAAAACATGTCAAAGTCTCGCCTACTTCATTTTTACTGTTTACGTAATCTGTAGGTATACCTACCTCACAACAAGTTCACAACCCCAGGTGTCAGAATTGTTGAGCGGCCAGACTTCTAACATGGCTCATGCATATTCTATACTAATGTTATAGAGATTTAGTTTTTTGTATTCTTCTTTGTAGCAAATAGGTTCAAAAACGTCTGAAGGTATTTCAAAAATTCTTTCACAAATGGCCAGGTTACTTTTTATCACAAAAAGTAACTTATTCCGTTGACGGAAATAAATATTAATGCGGACAGAGCCGAGGGGCAAAAAGCTTGTACGATAATGGCACGTGTTACGTATTACAATTTTAGACAAATTCAAACACAGATTCTACGAACTACCTACTCGCTTTCGATTACTGTTTCTATATTAAGGTCGGAGCACACATATCAACTTGGAAACGGAACGTAACCGTATCGCCTTCCACCTCGCCGCCAACCAGGTGTCAGCCTTCCATTACCAGCACATTACCAGCCACATCAAGGCCGGCTACTCGGCTAGGGATAGACGAGGCGACGACGCCGCCGGCTTGCCGGCTAGGCGGCGGCACCAGTTCAGACATTTTGAATCCGAACGTGAAGTGCATGGGCGAAAAGACGTAAGCTAGGGTACGCATAGCCGTAATACTAGGAAACAATCTCTAGATTGTGATTGTCAGAGGAAAACATTGTAACAAGTTGCTCATAGTGCTGTTCGGGGGTTTTGGACATCGCTGAATCTGAAAATCGCTATTAGCAGTTCGAAAAATAACTCTTTATACCTGAATCCAATATGGCGGCCAAAAAAAACATGCCATATGGGGTACCAAATCAAAGGGAATCATGAGTAGATTACAAATATACCTATATTATAACATGTTGCTTTATCCGCCCTCCCTGGTCAAAGTTATTTTAAAATATTTTTTCGAAAGTAGCGTTTCGAGATATTTCAATTTATTTCCTAGTTTATAAGTTAAGGTCTGTCTGTGGTTATAAGTTATAAGTTATAAGTTATAAGTTTATAAGTTAAGGTACGGAGAACCGTAAGCACGGGGACTGCTTGCAGAAGGGAGTTTCATACAAATTTATCTGAACGGCTCGAGTCAATACAGTGACGATCCCTTTCCGAGTTCATGTGTAGGTATGCTGTGTCCTTAATGCGGATTAAACTTATAACGAGCCGCCCTTTCAAGAGTTGTCATCATTTTTTTTATTTGACAATAGAAAGGTCGTTTAATAATCCCGATCAAAATACATTCTACCTTTTTTAATATGAGATGTTTTCTAATCATTTTCCATGTGTGTGTTGCCAGTGATGACCTATGGATATTTAATTATTCAGGATTATTATTAAGGATTAACCCTTACAATAAATGGGACTCAAAAAGAACGGGTTTTCTAAAGGGTAATGAAAAGAGCTATGCTTGGAGTATCCTTACGTGATTGGTATTATAATAATATTTATATTATCTGCCCGCAACTTTACCATTTATTCTTAGATTCAAAATTATACCTATTGTTAACAGCTCATTTTATGTCCCCACCAAGGGGCTCGAGCCTACCCTGAATTCAGGGTCGACACCACGCTGGCCTAGTGCGGATTGGTCAACTTCACACACATCCTTTAAATTTCTTCGCAAGTGTGTGCAAGTTTTCTCACGATGTTTTCAAATCATACCAAATTGTTTATTTGCTAGAACCGACTAAAGCTCTGTTTACCCCGTAATAAAAAAAACCGTGTTGTTAGTTATGTATTACTATAATTTTGTATTTACGATAAATAACACACAAACGAATCGATAATGCCGATTTTAAATTAAATACGAGTACCTGTCCACCTAATAGTACAGTTAGCGAAATCACCTGATAAGTAATTGTGTTATGGTGCTTACTTGTGCTCAACCAAAGCGCTCAGTAGGTACTCCAGTGAGCAGAATATCTTGTATCTCCTTCTATTATTTGTATTTCTGAGTAGAACCACTTGAATTTCTCAAGTTCTTTATTTTTCCTCTTGAATGTTTGTGAAAGGCTCTGAGTGAATATAATAAAGTTGTCTCTTCCATTTTTCCAAGAAGAGTAAATAAGTATGTATTTGTCAAGAGGAGAGTAAACAGGAGTATTTGTCATTCATCAAATACAAAATTAATTAATGTTGTTTGATTTTTTTGTAATATTATACAGCTTAGAAGTCCAAAAGCCGTAACCATTTTTTATTTTTTCATTAAAATGAATAATAACACACATGGGATTTTATTCGATCCTATTTATTACCAATCGAACCGCAGTGAAACCGAGTAGTATTACACTTTTAACAAATAAATCGCAAAAAATAAAGTAATTTTCTTTATTCAGGACACGTGGTAAAAAGGAAACGACAAGGTTTGTATTGAAATATAGGTATATAGTTCCTACAGAATACCAATGCAAATAAATATCGAGAACCCTAAGCCATAAAGGAACGGAACATCTGCACTTGAAATTTACAACCATTTAGTCCGGGGATTTACTACCTACCTAGCAGTTTAAGAACCATATCCGGAGGAAACTGTCTTCAAAGAAATGTGGAAATGGTTATAAACTGGCTCTGTGGTAGGTAACTTATGTACTATTTTTTGTTAGTTAGGCTTGGACAATGTTTTCCGAAAGGTGTTAAATTTTACTCTAATTTGAAGATGTCCTTTGTTCCACATCTGATCATATTGAGATTCTAATTATATTAATAGTGTTTAAAAAATAATTAAACTAAACAGTGGTCTTAATTTTAATCTGACTGTACTTATTATGCGTAACCTAATCGTCTTGTACGGTCAAACTCGGTAGTCAACAAATTCCAGGAATATATGTCCATTTCCCGCGAACTTCTACGATCCACTTCGCTCGAACGGACGGCCACATGGTCACGCCACATCCCTGATTCAGGATGAGGAACAACCCGACCAAGGTTGGTAGGTACTCTTATATTCATGTCCTTTGTGATCTTTGTGTTATTTCATAATGAAAAGCTCCTAATCCGGCGCCGACCGTGACCCAGGTTTATTCCATTTACCTAATGCTGGCGTAATCCTTCCGCTCGAAAAATGTCCTTTTCCTTCCATCACCAACCTTTATAAATACTTTCAATTTATTTGCATGTTTTAGGACATTTTTTCTCGACACATTTTTTTTACAGGAGCTCTGCTCTCCTGTGAACGTGCAAATTTATAACACAACAATAATGTGAGTGTTAAAACAAATGATACACTTTTATTCAATTTGTTCTAACAATATAAGGTCAAGTTTGCCACGCCCCACTGACTCTTATAAAAAGAACGGTGCAAAATGAACATAGTGTTCATCTAGATCTGCCCTACATTGGTACAACAAATATTGCGGAGATCTTTGGGAGAGGTCTGTGTCTGGTATGTCTTTCAGATTAATGATCAGATGAATTCCATAATGAGTAAAAGTATGTGTATAATTTCATCTGCCTTTAAAAAAATAATTCATATATATAATCATTGCAGGGTTTAATAACCTATTAATTTACTATTATTATATTTTGGCGTAAGAGGATAAATTTAGATCAGGTATTTTATACTAAACATGATATAATTAAAAAATAGGTAAAATTTGTTAGAATAAGAATAGTTAATTTGAAAAATGTGTTTGTGCATGCTGGCAAGATGTTGAGTGACACAAAAATACACAGTTCACCAATTGTGGCATGCGTTCTTCACGTTACTTATATTAAATTCATAATTATGCACATATCTGCATAATAGTTATATTCTACATACAGTAAAGCTGGTCCATAATGACTCTCATCAACAATTATGGCGCCGCGGCGAGCAATATGACGTGATCACTATAAATTCCATTAATTGCCACCGATAGACCACACACGAACATATTGCTATTCTCAGAACAATGTCACTCTACTTATCGTTCTCCTAAAATCCATGTGCAAGGAGCTGAATGGCCCTTTATTTAAATTAACCCATGCTTGAGTCGAAAAAGTACGACGAATCAAGCTTCACCGGACTTGAAAAGCTGATTGGCCCGTTGAACAACCGAGTGCCAGGAGACTGGTGTAAGGCTGTAATCTTACTGTTGTACAAAGAATAAGGGTCACAATGTGATTTCAAATTTTTTTCTCGGACAATTAAATTATTACGTGCCCAACTATCATAATAGCGAATGCATTATAGACACTATAAATATTTGGGGTATTTTTTTCGCCTTAAAACGGGAAAGCGCAGCATATTAAGTGAAAGAATGATAGATCGAGTCCAAAAGCTGTGCTCCAAAAACAGTGTAAAAGTCATAAGTGATAAAACTGCCAAATTAATAATGAGAATGGGTGCTATATCGAATGCTTCCGGACCGGTGGGCCAGGGTCGCTCGCTACTGAGTGGGTTTCAATGGTGTCAAAGGACAGCAGGTAGAGAGAGACCTCAAGAGTGGTAGAGGTCATCACCCCAACGCCTTCCAAGGGAATTGGGTGCCACTGGCATAAGAGCAAAAGCGGTAGAGAAGAAGAGAAATGGGGCGGCTTTTTCTAACAACTAGAAAAAAAACGTAGCCCGGCCTCTATTACACCGTTACGTCATCACCCAGCAATTTTTACCGACTTCATTATACTCGTACCATTATTGTGTGCTTTTTGGAGAAATCAATTAATTCTAGCAGTAGTTCACGAGTCCGTATAACCTAGGGAATGCCATCAGCTTTCACCTGATATATGTAGAGTAGGCGTTCGAGTAAACCGGTAGAGTACGTACAGTAAAATGAAGTCAGCCGCAGAGATAACTCAAAGCCTTTTCTTAGCTCCGGGATGTACTTAGCTGACTATACTCTATCAGCTAACTCCACCACTCTACAATAAAATAAAATACAATACCAATATTTATTGTTATTACTCTACCTTCACCCGGCTTATGTAGGTATATCAAGTTTTATCATCACAATACGATTGGAACAAACTCATAGGCCAACCGATACATAAACGGATCCGAAGAAGCTTGATACACCGACTTTGCCCTGTCAATAAAAAAATTACAAAGAAAAGATGAGATGAGATCACGCTAAATATGTCAGGCTCAATTACCCTCTAAGCTAAAAATGAATATATAGTAAGAGTAGGTAGGTAGGTTCCCGTTCAAGTACGCTCGCTATTATCACGTACGCTCGTTCCCGCGGCATCCGTATGATTTCTTAATAAACTGCGACCGGGTACCGACGCCCATGTCAATAAGCGGGGAGAGAATTTAATGAAAATTCCCGCCAGAATTCCCCGCGCCACTTAGCCGTTAGGAGGTTCGATTCGCTTCTCTGCTCTACTATATTTACTTGATGGAGGAATTCTTCGCACCTAGATGGTTTCTGAATTGCTCCGCGTTCGATTATCTACTTCGTTCTGCGTTTGAAATGGTTGAACGTTTATTTGAATGCTAAGGTTCAGGGTGTTGGTTTGTTATAATACTTACTTTCATATTATTATAAAAGTACTAACTTTTACCAGGGCCGCGCTTGGAGTTACAAAACACACGCACGTTCAATATAGAGCTGTTTTATCGTAAGGTATTATATCAGGTCAGGAACATAGAATAAATTTTAAAAAGAAATCAACATATTTAACAAATCAAACCGACCAATATTGTCGTCTAGCAGCCGACATCTTTAGGGTGAAATGATTATAATACATATTTCGCATATTATATTTGTAAGACATTATCATCATTTCAACCTAAAGATGTCGACTGCTCTAGACGACTCAATTGGTCGGTTTAATTTTTAAAATATGTAAATTTCTTTTTAAAATTAATTCATTTTTTTTTACATCATTGTTTGAGTTCGTTTACGTCCGTAAGTAAGTAACAAAAGATTTATTACGAACATAGCAGACCATTATGTTCAGACGAAATAGGTGATTCTCGCTGTACATTAAACACAGGCCGAAACAGCGAGAGGCACTTAAGACAGACTTAAGGCCCGACAGCCCTGAAGTTACATTCTCACGACCCATTCGGTAACTCTTTAGATTTCGTTACCACAATGAAATAATCCTCCATTCTCGCTTGAGTATTATTGTAAGTACTTATTCTTTAGTTTTTATTCCATCGATCTTGATTTTAACCCAACGCAATTCCAAAGTCAATTTTAACCGCTACTCTTGAAAGTTGAGATTTCATTTAGTTCACTCAATATCCGCCCAATATTAAACTAAGGTGGCGCTAGTGTAGCATTTGAGAGTAAGAAAAGCCCGATCTCAATGTCGACAGATCAGAATCGCCGTCAAGAGTAGCCCCTCTGTCCTGTAATTGTGCGAGTAGTAATACACTATAAATAGAAAGTAAAAAAAAATAGCTAAAAACCGAGTGAGGGGGATGTAAGAAGTGATATAGAACATATCCACAAACATATTTTTAAAATTTTTGTTTTATCTGTTTGTCTGTTTGTACGGGCTAATCTCCGAAACTGTTGGACCGATTTGAATTAAATTTTGCATGGTGGTAACTTATATCCTCAGTCAACATCTTAGATACTTTTTTCTATGAGAAAATATCTACTGGAACACTGGGCACGGAAAAGGTCAAAAACAAAGCGGGCGAACAGCTAGATCATTGTCATTCATAATAATTATCATTATGATCAAATAAATAATTTTTGAAAACAAATACAATGCTTAACAACAGAAAATATTTTACATGAAAGTAAAATTTTTAAGTCACATGAAGTCTTTGAACGGATAAGGACTTTCCTGAATAAATTATTCCAGCTTTTGGCTGTAGTGTTTAAAACTTGCAATGTCCTCTAGAGCTATTTTACAAATTAGGATGGATAATAAGTTTTAAAGTTCAGTTTTTGTTTACTTATTTGAAAAATCCGTAATCGCGTTTTTTATTATGATGACAGACCTAATTCGTTTCAACCCATATTTACAGATTTCACATACTACACAGATTTACAATTTAACCATGAAGGATCCTTCATGAATTTAACAGAATCCCAATTAATTAGATTAGAGCGTCGGTGGCCTAGTGGCTAGGGCCGTTGACTTCCATTCAGAAGTTCGCGGGTTCGAACCTCGGCACGTACCAATGTGTTTTCGATTTTCGAATTCATATGTACGTTTATTCGACGCTCTTACGGTGAAGGAAAACATCGTGAGGAAACCTGCACACACCTGCGAAGTAATTCAAGGGTTGTGTGTGAAGTTGACCAACCCGCATTGGGCCAGCGTGGTCGACTAAGGCCTATTCACCCTGGTTTCAGGGTAGGCTCGAGCCCCTCGGTGGGGACATGTATGAGCTGTTAATCTCTCTCTCTAAATCTCCCAATTAATTAAAACATTATTTGTATTTAGTGCCTTTTTCTTCAGAACAGTTCTGGCAACTTCGATCAAGATGTATTGTGCGCCCTTGGTAAGTCGAATTCACGGTAGGTAGAAGAAAACCTTTAAACTAAGTTGATAACTCGTGTCTATTGTACCTACATAACGAGTTAAATTCGGTGAAATTTGTAGACAAAAATGAAAGTTAAAAAAGCATTTATAAACAAAACAAATTTTTAAACAAAAAATGCTACTGCGCAAAATTCAAACGTTGTTGTATAAACGTGCTCGAAAACAGAATGATAAGAAGCCGAAATATTGTCAAAACAATTTACCGATCAGGGATAACGGCATCGTCAATTGAGGAGTTATTTCCTCATACTTTCAAATTTCATCATCCGATCATAGCAAAATTTTTATGAGACTACCCTGCAAGTAAACCTGGTCTAGTAAAAAATGAATCATCAATACAAAATCCGTTCATAAATGACGAAGTTGGTTCGCGGATGCGAACAAACAAAAAAACATAATTATATACGGTCGAAAAGTGTTTATACCTTTTATATGCTTTTATACCATTAAATTCAAAATTTATTTATAATAACAATAATAATTAAGATATAATAATATATTTCATAGAGAATTCTTATCATTCAAATTATCAGTTAATTTTATAGGAAGATATTGGCTCTTTTCTGCAAAATAAAGACTGTGTCTAACTAGTTATTAGTATAAACTAAGAATAGAAAATGTCATAATATGGAACCTTGCGGCACACACATTATAACTAAAGATCCCTTTGATTTCATTTCATTTATTTGTAACTTTTGAATCCTGCCTTTTAAATATGACTGGGTTTCATGTTGGACACGATTAAATTTATTATCATAATTTACAAAATTCATACGTCATGTCAAAGAAAAGTCAAAATAAAACAACACAAAACAAGAAAAGTCAAACAAAATATTAATAATTGTCAAATAAACCGCCCCGAATCGTGCCCGACGGGAATGTCCCCATCACACTGGCGGCGTTTCCACGCTGTATCGCCAGTGAGATGTGCTGTCGCAGGAACGATTCGGCACGGGGGTCACGAGTAGCTTTCCGAAGACGCTGCCCCAGCTCCCTCACAAAACTTCTGGCCTCTGCACTCCACGGTCCTGCTACTTCGACTGCCACAGGAACGAAAATGTATGGGCCGATAAGGTCAGCGTATTTCACGCGCTTCTGGGATGCGGCCCACTCAGCGGCAGCACCTGACTCCTGCGTAGTACGCGATAGATGTGAAACCGCAAAGGTGCTGACACAGGTCGCGTCCCAGATTAGGCAACGACCCTTCTCCCAAGGCACCAAAGTCAATCCGTCGGGGCGTTTGCCATCACTGCGGCTCAAACCAGGAGGCTCAAGGATGCAAGGCACACCAGCAGACACCAACGCCCGACGGATTATATCGTTGAGCATGTGGTGTCTAGAGAATCTTCCAGCACATTTGCCACAGCTCAACCCATGATATGCCTTAGGATCCACTGTAGCACCACATCTGCACACGTGCGATTCACAGACAGCACACCCCAGCCTAAGTGCCACCGCGATTCTCAGAGAATCATCATCCAGCGCAGTGCCCAAATGGGGCGAAGGAAGTGCATTGAGCCAGGCTCCAGACTCCAATTGAGACGCCGCCTTCAGACGTGCGATGTCCGACCCCGAAGCCGCCTCCAATATACCCGCGAATATGCTCTTACACACAGGTTCATCCCATTGTCTCTGTACCGATGGGTTATCAGGCAACTGAGAAGCCGGGCACAATCGAGTCCAGACCGTCAAGGCATCACCCGCAAAGGGAAGATCAATCCTGCCACCATTAATATTTAAAATATTAGTGACCAAATCAATCACACCGCGAGTGGAAGCCAAGAAAGCCGGAACACTACAGTCCTGCATTCTCCTCACGCCTATTCCACCATGTCGGACCGGCAGAGATGCCTGTGCCCACTGCATGTCGTTTAAGTTTACGTTGAGAATACTTCCCAAAGTGTTCCTAAACTCGTCATCCACACTTGCGATTTCGTTCGGGAACAGCCAAGTAGGGGAAGTCCTCATTAGGTAAACCAATTTAGGCAGTGAAAGGCAACTCCTAAACAAAGTAAGGGCAACATGGGCCGGTAATTGCTCCAAATGACCTCGCGCCCGCGACAAGATGACCTGCCCACTCGCTAACGCCTCCGGCACCGCCTCCGGAAATATTGGAGCACCCAACAGCCTGAAATTATGGCGGTCCAAGAGTCTCAACCCAGGTAAAAGACCCTGCAACACCTCAAAATGGTCCCCGGACAAAGGGCCGCAAGAAAAAACCTCACACTTTGCGCTATTTACCACCAAACCCACTTCTCTCAGCCCAGTCACCAATGTGTCTATATCCCCTGCAACCACGTCAAGGGGTCCTCCGATGGTTCCATCGTCGAGGTACCACAAGTTGAGGGGTGATTTTAAAGACCGGATAATTTTATTGATGGCAAGGCTGAAAACAAGTGGGCCCAAAGGGTCACCCTGCTGTGCCCCAACCTGCGATGCGATTCCTTGTTCTTGGAAATAAAGATTGCTAGGAGAGAAATAACACTGCCATAGGAAGGGATATAATGAAGGAACGTTATCCCTCGCCTCCGACAACATCACATCCCTCTCAATGGAATTAAAAGCATTCTTTAAATCCACCTTGAGAACAATATCACCTGCATGAGTGGGATCCACAACAAAAGCGCGAGTAGCGTGGATAGCCGCTTCACAACCCAGCGGGGTTCCAAAGCCAAGCTGATGGGGCTGCAAAGTACTTGTTGTCTGACCTTTCACCGCACGGCATCCCAACTTAGCCACCAATCGACGAATAGAACTGCCGACGGCTATCGGACGGATGCCCCCATCCCCTTTGTTCAATGCGCACAATGACGCTCCATACAGATACGGGCAAACCTCGATGTTTAATTTACCTTCTAGTAAAAAATTACACAGATTGGTTAAGGAATTCAACAGACGATTAAATGCATTTGAAAGGTCGCAGATATGATATGCTTTATATATTCTATTCTATTCTATTCTTTATAAGCGCAAAACTTGCGAAAGTGGTATAACATCTTTCTATAAAGCCAAATTGCTGTTTGTGCAGTAGGCAATATTTATTATAATGAGACAGCAATTGGTTAAGTATATTTTTTTCAAATACTTTACTTAAGACTGGTAGTATAGATACCGGTCTAAAATTACTAGGATCACTTTATCACCTGATTTGAACAAAGGTATTACTTTGCTATATTTCATTAAATCTGGAAAGACCCCTTTACCTACACGTCATGTATTAAAGATGGAGGCAATTACCTTACTACAAGCCTCAACAGACATTCCCTATACATTCCCTATTTCTTCCGTACCTTTTACTTTAATTTCCTTAAATTCTTTAACAACTGTGTTTGCATTTACATGTTTAAAATAATTTCATCTGTAATGAGATTTATTTGAGGCAATTATAAAAATATAACATTCATTCCCGATTCCCCCAGATTCCTAGTGTATCCACTTTACGGCGCGCGGTCTCTAGGGGGCTACAATTGCAACTCTGGAAGGATTGGATTGGAGTAACTTATGCCACTAACTTGTAATATCATTTGACATTTACGATTTTCGTGTCCAAAGCCGCAGGCGTTATTGTACCTTACGGCTTCAAGAAGTCGTTTATTTTGTCATTTGTTATTAGTTAGTTTATTACTAACTGGCTTTCCATCCCGCAGCTCCGCCCGCGTTAACAGTTTTTTCCATGGGAATAACACATTTTCCCGCAGTAAAAGGAAGCCTAGGTCTATTTTATCTTTGTACCGAGTTTTATTAAAACCGGTTAATTTCGGAGCTTATTCTATGCAAACAGAAAAACAATCAAATCATTCCTCTTTACGAGTATAAACGAGTTTTAATTTTTATATTCATTTATTAATTATTATGTATACGTTATAAATATTTCTGTTTTCAGTGGTGTAAAATATCTATACTTATTTTTGGAATATTATTTATATTTCTACAATTTTATTGTCATTAACTGAACGGCCTAGTGGTGTGATATGACTGTCTGAGACCTTATTGTTTATTATGTCGATGTATTGGTTGGATAACTAGAACAATGAGTTATTACAAAATATACAAGACACAACAGGGCTACCTATTTCCAAGAAAACATATTACAGTAGACCCAAGGTTGATTTCCTTACCTTTTTTCTTTGTTTTGTACATTATTATTTTTATAAACTTAAATGAATCCCTAAAATAAGACTTATTAAGACTATAAATTGAGCAACGAAGAGCATTACCTATACTCAACTGAAACATGAGCTCCCCTCCCTAATCACTATAATTAATATTAAATATTGTTATGATAATAGGGTCCCTTCTGAAAACTACTCAAGTATCTTTCCTGCAGGTAATAGTACCTTATTTGGCTTCTAGTATGTTTGCCCATTGAATTTTTCATTTTTGGATCCTTTACATAAACCCACACAAAGCTTGACGGATTTATTTATCATCAGCTAAAAAATTTAAAGTAGATACCTAGTCAATGTTATTTATTGTTGCTTTTAATATTATGTATAATTTCAGTAATATGCTAGGTAAAAGTTTAAACATTCCCACGATAATGTCAACAGATAATAAATACTCGTAAATTGCTTATCTCTATTAATGACATTCATGTTGTTCAAAGTTATTTTCTCATTTTGTTTGATACAGTATTTTGACATTCGAATGCAAATTTGATGAAATGTATTCATCTTGTCCACTTAACCGATTAGGGGTACAAAACATACAAACATTAAAATTGGTAATATAAGTAGCGTTAGAAAGAACTTGGTAGTGTTTGCTCTTTAACATCGCACACAAGTTACTTCTGCAGCGGGCGTTATCGAAATGATTGATGGCCGTGAGTCAGAGGAACAATGGGAACGGGATCTATCTTACTCAGAGCTTCCCATGATCGATGTTCGCCATACTAAGAGGGGTTGCGCATTGCCCCTGAGCCGAATTCGTGCAAAAAAACCTCGGACCAAATATCATATGTAGTTAAAGTCAGAATCAATACTTTTATTCGAGTTAAGATCTTACAAACTATTCTTCGAAGTCAAAACCAGAAGTACCAAAGACTAGAACAGAGTGCCCAATACGAGGTTATTGACTTACGGAACGCGCTCGATCGATATCGACAGCGTAAACGTAATTTTGTATGGAGAAATTTTGCTTCAGCTATCTGTCAATCAGCAATCCATACAAAATCGCGTTTGGAGTTTCGGTATCGTCACCCGACTGAGAAAACCACTTAAATGCTTTCAAAAAATCTTTTACAGGAGACACAAAAAACTACCTACTGAAAAAAAGTATGATAGGTACGAGTAAATAATGCTTCTGTAGTTTTTTAGTTATTATATTATGATTATCCTTAGAGCTTTAAAACAAATGCGTAAATTTTATAGTGAAAATACTGCGCGTTTTTTGCCCAATTTGTAAAAAAAAGAATTTGACAAAAGCTATCCTTTACGGGATTTTCTCAGCCTGGTGACGATATGGAGTGCGTTTAGTTTGGTCACAAATGAGCACTCGGACGGCTTATTAGCCGTAATCGAAGTTTTGTTCGTCTTCTCCAGATTCGGATCGGATGCAAATACATATCATTATGAGTTCATGTAAAAAGCTTTTAGCTGTTATCTTAAAGTACGTAATCAATACTATAATTATGTACCTATGCTCAGTTTTGAATCCTACTCTTTTTGCTGTATGTACCAAAAAAAAGGATATATATTTTTATTACTATATACGCTTGTTGAATACATAACAAATAAAATTGCGCTATAAATGCTTTTAACAATAATGGTAATTCGAAATCGAATCGCTACTTCTCGGATTCGGACTGGGAACAGTGTGCATAATCTCCTTTAGGGGCGCTGACACTAACACGGCTTAGCGCCGGCCAAAAGTGCGTTATTACAATAAGTAATCGCACGCGTGGAGGAAAGTAATCCTAACGTTCCAAGAACGCGTATTTGATTTACTTACGTTTTCTTGGAATTATGTGCCTTGGCCGCTCGTTAAATGAGAAATTTCTCAGTTCTTTCATCTTATAGGTACGTTTTCACTTAAGGTCTCATGCTAAGACCACCAGTTTTTTTAATAACAAAGGTTTAAGTTTTGTTTTCTCTTTTCTGTAACACATGCAGATAGGCAACAGTAGAGTCGGAAAAATAAATAAATTGAAAACGAACCTTAATAACTTAGCACATTTTTCTAAAACTAGTTTCAACATTAACTTAAGTTAGGTGAATAGATATTAGTCGATCTCGGAAATCTAGATAAATAATAATAAAAAATAATGAAAGTAGTTTATTTTTCCCACACAACAAAATAAAAATAGACTTAGTGCAGATTAGAGACTTACCTTTAATTTGTTAATTTTAACTTAAGTATATTGTGTGGGTGCGGTGGCCGGCGCATGCAGCTGGACTGAGTGCCGAGTGCGAGTTTTGCAACCAAAGTAAACGACAGCCGATTTTGTATGGAATTGAAACTACGCCATCTGCGGACAGTTCGCTGAACTAAAATTACTCCATACTAAATGCACGTTTACGTTGTAGTTATCGAGCGCGTTTCGTGAGTAAAAAACTCGCACTTGGCACTCAGGACATGATGACCTTGAGAACATTATCCCGTAACCCGTAGCGGTGGTGGCGAATTCCGTCGACTACGCGGTTTCGCCGCCGCCACGCGCCGTCCCAAACACATCCTTTCCGAACCTGACGACGAAATCACTGATGCAGTTAAAGCAGCCAAAAAATTTAGATTACACCTAACAGAATGCCCTTCTGGTAGCAAATACCCCTCAGGTAACAATTACCCTTCAGGTAACAACGTACCCTCCGGCGGGGGCGCGGCCATAGCCAAAATCAAAATTGATAATTAGAGACGGAGCCCCTCAGGCTTCGTCTCCTTTACTATGTTTTTCAATAAGTAGGCCTTGTTCCGAGGCTCCCTCGAGCCGCCTCTGGACGCGTTGGTATATGACTTTTTTTGGGGTAGAGTCTTTCGCTCCCCCGCAAGTCCGGTGAAGCTTGATCCGTCGTACTTTTTCAACTTAAGCATAGGTCAATTCAAAAAAAGAAGGCGAATTCCGTGGTGCGGATGTCCCGCCTCGTGTGCTGGCTTCTGTACTTACCTTATGACGTTGCAGTTCACCTAGCAATTTTTATACATAGGTACTCGTAGTTGTAGATTCTAAAGCTGCACGCCTGCACTCTGAATGCTGTGTTCTTTGATGCGGGGTTCAATAACCCACGTGATAAGCATGCAAGCATCGATATACATATTTTTCTTGTCATTTGTATTTCAACTATGTCCAAGTATCTTAAGATATTTCTTTTTATTTTCCTTTTTCCATTTATTTTTTTCATCATGCGCTCGGTTCAGTAGTTGCTAGCGTAACATACACGTTAAGAAGATGAACGTTACCGCCTTATATCACTGGATACACTTTTTCAGAATACCGATTAGAAAAATCAATTTTGACTGAGTCTAATAATTATAAGGAATCTCGACACACAAAAAATCAATAGATAGGTTAGGTACTACAAGATTGTGGTGCACGTTTCTGCGAAAGTTCTTTTTTGTGAATGCGCTACCTGAGGAATTGGACTGGAGAGCGTTTTATTAATCATTATTATTATCTCGGAAGTCCGGACTCTGCTACTTTATTAAAAAACGACCAAAAATAACCAATACCTCGATACCGGTTTTGTATGATTTTTTCTCTTTTTATCATTTCTTTGTTTTGATTTCTCACACAAAACAAATACCACGGTAAATATCAGGAAGGATGCTTGATATCTTAGTGCAGTTGCATGAACATGATCTGGGACGATTAAAAAAAATGTTGTTGGTTATAAAATACTAAATCATCGAGTATCGTGTATTATTAATTACTGTTTACAGTGGTGGTTTCCTCGGCCAACGAATTAGTTTGGCCATTCAGAGGGGGAAAACCGCCAGTATGTTAGGTACCTACTATGTCTTGCGGGGACTCTATTTCATTAAATTTGACGTAATATTTTATTTTAAAGCGAGCTTTTGGAAACAAAGTTAATAGAATATTTTAATTAAATCTCTTCCTGGAATTTAATAAAATGCTTTTATCGAATATTGAAATACTCATGCATCGCGCAAAAAGCTTTCTGAGTATTAATAATCACATATTTGGTATCAATGTATTGCTATCAATCAGTCGAAGTAGATAGGTTCTGGGCCAAAATTATCTAAACAATTTGTCATCGACACGATAAGAAGGAGAATTTATTGCTATAACCTTAAGTTTATCGGCAAAAAGATTATTTTTAATACATGAAAACATCGTCAGCGGCTTATTTCAGGTTTAAGCATATAATCAAGTGATTTTAAATATAAATGAATAAATATGTGGGGACATCTCACACACGGCCATCTGACCCCAAACTAGGTAGAGCCTGTACTATGGGTGTCAAACAAAACAACTGATATACATACATATATAAATATACAACATTCAGACACAAGTGCTCATCACACGAATGTTTGAGAGGGTGTTAAGGAACATAGATGGTGGGGAGGCTTAGCGAACACTGATGCGACATGTTCAATCAATTATCAATTTTCCTGAGAGAAAAAGAAACTTACTCTATAGAAAAGGATTTTTTTACCTTCTCCGTACGAACTATAGAATGTCTATTTTGTATGGGAAACAAGATTTTTTCATTTTTTATTCAGGAAATGATTTTTTGGGTAATAAGCTCCAAACCATTGACTGACTGACCATTTCCTATCAGTATTAGTTAAACTTAAATTCTTATAAACTAGAGAACTAAATAAGAAAAATATAAACATAACTGGCTCAAACGACGAGTTGCATAATTAGTAAAAACTACATTTAAACTGCAATATAACCTGTATCGGATGAAAATTGTGGTACATATATTAATCTCAAATAGTTGTATTAAATCACAAAACTGTAGTGGCGCAGCTTTATCCTCGGTAATGGCGGAAATTCTCAAGGGACGGAGGACTTTTAGTTTCCCCCTGGTTCGCACAAAATTTATCGTCCGAGCAGTTAAAGGATTATAGTGATGGGTTTAAGCATTTACCGTTCATAAATAAATAAGCTAATAAAGTTGTGGTAGATAACGGAAACGTTTTGGTACATAAATATGTTTGATAGGTTTCAGACATAACATAAGAGAGACAGAGAGAAAAAGAACAGCACAGCGGGCTGACAAACTTAATACTAAGAAAAATCTTTTTTCAGCATATCTTGTCATAAGACTAAAACATATAGACAGATACATTATAATTATCATGTAAATATATTTAAAGTTCACATTATATATACAATTTAATAAAACAATACAACATACGACTTATAAAAAGGCCTAGTATTTCTGGTTGTTTTTATTATTATGTATTTTCTGTATATTTAAATATTTTACGATCTATTAGGTAGGTACATCACTACTTTAGTATTAATTTGTTTTGTTGGTGAAACTTTGTGATGTTTTGCGTAATTTGGGGTGACAAGAGACTTTACACAATAAAAGCTATTTCATTTCACGTTTATTTTGTGCGACCTCAGTGTCACTTTGTCTATCGTTTTTCTATAGGAACTAGATTTTTTTCAGTGTACCTAATTATTTTTATATTTTTATTTTAAGGATAAAAAAGCATTGTATGCATACCTATGGTAATAATAATTTTTATCCTTGTTTTAATCCCAGGACTACTACAATGTTAGTTTAAATGATATTTTCCATTCAATATGTTGATTGATCACCTAATTAATTTTTGGTTATGTAAATATTTGAACAGTGCACGTGCATGGCGCAGCGTTTTATTTACATAACATTTAATATATTAAAGTCAGCAAACTTGGATGTAATTAGTACGTTTATATTAAAATTAATAATATGGAAGCTATGCTGAGGCAAGGCAGGCATAAGCCCTGTTCACCCCAATTCAAACTAGACTCTAAGGTGAGTATGAGCAAAGGACAAAAAAATACTTACTTAAAAAAAAATATAGGTAGGTACTATTCCATTTTCATGTTAAAACGGCTGTACTATTATATGTTTAACGAACGAACGAACGAAGTAAATTATACGTATTTGAAAGTAGACCACTTAGAGAATAAATATACATAGAGCACGCGCATCGCTCCGCTGCCTTTATGTCAAGCGTAAGCAAATTTTGGCAGATTTTGTATGGGCGGTGAAATCAATAATATTTTTCTTTTTTGATTTGTTCCTCGAGTCATGTTTTTAACTTATCACTGCACATTTAAAATGTTCTCCTATTAAATTTCTTATTTTCACCGAGAAAAATAATTAGCTCCGATAGCCATTTGATACTAAACGAACGCGCTGAATTTTTCTATTTATACTCTAAGGTACATTATATTGACAGCTTTCTTTGACACGCCAAGTGAAACCTTAATTGAACGAAATTTATTTCTAAGTGTTGTGTACAGTAGTTAAAAGGCATCAGAATAGTTTTGTCACATTGTTGTGTTTTTTTTTTATATTTTATTCTGTCTGACTGTGATTGTACCTATATAAAGAAAATTGAAACAAACATTTTTGTTGTATTAATACTATCTTTTAAAAAAAATATTTACGTGTTTCACTTTTATTTCTTAATTGCAAAGAAAATAACGTACATAATAGGTAATATTTTTTTATTGTAGACAGTGTTTTAATTTTTTTATGTATTGGCAATTGGCAAATAAGTTTTTATTAGGAATTACAAATTAAATTTTATTCATCACATCAATTTAATAGAACTACACAAAAACTCAACTGATACGAAATACATACATAATTATTGATTTCGACTACAAAGTTGTATTATTTATTCTGTGCTACAAGATAGGAGGTGAGTCTGCTTGCTTGCCCAACTCTTGTTTCTCGGGAGTACTGTGCAGTGTGCAGCCATCATCGTTTGCTCGCCGAAGAGGTGGTACGCAACTTTGCACATCAAAATTATCCTTAATTCTTGCTATAGAGTATCTTGTCAGACAGGATCGTTGGTCTAATCTACGTCGGATTTTCTTACGTCTTTGTGAAAATTATGCTCTTTAAACTTTAAACTCTGTCTTTGGGTATAAGTTTTAGTTTTACTAATCTTTTAAATTAACCAGCGCTTTGGCTCTGGCTGTAGTTGCTATGTAAAACATTAATCCATTAAATAAATAAAATTAATATAACAAAAGGTCATAACAGCTTGCAAAATAGATACCTCAACATCCCTCCTTTGTAAATGGATTGCAACTAAGTGAGCAACAAAACCTCCTTAGGCCAGTTTGGTCCCTTATTAAGCGAGTAGGGGTTAGAAAGAGAACAAATTTCCCCAAACCGACCGAGGAAGGGAAAATGTATGTCAGATAGGGTCTTTCGTAGCTGGCAGCGTCAGTTTGCCCGTAGCCGTGCGACGATCGCTACGCGCTGCTACGCGCCCGCTACGCCGTAGAACGAAGTTACGAAATTAACTACATTCCAAAATGTAAATATTAATAGACAATTTAATAATAGTGTTGTGTCTGATAATAAATTTATATTGTAAGTTATTAGTGATAATAGTGCAAAATGTTGGGATTAAAAATTGTAATATGGATTTCACCTCTATTTTTTATGCTGCATGGTAAGTTAAAAAATTTGCATAATATTTAAATTGTTTAGTAAAAACATTTTTGGTACCGGCCATAAATATCGAAGTAAACATATTTATAGATTACTCGTATATAAGAAATAGAATGACGAATTAATGACAAAGAAGTAGCAATGATTAATCTCATCTTCTTGTAATTTATTTTTTAGAAAATTTCTTATCATTTTCTCAGCCCTTTACACGCCAGCACTTACTCAGAACACAAGCGGATTAAAGGCGAAGATTAAACGACATCCTCGCGTTGGTTCCCGGTTCACAAACTCTTACAGCCTCTGCTCCACACATGCACAATATTCGTGTGATATTAATAGGACCCAAATACAACATTTATAAACATCATTGTATATCATTTTAACTCGCACCAGATAAAAACACAACTAAAGTCAAATAGTTATTTGACGACACGTTATTTTTTTTACTTTTTAGTTATTTGTGTGTACGTGCAACCAAAAAATTATAGTGACTCTGTATTAAAGTTCTATTTATCTTAAGTTGTTCAATTTCATAAATAAACACATGTACACATACATAGATACATACATACTCGCACGTTTACTTCATTCATCACTCATGCACATATTCCTTGTTTCACTATTCAAATTCTATGACACTCAACCAACACAAAATAATGTGTCAACAGCTCATACAATTATGTCCCCATCGAGGGGCTCGAGCCTACACATCATAATATATGTATGGAACAGTGAAACCGCCTAACACGATTATATTCTATTTGCCCACAAGGAAAATTTACTTTTAGTTTAATAATAAATTATGTGGAAAGAAAATAAAGCGCTTTGTATGAATAAATAAATAGAAATTCACCTTGAATGTATAATGTTCCCATATTAATAAGTATCACCCAAAAACACGAAGAATACCTAACAAAATGCTTAAACGTTTTTGTGAAAGCGTTTTAACTTGTTTGGAAACGAATTAAACTGTTTTCTAAAAATATACATTTTATTTTTCTGTTTCGCTTCGTAAGCTTCGAAGATAAAGAACCGGAATAATATTTGTGTTTATGAATAGACTGCACGCTATTAATGAAAATTAGGCCATTTTAATATGTTTCAACCTCCATAGACTAATTGGTAGTACATCTTTCTACAAAGCGCAGAGTCTCGGGTTCAAATCATTTATGTGATAAGTAAGTATAAGCTTGTAATTACATCATTCGCTTAACAACGCAATAAGCCAAATTCTTAAAAAAATGTTCCTTGGTAAAGTTGATCACATATTTTGTCTTTTCAGTTGTTTGCTAAACAGTCACTTACACCCTATACACCGTGCTTTTTTAACCGTCTTACAAACGAAGCCCAATGTATATGCCCGTGATATAGAATATCTTGGCAATGTTTTTTTTTTTTTTTTTAAGAAAAAAAATCTAGGATTTTTTCAATAAAATAATCGATCGAGAGATCGAAAAATGTGTTTATCTCATATTTTTCTTTTGTTTTCCCATTATTTACGATTCTCACGCATGCGCAAATTGTTACTAAATTGTAAATATTATGTACAGGTTGATTCCAAAATATTTTGCATTATTTTATTTTACTTCACGGTTTTATTATTTTATTGATAAAAAAAAAATAACATTGCCAATATATTCTATATCACGGGCATATACATTGGGCTTCGTTTGTAAGACGGTTAAAAAAGCACGGTGTATATTTATGAATGTATATAGACACAGGCTCTACCTTGTGGCAGGCCAGTTAACCCCTTGTGTGAGATGTGGTCTTAGAGACCCCCACACACTAGAGTCTTTCAAGCGTCGTCATAATGCGTCGAGCATACAATCATATGGCAGCAAGGCGAGTGAAACAAAAGATTTGACTGTTTGCCTTCCTCTAATTACATAATTTCGTTTGCACTCTTTGTTATATTCATCAAATTGTATAAAATAATTTTATTATTATGTAAAAATATTTTGAAAAGATGCAACGCCTGTGGAGTTTCTTCCGGAGAGTTCTTCTCCACAGAACACAGCCAAATCGTGAACTCTCCTCGACGTCGAAAAGTGATTTGTAAAATCTTACTTCGAATAAACACATTTTGAACTTTGAACTCTGAGACGGGCGCGGAGGATTGTATGTGCAACGCACGACGACGACGCTCGAATAAGGTTAGGGAGATCTCTTAGTTGGCCAGGTTAGCGAGGTTGATCATCGAGGTCATCGAGGTTAACGATAGAGCTATCTCACTAACACTGATGTCAGAATTATTGAACTACATAAGGCTACTGTCTTGGTACGTAGATATATCGAGTACATCCGTAAATAGTTGCCAGGACTAAAGGCAAAGCACGGTAAAAGTGAATGTGAGGGGGGAGTAATTCGGTGTAGACATCAAGTAGTTAGTACAACTCTTTTCTTCATCGCAGTAGTGCCCAAATATTTTACCCTTCAGGTAGCAATGCCCGACGCCCGTACCGTGATAGGGGGCGTGGCCAAAATCAAAATCAAAACTAATAATTAGAGACGGAGCCCTTCAGGCGTAGTCTCCTTCAAGATGTTTTTCCGTATTAACACGCTAGGCCGTAGTCCGAGGCTCACCTAGACGCGGTACATGGTAGAGCTTTCGGCTCCCCCGCAAGTCCGTTGAAGCTTGATTGATCGTACCTTTTCGACACAAGCATAGGTCAATTAAAAAAAAAAGTTATTTCTTTACTTCTATAACTAAACAACTTTAAAGCAATGTTAAAATGCTAAAATAAAATATAAATAAAAACTATCACTGTTCATGGACGCACTTTTGACCTATTCAATGTGCTAATAACATTGTTTTTACAGTTTTACAATCGAGTCACGAACAGTTTTATGCGACTGTTTCTTCTTCTGTATCGAAGAAAACAATTTTTCTCGTAATAAGATTTATGATTTTGTATTTGTGTGAGCCCGAGGGAGCCGTACGGGTCATATTGTATTCATATCTGCAACAGGAAAAGGTGGAAATCTCTACAAAAACTCTTTCGAAGTTAAGCTTAAGTACCTCTGTGTGAACCGTTGCTCCCTTATAATTTATTTGTTGAAGACGACTAAAAATGACTGCTCGTTTTTATTTATTTACGCATGTAAAGTTTAATCTGTAAAGAACTGAGCCGAGCCGAATTGACTCGCACGAATATGTTTTCTTACAATGACCTCCTTAAAACAGACCCAAACATATTATTAAAATTAAGTAATAAATCGCCATAGTTATTGTTTTGCAAGTTTATTCTTATTGCAGCAAAGGGTATATAATGCATAAACAAACTTTGAACGTGCCAATGTGGAACCAACCGTCCGACAGTATATTATCTGCCATTGCTCTTGATAAATAAATACGCAGTATAGATCTTCACAGACACATATAAATTTCGGGAATAGACTAGATTTGCCATTTCATAACACATACACATGCACTGTCAGTGTTCTTCATCGAGTCAATGGTCAAGGGGGCACATTTTTTTGCAGCAATACAAGGCCTCCATCTACTACTAGCCTGGCCTTCAAGCTCTTTATTTAGATTGAAAAGTTCTGTCACATTCCCAACGCTTAGTATGCAGGTTGAGGCAGAATTGGATAACATGACAGAGAATTAAATTACCGATTTTAGAAATAAACAAGCGAATCAACTATAATGCAGTATATAAAATGGCGCATTCACTTTTGATTAATTTGTTTTCCCGTAGGAATGAGATGTATTTTAGTACAAAAACAATCCTGTTCTTTCTAGGTCTTAGCCTGAAATGTGTGTCAGCTTTCATCTCAATCCATATGTCATCGGTTCAAATATTCGTATTCATGTTTGTTGTTATTAATTACTTACTAATTTTATTTCTAATTCTTGCAAACTGCAGCTCGTCTATGCTTCTGAAAGAGGTATTTAGCAACAACGTGGTAAAATACCCTATTCTATCTAAATCATGTCGGCAGGATACAAGCGGCGGCGCGGCGGCGCCGTCGTTTTGCGATATTAAAACCATAAACGCAGATTTTTTACTTTTGCGGCGCTTAATATCTTTGTCTATCTTTAAAACACAACTTGAAGTAAAAATGATGGTTGCAATGGTTACGTGTGAAATATAATATGTCGACAAGCCATGAATTGCTTTAAACACTTCAAGAATATGGAGAAATTCCGTATCGTAGTATAAGAAGCAGGCAATTTCCGGGTTGCCTAATCTCCCGTTTCGGCGATTTGCACTGGCCACCAAGATCGCCCGATTTGGCCGTACCAGACTTCTTTTATTAAAGGTTTTTGAAATCTTGTGTTTACAAGAACAAATCTCAGACTCTGAATGCCCTCAAGGATAACATCCGACACGAATGCGTGTGTCTATCGCCTGAAGTTCCGGTAAAAGTGATAGAAAATGCCATAAAAATTACCGGTATTCATTAATGCTAGAGGCGGGCACTTATGCAATATCATCTCAGAGTGAATTACCCGGGACCAAAAATTGCGTGGCATTTAATCATGGTATTAAAAAAACATAGTTATAATTGTTTTCTGGTTAGGTAAAATTGTAATCCATGTGGCCAACACAAAATATTTTATTAATAGAATTAAAAGACACTGTAAAAATTAAATTAAACCTCGACATCTTTCACTTCCGTGTTTACACGTCACCTAATTGTGTATTTAACCTCATTGATCCAAACTATTGGTTATATATAGAGTACAACCTAGTTTTATTAGATACGTGAATAGATAAAGTATTGTTACAGAATATATTTGTTCAAATATTTAAACAGTACAACGAATAGCACAGCCTAGTTTAGGATCAGATGGCTGTGTGAGAGATATGTCTCCTTACATTTATTTTGTACTTAAGTACATACATTCCCGCACATAAAACCTATTTATCATTACGTTACAAGTGTGGGTTTATCTATGGAAACATGAACTTCAGCCTATTAGAAATTCACAGTAAGTTAAAACTCTAATTACACTTCTTCGAAAGAAGTTAATATTTATAAGGCAACAGCCTAAACTCAATTTATAACTCGATTCAAGACCGACCGTATATTTTTTTAACAAATAAGCTACTTACCCGCGGCTACGCTCATGTTTGTATTCTAATTCTGGCTCTTGGCTGTTTCTAACCAAGTCTAAATATAACTGTATTTGTATAACATTACATACCATATAAAATACATTTTGTAATAAACTACATAGATAGGTAGGTATACCACATTCTTGCTAATATGTATACTTAGACACCCACAGGAAAACTAGTACCTACAAACAGTTTTATTACGAGTAAGTTAGAGGAACAAATAAAAACTATATTTTGAAAACACCAAACACAACATTTTCTTTTTTAAATCGCAGTTCTTTCTAACTTGTTAGTAAAATAACGCAAAACCTGTCAATTAATAACTCAACCCCATGCACTGTAATAAAAATACTTTAAATACGAATTGACTCCGTCAGAAAAATTTCAAAACATAGGGTAGCGGAGTCAACAAAAAGTTATGCAGTTTTGAATATAAAGCTACCTAAAAGGTGTTTCGTTAAATTACTAACATAACTACCTTATTTTCTACTATCTACGGGTCTATAGACCATGAATTAACAAGAATTCTTTTTCGTCTAGGACCAGCCCAATTACACGTCACAAGAAACTTTAATATGAGTACTTTGTTAAGGACAGAGATAAAAAATGTAGACACGAAATAAACGATGATCCTTCAAGACCTTTAAGACAAAGAAAAAATTGCGACAAATATCGCCTCAGTAGCCTTGTTCCTCGTTTGTAGAGCGTCGGCGGCCAAGTAGCTAGGGTCGTTGACTTCCATTCAGAAGTTCGCGGATTTTGTAATATTACAAAACATAAGTATACAGAGTATACTGAACTCTGAAAAAGGTGCGTTAACAGAGCTCATAAATATGTCCCTAACGAGGGGCTCGAGCCTACCCTGAAGTCAGGTTGAGTAGGCCTTAGTCGACCACGCTGGCCCAGAGCGGGTTGGTCAACTTCACACACAACCTTTGAATTACTTCGCAGGTGTGTACTGGTTTCCTCGCGATGTTTTTCTTTACCGTAATAGCGTCGAATAAACGTAACTGCATAATATGAATTCGAAAATTGAAAACACATTTGTACGTGCCGTAGCTCGAACGCGCGAACTTCCGAAAGGAATTCAACAGCCCTAGCCACATGGCCACCGACTTTCGTATGATGACACTAATATTAGTCCATTTTTAAATTTTTATACTATAACATTTGGTCTGATTTAATAATTTTCTATAACATAAATTTCTGCTATGAAACCCTCCACAGTTTTGTACTTAATCTTGAGAGTAGTTAATTAAGTATGCAACTAATTAGTTTTGTTACAAAATTGTGGATAAACTTCTTCAAAATTATGTGCGTTGTAGACGACGTAAGACCGGGCCAAGTCTTTTGTTCAGGATTAAAAAAATATCTCGTTCGTGCCCGGTAGTTCATTAAATTTTCTTTTTTCATGATTATATTGTTATTGCCACGTTATTGCATTGTGTGGTACGCAATACACAGCAGGTGTAACAATTTAGAAGCAGAGCTCACAAAAAAATATAAAAAATCTATTTTTTTTAATATAACATAATAATGGCTACCCATTTATATATTTGATAGCCTTGATCTCAAAAATATGGCAAAAATAAAAATAAATGGAACGACGGCTCCAAATTAGATTATTATTTTTCTGTTGTGTTCGTTGTCTTCAACACAAGGCCTTTCAGAACTTTTTGCAACGGGGAAACATATTAACATTCTCGCGAGAAAAAATAACCCGATTCCACGGGGAACTAGCTAGTGTTATTTCATTAAGGTTTTATAAGGAAGGATTATACCTTAAAGGACATAGGATATGGTAGTTTCTGAATGTAAACAGTTGTATAATATTTTTAAGGTAGTATATCGACGCTGGAAAGGAAAAATTATCCAAGCGCCATTTTTGGCCAAACTGAGTTATATACATTGTTGGAATCGCCTGATTTTTCTGCGTCGTTTGGTCTTACTCACGTCCTTCTACGACGACTTTTGATGTCGCTTCGACATTTTGGAGTTCGCGATATTTCACTTTTTTTTCCTTACTAACCGACAAAATTTTCAACCATTTTTGAAAATTTGGTGGTTGTTGTTATTGTGAAATGCTAAATTTTCCTTTGGTCAAGTTTGACATTTCTGTTCGTACGGTAATTACTTCACTTAGTAAATTTTTCCAGTATCTGGCAATATACTGTTTGGCGCATAGTCAATTTTTTCCTTAGAAAAGATTTGTTCTTTTAACACTTAAGTAATTTTGACTTATTTGGTTTTTTTTCTTACATGGCGCTTAGTTAAAATTGCCAGTTTTCTTTTTTTCAATACTTCTTATTGATTATAGTAATTAATACGACTAAATACTTAAATTTGTGATCTCAATGTTCTTAAAACACATAGTATTATTATTGTGATATACTAGTAGATTTATAATACCTAACTAATGCTAATAATGTGTACCTAAGTGTTGCTTTGTTAAAATTTATAAAACTCAAGACAGATTAAGTGCATTTTATTTACATTTTTTAATAAAATATTAATCCAAATTTCTGTAAAAATGTCATATGTCAAAATTACGGAAACAAAATTTATTAAATTTATATTTAGGTTGTTTTGCCTCAACTTCCACATGTTTTTTATTTTGGTATGGCAACTTTTACTCTGACATGAATTCTAAAAAAAGATATATACTACATTTTTATCGTACCTTTTTTAATCAAAGCTTGTCGGTTAGTCAATTTTTCCCGTCTCTACGTTTAAGGAAAATTTTACTAAGCGACACTAACTTTAAAACTAAGCATTATTTTTAATAGTTACATATACTATAATGTAGATTAAAAAATAAACAAATAAATTTCTAAGAACTAGGCATTTTGGACCATTACAAGAATTTACACGATTTTTTTTCTGAAAATTCAAACTTTAAACAGCTCTACTGTAAAGTTAGTCTGATGTCGCTTGGATAATTTTTCCTTTCCAGCGTCGATATAATTAAGTTAACACTTCTTGGCTTCAAGCGAGATTTTAATTTAACACATTTTTATTCGTAAATGAATGAACTAAAATACATTTCAAAATATTAAATTAGTACGGCTTGTTAACCTGAATTACGGTCCCATCTGGCAGAAAGCATGAAACTTAGCATACATGTAGCTTTTATATATGTGCTTCAATGTCGATATGGAAACACGCTGAGAAATGATTACCCCCCCCCTTTTTCCCTCATTTTACCTCCCTCATTTTGGTTTTTTTCATTTTCTACAAAAACGGTAGGACTGATGAGTTTACTTTTCAAGAACCAAATAGTTGTCGATAAATTATCTACAAAATGATACTACATTTTATAGTGCTAAGATTAATATATTTCTATATACAGCCATCAACGTATTATGAAATTTTAAAAACAGGCACACTTTTTTCTTCCTTACTTCATTTATAGGAAAACGACAAGAGTGGTGATAAAATGGACTAAAGAAGTCAACTACCTTATACATTAAGCTAAAAAATGACATTTACTTCATAGTCGTAAAGGCATTACTTCTAGAGTTACAGCTCACCGCGTCTGACTCAAGTACTCTTTTTTTTACCTTTTTAGAATACATCTTTCTGTTAACTTTGTTTAGCGTAGATTAGATTCAGATTTTCCAATTAGAAATAAAACAGTCCATGTACTAATCCAGGCCACAGTCTATTTACATGTAAAACTAGCTGTCTGCCCGCGGCTACGCTTGCGTTGTGTTTCGACATTTCCGTATTAATTTTTAACTATCCCACTTTTTTCCGTGATTTTAAAGTATCCAACATGTTGACCGAGTATATAAGGTACCACCATGCAAAATTTCGTTTCAATCGGTCTAACAGTTTCGGAGATAAGCCCGTAGAATATACTGCGCCGTATGAGTTACTAAAGTTTTTTAACTATCCCACGGGAACATTTTAATTTTCTGGGATTAAAAGTATCTAAGATGTTGACCGGGGATATAAGGTACCACTATACAAAATTTCATTCAAATCGGTCGAATAGTTTCGGATATTAGCCCGTGCAAAGAAAAACAAAAAAAAATCTATAAAATCTGTACATAGAAAAAAAATGCTATAAACCTATTCAAGGGGATGTAAGAAGCGATATAGTACATACCCAGATTTTTTTTAAATATTTTTGTTTCTCTGTTTGTCTGTTTGTACGGGCTAATCTCCGAAACTATTCGACCGATTTCAATGAAATTTTGTATAGTGGTACCTTATATCCCGGTCAACATCTTAGATACTTTTAATCCCAGAAAATTAAAAAGTTCCCGTGGGATACTTAAAAAACTTTAGTAACTCATACGGCGCAGTACATTCTACGGGCTTATCTCCGAAACTGTTAGACCGATTGAAACGAAATTTTGCATGGTGGTACCTTATATACTCGGTCAACATGTTGGATACTTTAAAATCACGGAAAAAAGTGGGATAGTTAAAAATTAATACGGAAATGTCGAAACACAACGCAAGCGTAGCCGCGGGCAGAAAGCTAGTTTTACATGTAAATAGATTGTGGCCTGGATTAGTACATGGACTGTTTTATTTCTAATTGGAAAATCTGAATCTAATCTACGCTAAACAAAGTTAGATAGATAGATAGATAAAAGTTTATTGCATAATAATTGCACACACACAAAACAATATAACAAAGCTTAGAACTAATACAGTAGCAAATACTACATAATTTTAACATAAGAAGAAATAAAGCGACCCGTGTGTGGTGTGCAATATGCAATGGGCCCAGGCTCAGTGGAAATTTACCCGAAAGGGCAACACTGATTTTCAGCCGTCACCCTAAAAAGGAGGAAACGCGGGAACAGTGGTGATTGTATAGAGATAAATATATAAATTAATATAGTTTGTATATATCGTGTTAAAATACTTATTATGCATAAAAAATATATAAAACTAAACAAAAATTATAATAGAAATAAAAATTATAATAATAATAATAAAAAAAAGAAAACCAGAATGATAGAAAAAAAAAAAAAAAAAATGTTGACAGAATGTTTTTATGTTTTTAAAAAAATAATTTTTCTCATTTACCCACAAACTGAGTTCTCATGGCAGCTGTTACCGAAACTTTTCCGGAATACCAGTTTTTTGATCTTGGATCAAGTGCAGTTTTAAATGTTTTTTAAAAGTACTGAGTGTAGTGAGATTCCTTATTGGAGGCGGTAAGTCGTTCCAACATTTGGTAGCCTGGAAACGGAAGCTGCCACGGAATGCCATAGAACGGTGTAAATTCTGTATATATGGCTGGCGTGTAGACCTTGTACCAAATTGAGCATGTAAAGGCGAGACTTCAAGTTTCTCGAAGAGGTATTCAGGGATTTGATGTTTTATTACGCCAAAAACAAGACTTGCGAGGTGCAGCTTTCTACGAGATTCCATATTTAAAATACCCGCTCTGTTCAAATAAGGAGAGATGTGGCTTCGAGGTGGAACAGAATAACAGAACCTACAGCAAGCGTTTTGAACCCTCTGAATCAGCTTCTGCGACCTAGCCAACAAGCGAGGACCAAAGACTATATCCCCGTAATTAAGTCTGGAAAGGATTAGTGCTTCACATAGATTCAGTCGGGTTTTTTCGCTGATGAGGTATCGTATGCCATAAAGTACCTTCAATCTGTACATACAACTTTTTACTAAGCCCAACACATGTGTCTCAAAGCGCAGATGGCTATCAAAGGTAATACCCAAGTTTCGTGCCTCTTTGACATGCTCAATTATCTGCCCATCGATTCGCACCACTGGAGTGAGGCCTATGATCTTATTGACTACATTTTTGGTACCAAATACCATATATTTTGATTTTGTTGGGTTGAGTAGGAGGGCGTTTTTATCCGACCAGTCTGCTATTCTGCTCAAATCCTCATTTAAACCATCTATAGCGCTGAGGATACCTCCAGGAACGTCTGATACATATAACTGCAAGTCATCAGCATAACCGTGATATTTACTATGCCGAATGACTGTTACCAAATCGGCACAATATATAATAAATAATAATGGTCCCAAGATCGATCCCTGTGGCACCCCCCGCTCAATAGGTTTTGGATCTGAGAGAACAGTCCCGCCGTCATCAGTCACGATTTTGACTGATTGTTGACGCTGACTCAGATAACTATGAAACCATTTGATCGCCAAGTCGTCGCACCCATAGTAACTCAACTTGCACAATAGCAACGAAATATTTATGCTATCAAACGCACGTGAAAAATCAAGCAGAGCCAATACAGTCCCGCGACCACGATCTTGTGCAGCCAGTATATTGTCCACCACGTCCAGCAATGCAGTACTCGTGCCCCGGCCTTTTCTAAATCCCGACTGATGTGAAGGCAAGATGTTATTATCCTCAACATATTTGCAGAGTTGTGTATGCACAGCACGTTCCAATATTTTAGAAAAGAACTGTAAGATACTAATGGGCCTGAGATCTTTGAATTCCGTAGGATTATCCACTTTCGACAGGGGTGTCACAAGGGCTTCCTTCCATCGCAGAGGAACGGTACCAGTAACAATAGACCTGTTGATAATAGCCGTAATCACCTTCAGAGTACGTGGAAGAGTCATAATAATCATATCCCTGCTCACACCGTCACTCCCAACAGCATTCGATTTCAGGGAGACAATGATGTTGTATATGTCTTTCTCACTAACTGGGTTTAGAGTAAAGGTCATATTTCCGAAGCGGTTAGTGTTAAAATGTGTAAATTGAGAAGATGGAATATCACGACTGCAAGGGATATTTAAGAAGTGCTCGTTAATTTCATTAGGGTTGTCAAAACGGTCAGGAAGCTTATCATTCCGACTAGGATCTATTAGAATTTTATCCTTCATATTTTTCCAGAATGACTTTTCATTACTAAGTTGAGAATTTACATGGTGGTCGAAGTATGCTCTTTTTTCGTTGTAAATACTAGTCTTCACTAATTTCTTAAGCTCCTTCCAAGATTGCCTGTCAGCGTCCGTCTTAGTACTACGATATTTCTTATGGGCCTCATTACGCAAATCAGTCATAAGCCTAATGTTATCCGTGATCCAGGGTAGAGTATCAGAGTATTTCTTTTTTACTGTTCTGACTGGAGCATGTCTATCATAAAGAGATAATAGCATAGAATAAAACCCATCAACCATACCGTCAACTGTGGGGTCCAGCAAAACAGATTCCCAGTCCATTGAGTTCACATCACAATTAAAACTGTCGAAGTTCATACTTTTGATTGGTCTATAAGTTATAGACTTAGGGGGCATTCTAGGCTTTTTAATTGAGAGCGTAACATTAACCATTGCGTGTCCAATGGTACCTGTTATGTTTGAAACATTTACCTCACGAACTGGTGCATTAGTGCAGAACACATCAATTAATGTGGCTGTGTCAGCAGTGAAATGCGTTGGCTCATTCACAACCTGCCTGAGCTCCATGTAAGTCAAAAATTGGTGAAATTTTAAAACGCTGCTATGAGAGTATTCTAATAAATTAACATTAAAATCACCAAGTAAAACTATATGATCAAAAGCGGAAAAAGACACAACGGATTCTGTTATTGCGTCGATAAATTTATCAATATTAATCCATTGCGGACGATACGCCGTACCAATTATTACCCGCTGCCCATTAAGCTTTGTGGAGACCCACATTTGTTCTATATCCGCTACGGGGTAGGGTTCATAGCGAACACGTACATCGCGCTTGATGTAAAACGCCACCCCCCCGCCTCGCCCACCGCGCATGTGCACCGGCCTCGGCGTGCAGCGCAGTCGATATCCGGGCACAGCCGGCGCGCGCGCCTCTTGTCCCGCGGGCAGCCAAGTTTCATTTATTGCCACAATATCTGGGCTGTATTTTGACATAGCAAGTAAAAAATCTTCATGTCCAGTACATAACGACCCGGCATTATAAAGTGCTAATTTAAAATACTTAGTAGTGTGCATTATGATCATGAATTATAAAAAACTGAGTATAACAATGGAGTGCCTCTGGATTACAAGTTTCGCTACAAAGTTGGAAAAGGGTCCAATAGTAAAGCATAATCAATAGGTGAGTGATTTTTGTTTGTGTTGCGTTAATACATGTTATAGTACTTACATAAATAGAGTAATACGATAAATAAGTCAGATTTTTTAGTATGGAAGTAATTGAAAAGTTAATTAGAAACCATCTCAGGCAGTTTATGTATACAACACCAGTCTGTCCATGCGTAGAAATAAAATAGTAATCATATTTATCACATTGCAGCCAACCCTGACCTTTGCCCCGACACACTGCAACCACACCTTGGGCGAATGGATCCGAAGAATTTAACAACAACAAAGCAACAATTACAAAACAGATAAAATATACAACGACATGATTATGAAAATCACTTATCAACAAGATATTGCAATAATGGCACACTTTTTCTGTAAGTTTAGTACAATAATTTACATTATATGAAAAATACACACAATATGACAAAACAATACTAAGTAGTGTTATTTGTTTCAGGTCACTAGAGATATACAATGAGGATATATGAATATAAAAAAAACAACGCAGAAGCAATAATCTTAGAATAGCAGTGAACGTTTGCGCCCGGTTAGCAACAAAACATAAGGTATTTCTTACTTTATAATAATTAAGAACTATACGGGCATTAACAGAACCATAATGCATTAGTAAACGTAAATCAGTCAAATTAAATGCATCGTTATTGGTTTCCAGCGGACCCAACGGGCTGCGAACCAAAAACCCGCTCCAGATCCATCTCAGTGCGCAGGCGGTGACGCGGCGCTCCCTGGCCCGGGTGCTGACGCGCAAAAATCTTGCCATCCCTCGTCCAAATGAATCGCCAGTTAAGACTATCGGCAAGCTCACGCGCTCGCCTGAAAAGATGACGATTAGAGCGAGTCAATCTCTCGTTGACATAGAATTTACGTGGTGGTCCGGAAAAACCGGTGTCCTCGGTAGTGGCCCCTCGGCGCACACGCGCCTCCTGCAGCAGCTTGTCGCGAGTGGCGCGTCGCACCAGCCGGACGACGATCGGGCGCGGACGCCGCGCGGGCCCGACCTCCACTCGGCTCGGCGCGGGCCCCACGCGCGTCGCGCACACTACGTCCTGCTCGGCTAGCTGGACCCCCAGCTTCCTTGCCAACGTCATAGCGATATGCAATAAGTTTTCGTCCTTCTGTTCCGGTATGCAGGAAATCTCGATGTCATTTGACAAAAGCTCCTGCTCGCGGTCATTCAAATCAGCCTTAAGCAAACTTATGCAGTCCAAAAGTTTCTTGCTTTCATCATTAGTGACTACCTCCTTACCCACTTCGCCCTCAAGCTTATTGACCCGTTCACATAGTTCATTAAGCCGCTTCTCATTGCTATCAACCTTTGCGATAAGACCCGACAGTGATCCCTGAAAATCTGCGATTTGCTCTCTCATCGCTTTCATTTCCTTCTTGAACTCGCTGAACTCCTTTATTTGCTCTTCATTGCGGAGTCGCGACGCCCGCATTTCTTCCCTGAACGCTTTTATTTCGGATACAAGCGCACGCATGTTTATATCCTCACCGCTTTTTTCCAAAACTGGAGTGTGTTTTTCAGGAGAAGATTCATACGGGACCATTGTTGAGGCACCACGGCGTCTGCAGTTAACATTGGAGTCATCATCGAGGCCTCGTACCGGTGTGTCAATATTACCAGACTTAGGCTCATATCGCCTACAATTACAACACTTCCAATTATTATTATTCTTTTCTGTATTGTAAAACCGCTGAACCGGTACATTTGCACATAACAGGTCGTAGCATTCTTGGCATTTATAACAACGCAGATATTCTTCATTTTCAATACCCATCATACATCCAGCACAAGTAATATTAGTGGCCATAGTAGATAGATATTAGTTCTTCGATATTATATTTAAGTGTAAATGTTCTAATAAACAAAAATAGGAAAGAGAAAAAAAAAAAAAAAAAAAAAACAAAAGTCTACTTATTTAAGCGAGTCTCGAACCAACGCTCATTGACTCCAGCCCTTATCAACTTTCTATGGAGGCACAGAATTATGTATGAGGGATAAAAACCAATGTGGCTCTCGTAAAAATTGTGTTATTCGCAGAATTTTATTAGTACACATGTTAATTTTTTTGTCAATAAACCTTATGAAATAATAAAAATCTTTTAGCGTATATAATTAGTATAATTGTTTGAAACTTAGTTGTAAGGTTCTAGGATTCCTACTCTACAAAGAAACAAATATAATGTGAGCAATTTTGTTGAGATCATACTGGCAGCACCATAGCCTCCATCTTGGATGTCAATTGTCACGTCAAAACTGGAACTGCGCATTTTTTTCGTATTTCAATTATTTATTCCAATTAGTCTTGTGAATTCTTAAAAGTTTATCCAGTGTTTTGTTTTGTGATAAAATTGACTCGAATCTAAATGCCACCGCCGTAATGTTCGGCAAAGAAAATAAACGCACCTGTGTGAAGTGCGGTGCTTATCCAGCTAAAAATAAGGAAATAAAACTGTTCCGTGTTCTAAAACCTGGAGTAAGGAATTTGGAACGGTAAGTACTTATCTTCCTTTGGTCAGAGAGTCAAGTTCAGGACGCTTCTTCAAGCTAGAGTTGGATAAGAATACGATATTATGAAGATGACTTTTGCCTTACAAATCTATTTCTTTGTCGCTTAATCCATCCATATAGACATCTCATACTTTAGAAGGATAAACATTTCTACTTCAATGCGACACACACAGAACCAATGAGAAAAATAACTATAATATGGGGGGCATTGAACTAATCAATCAGTCATATTTATTTATAAATAAATTGAAAACAATAACAAGCATTTCTCTTCTCTTTTCAGGTTGATCAAGAAGTTTCTGTCTCTATACCCACCTTTCCAGAAAGCTCTAGAGTATTTAAAAATATCACAAATGAGTCTTGTAACATGACGGTAACTATGAATAAGTTTTTGTAATTTTTTAAATTATTTCTTGTTTTACTTACATACATTAATGCTTTGATGGGTCACCAAAAGTTGTTGTTATTTTCTGGTTATTTTATTACCGATTTGTAAAAAGGAGGGGGTCCGGCCGTTAGGCCCCCATTCCGGTACGCCCCCGGCCGTGACGCCACTGAAAAACGTTTTGTATAATATTACGTTTATTTATATTATCTTATATTGCAGGTTGAGCAACAAGCGTCCAATTTTACAAACCAACCAGGACCTTCAGGAGTTTCGAAAAATATGACATCTGAACCTTGCCATGTAATGGTAAATACCTACTTAAATATTTATAATTATGTAATATTTTAGTATACATACGAGATAGTACTTATATTAATTCTTCTATTTAGTAAAGAAATGCTGCACAAATTATCAGACTAATCCAGGTCTGTGACTGACTTTTTTCATAAAATGTACAGATTATGAGATTATCATAGATGATATAAATAAAATGGTGTAGCTATAGTTCAGCTTAGCAGCTTAGCTTGCTCTCGAAAATCTTGAAATTTAGCAGTGCTATTTATTTGTTTTCGTTAAACATAATGTTTTTATTTTTTTGGTTGCAGGTTGAGCAACAAAAGTCCTCTTTACAAGCAGATAAAGAAAAACTCCTAGAATTAAAATGTAAAAAATATTTTTAAAAAATTTGTCAACTGCATAAACGCGTTAATAAATTGACAATAAAAACAACGCTTGATTCTATTGCTGACAACAAAAATGTGAAAAAGTTGTCGTCAAAAATTACACCTGCATTTGCCCTACTTCTACAAGGGCAAATCAGGAACTTCACTAGAAAAGTGAAAGGTAGAAGGTGGACCAAAGATGAAAAGATTACTGCCCTGAGAATTTTCAAAAGGTCACCGACTTGCTGAGAAATTATGTGTGTTGTGTTTTATTTTGTTCAATGTACGAATATCTAGACAAACAAATACAACATGATAGGTATGTTATTAATTTTATATTATTAATGTTGATTAATATTATGTTTTATGTATATTATATTATATCATTTACACATTTATACATATGAGCTGCCTGCGACTTGGCATATTGTGTTAATTATAAGTAAGTATTCACTTATTTACTTTGTTATGATATGTAACTATGTTATGTAAATTAACTTTATTTACTAATTGTTTGTTGATTTAAATAAGTTAATCGCCATAAAATGGCTTTAAGTAAAACATCAGTACCTATCATAAGTATGTTATACCTATTCAAATACTTTTAAAATAAAAACAATGTTTTTATTCTCATAACCGTTTGTTATTTATTGTCTTGTAGGTAAACTCAATACAGGAGGTTTAAATTATACTTTTTACATACCTATGTATTGGGTTTACTTACTTGAAGTTTCCTAATCCACCAAAAATTTAAAATAAAAAAGTACCTGAGACCCGTATTTGTATTTCCCGCGTTGCATATTTATTTCGCGTGCACAGAGTTAGATGTCACTAGTAAAAAAACAATTCTATGAACTTGCCATTCTTCTCCGCTAGGAGTAACTAGTGTTCTGTGCATTGACTTAACACAGTTTTTCGAGAGGGCTGTTTTCCACTGTGCCAAATCGTCCGTCTACAGTGGGATTGAATAAGTAAGCCCCTTTGTACCAATAACGTACGTCACACAGTGGTCGGTCGGTGAACTGGTTTTCGTGTCAATGAACTCGCGTACAAGGTCGTGCACAATGTCAATCACTTTAACGTTTCCTTGCAAATTATTTTGCCACTTTCCAACGATAACACTAATAATTACACTATTGTAATATGTTTATTTTAAGGTTTAAACTATGGGGATATTATTGTATGAAAATGAACTAATAAAACGTACTTTTTACACGATAAAATTATTTTTAAAAGCAGAGAGTAATCGGACACGTCTGACTTCAAATTCGCGCCCCGCGCTCCTCCAAGTTAACAGAAAGATGTATTCTAAAAAGGTAAAAAAAAGAGTACTTGAGTCAGACGCGGTGAGCTGTAACTCTAGAAGTAATGCCTTTACGACTATGAAGTAAATGTCATTTTTTAGCTTAATGTATAAGGTAGTTGACTTCTTTAGTCCATTTTATCACCACTCTTGTCGTTTTCCTATAAATGAAGTAAGGAAGAAAAAAGTGTGCCTGTTTTTAAAATTTCATAAAACGTTGATGGCTGTATATAGAAATATATTAATCTTAGCACTATAAAATGTAGTATCGTTTTGTAGGCAATTTATCGACGATGATTTGATCTCTGAAAAGTAAACTCCTCAGACGTACTGTTTTAGTATAAAATTCAAAAAACCAGAATGAGGGAGATAAAAGGGGGGGGAAAGGGGGGAAACAATAATTTATCGAAGTGTTTTCATATCGATATTGAAGCACATATATGACAGCTACATTCATGCCAAGTTTCGTACTTTCTGCCAGATGGGACCGATATCCTTATATTTTTTAGCTAGCAAGCCGTACTAAATGTCATTTTAAAATCGCCTTACGATGTCCAAGCAAGAGAAGTGCTCATTTCATAATTCCTTGCTCCAACAAATATGTAGTGGTTTGGCATTTAATATTCGAGAAAGGCCTGACCTAACAACCATTAGCTTAGAAAGCAGTGAAAATGGGTACATAATTATGTAATGTAGTATATGATCAATTTATAGATCAGAAAGTAAGTAAGTGTCTGAACGACTGACTGTTATAAACATTTACAAGACGATAGATGATATCAAAAGAAAGAGGACCTTATATACTTTTAATTAAGGGAAAATACCAAATAGAGACAGGAAACATCATTAACATGGGCGGAAGAACATGTTATTTGGCAACATTTATTACTAAAAATAAATGTCATTTGCATATGGCAACTTTTTTCCTTCTTGTCAACGGTTGTCAGTGACTATGCACTGGCTACGGTGTATTTAAATTCAATTTATTTTAAATACAAGCTATTTTCTAAATTTCCACGCTGACTTTCATTAACACCTACTCTATGTTTTTGGGCATAACTAAAATGTCGTTAAAATTGAGTTGAAAATACGTTAATAATAATTATGTACAAAGCATTCTATCTATACGTTAGCTTCAAAGTTTTACTCAGGTGAAAATTATGAGCTTTAACATTCCCACATATCATAACCACGATGCCTTATTTTCCAGCTGTTGAGCAGAGTAAATGTTTTTTATTGGGTTGGTTTGTTTAACTTTACGACTACGTAAAACGTACCCTAATGAAAATAAAAGAAGGATATTATAGGGAAAGGTAAGCGGAGTGGCTTAGTGCTACTTTACAGACACCTGTTCGATTCCCGTCATATAAATAATAGATATAATATAGGTACCTAATGTAATACCACCAATTTATAGATAAATATCAGAAAAAAAAAGAGGAAAACTGTACAAAATATTTTGTAACTCAAGATACTTATATTTTTCTGTGTAATAAATAAATAACTCCGTTAAGACTGGTGAAGCTTGAAACTTTGATTTTGGCACACAAGCGTAGGTTAATGAAAAAACGCCCTAGGGACGAAGCTAATAGGAACTTACAAGAGCACACTAAACTGAACTTTAATAAAACTGAAATCAATGTTGCACTGGTCTTATGTCCTTTGAACAAGTAACAATATTGCGGTACGCGGGTTCAGTTTGCCGTATATACATGAGCCAATAGTGACGATACAAGGGAGGTATAATGACATTAAGTCTAAACTATTACTTTCTTCCAATTCACTTCCATGTAGTCAGGCAGCGTCTATAAATTTATTATGCCATCTCCCCTCCGACTCGCCCCACTAGGGCGCTCCATAAAATCGGAAAATCAATTGTCATAGAGAGAGACTTCTCGGCCGCGCGAGATAAACAACTATGCTGGCAACCCCTCCAATGGAACTGTTCTATATGCGACGGGTATTCCTATAATATTTTGTACTTTGCCTTGCTGACGTTTCTTCCTTATTGAATAAAATAGAGATGTTGTTTTATGCGCGAGGTTGATGTTTATCTGGAGATGATTTTTGAGAAGAGTTTTTAATATTTCGCGTCTAAAATGTTATACTAAAGACCGTAATATAATATCGGTGTCTTTGTTCGTTGAGAACATTTGTGTATTGTAATAGTAAATATTGTATTTGTACTGTCTCTGTCGTCTTTTTATGAATGTCCGGAATAGCGGTCAGTAGGCTATCAGATAAAAATAAAAATAATGTGCTGTTGAATGACGCAACGCGGCTGACAACATGATTTAAATGCCTTTGACACGAACAAAGTAAGGAGAGACTATTAGAGACGATATTGAGGCCGCAATACATATCAGATGTTGTTGAACTCCGATCGTAATATTAAGTATTATCAAATGTCAAAGTTTAGAGGATTGTGACCCTGTTTAATTTCATACATTCACTGGAAGCAAAACATCCGAGTAAACACGATCCAATGTTGAAATATTTTTTGGAAGTGTCATTCTTATATTATACAATGCAAACTACATTTGTACATTTTCATTATAAAGAAATATTGATTCATGAGATAAAAACATCAAAATATTTCCTTAAGTGGATGCTATTCTTCCGTGATCAATATTACCTATATTTTTATTATAAATATCTATGTTTAACGCTTCACAAAACATTTATAAAATTTTACCATGTTTACGAGAAGCTCCTTTTGTATGGAAATGTACACCTGTACGATATAATACAATCATCATAAAATATCAGTAGTCAACCGAACAATAACAAGGCTACGAATAGACACTGGGAAAGTATTTTATATTTTAGCCGGTATGCATAAAATATAGACATTATAGTTTTTATTTGTTTGTATATATAGTAGGTACCCAAAAAAATAAAAAAGGTAAAAACATCTACAATGCTATTTTAAGTACCTACCTAATATATAAGTTTCAAGTCTCTTTCGGATTCACTCCAAAAAAGAACACACCGATGTAAAATTAAATGTCTGAACATAATTAATAACTTTTTTTTCTTATAAGTTTTTTTGTCGTGGAACTTAATTACAACAAACATGGAATTAATTAATCGCTGTAAAACTGTGCCTATTACTATCACAATTTTTCCACTGAAAAAAGGTCTAATCCGGTTCCTGTCTCCCTTGAAGAAAAGCAGACGTTCGGAGAAAAACATGTCCCTAAATTCATTACCAGTGTGACTTAATTTGCCAGGGACGACGACGCTCACGTCGCGCCGTGACGGGAATTAATGTGCACTACCCTTTATAAGAAACTGACCGGATAGGGAATTTTGAAGGGATTGTTGTTTATATGTACCTAGTTGTTTTTATGACGAACGTTTTGCCTTACTAATAATAATACTACTTAATGTCTGAAATGAAAGATAATTTCGTGCTTCGGGAGGCACGCAAATGTTTGTCCTGGCTACTACTTACGGAAGCCTCAGGCGGCTCAATAATTCTGACACCAGGGTCAATGCGACCGATCAATGAACTTAAATGGCACACGAAAAAAGAAAGCTAATGTTAGAAATTATAAAGAGCTTTTCATCCATGAATACCCTAATACGTTTTTACAATTTACATTGCTCAAGAATACAAATTGGCAAGGTGACACACAGTGGTATTGTAGGACATGGGCTACTTTTTTTTTCACAAAATAATACTGATAACATTAATATTGTAACTGAATAGGAGCGCACATTTAAACAACGGCAATAGACGCAAACGAATAGTACGCATAGAGGTCGTAATTTTATTCGCCTCTAGTTCAGCGATCATAACTAAAAATGTTTGAAGTTTGCTAATAGGCCGGGAGATGATGACATAAATTAATGGGTCATTTGTACCAGTATGGCGGTTCTTCAGGAGTCTTAGTACGCAATGACAAAAAGAAAAATGATGTTCATAACGCTGGTACCGGCGGCCCAATCGCGTGGGCGTTAGTCGAACTCGTCGGATAAATTACGAGTGTCAAACGATTTGTACCACAAAAATTTTAGTATTTTCCGATAGCCCATAAAAAAAGTAGGTAGTAGAGTAGCCATACTTCTCCGGTGTGACTTACAGTCCGCCAAACCGACGCGAACGCGTTAATAAAAAAAATTCAACCATTTGTATCAGGCTAATTTTTGCACAGTTAAGACCCCTAAAGAACCGCCATACTGGTACAAATGACGCAATAATTTCTGTCATCATCTCCCGGCCCAACAGTGAGTTAAGTAGATCTGGCGTGCCGTGTGCTTACTGGCTTAAGAATAGAGCCCACACCATCCCACACCATAAAAATGTTATTTTTACACAACGGGTAGGCGTACGTGGAATATCTATTAATAAACTACTTATTGTTCATTAAACGCCTGTTATATACACGTTATAGGCTAAAAATGTTGATGATTGTTATATTTTTCTGGTACACTGAAATTTTAACAGCTAAATACTACAAAACACATATTATACTCAGATAAAACACGCTAAGCTGAACAATTTATGCACCGTTAGTAATTACAATTTACAAAATACTATACAGATTTAAATTTAGTTATTAGAAATAATAATTCCATTAAAGGAAGAGATAATTCGTGTTCGTTAAGCTTACCTTTCACTTAACTATACAAGCTTTTTCTTTTGTTTTTGCTTTTTCTTGTAGTGTATTCGTGTTTTGTGCTACAAATAAATGCACTTTTAGCGTTAAATTGCAAGCTGTAAGTACGAGTATTAAATAAATCTGCCTCTAAAAACAAACTACCTTCTTTTCACTTAACTCGTCGGAAAAACGCCTGTTTTAATGGCCACCGCACTTAAGTCTAGATTTCACTAATGGCTGCTTTCTAAGGGGTTTACGAGTAAATGTTACTATGAATTGTTTCAGTGACAGTAAGTCTTCGCGACGTGCAGATGGTGATCCCGGAAGCGGCGGTGAGACGGTCGAGGGTGGAGCTGCGGTGTGAATACGACCTCGAGAACGACGTCCTGTACCAGGTCAAGTGGTACAGAGGAGACAGAGAGTTCTGCCGGTTCTCCCCTAGAGACGTGCCTCCACTGAAGATATTCCCTATACCTGGGATTGAAGTCAGCGTAAGTAAGCTTAGTTTGTCATTTAGGCTATAAAAATAAATCACGAAGATATCTACAAGTTTCTTGAAACCTATCCAAGTTGCCAGTGATGTCTTATGGATCCGAGACGTAGTCGCTTACGATGGGCCTCATAAGAAGGCTCAAAGTCACTCACAGAGCAATGAAGAGGGCTAATGCTTGGAATTTCCTTGCATGATCGTATCGGGATTGATGACATCCGCAGGCAACCCAAAGTCACCGACATATAGCTCAAAGAATCACTAAACTTAAGTGGTAGCGGGCGGGGCACATGCACTTAGAACCGACGGCCGTTGAGACAAAAATATTATTGAATGGCGGTCGTACGCCGGAAGACGTAGCGTGGGCAGCAAGGTGGGCTGACGATCTGGTGAGAGTCGCATCGTCGCGGAAAGCCGCTGTCTATGGGCATCGCAAGACCAATCATTAAGGAGATCTTTAGGTGAGGCCCTTATACAGTAGTAGACGTGTTTTGTCTGCAATGTGATGTTGATGAATCTACCCACTACTTCACCAGTTCTACCGTTATCAGTGTGAACTGTGTAAGCCGCACGAAATATTGATAAGCTTAATTCAAAGATAACCAAAATAATACAGTTAGTATAACCGCAAAAATCTCAGGATGTTTATGATCTTCGATTGCTCATACTATTTTATGCGTATACTCGCTGTCTGACATCCATCATATTATTGGCTCTTAGTTCTTAGCTCTTAGTTTATAGGCCGTAATTCGAGATGTTCTCACATTAGGCCACATTACTCCAATTTTTGTTCAAATTCTTTATGCTAAATAATATAGTAATTAATTAATGTTAATAATTGTTTGTTGTTTAATTTTTATGGTATAGTTGTTATTTATTTGTAGGTTTTTGTGAGGTGTAAAACATTGTAGAAAGCGGTCGGAGCGTAATCAAACTACTTACATCTTTGCTTGGCACCACTTAGGGTGCCCGCGACGGACGCACTTGAGGACTTAAAACACATCGACCATATTGACTAATAGATCACCATGATATTCTAAAAACCATCGATGTAAGCTCATCGTCGTTGAGGATGTAGGTATCTGAGTTAATAACGGATGAACGCTCATCTAAATATCGGAGGCCTGGAGGCTAAATACCATTAATAGTCTTTACTACAGAATACCGACACAAATGCGATTCAAACCCAGCGATGTAATTCGAATTCGGTGCTACATGCAGGGACAGGAGTAATCGGCTTTGGTTCTCATATTTATGAGTGGACTATATGCAATAAAGCTTTCCACTGCTTTGTGAAAGTACGATCCAACGTGCTCTTTAAATAATGATGGACTGGTAGAGTTTTATTCCAATTCATTTCTACTAACCGCTGTTATCTTTAAATTTAAAAAATATGTTGATAAATCTTAATAGTCTTTATTAATTTTAATACAAATAATATTTATTGACACCAGAAACAAAATAGTTCTGTTACAATTTTAATGAGTGAAACAAGAAACCAATAGGCAACCTTATTGCTAAAGTAGCAATCTCTTAAAGGCAATCAAGCAGAAAATTGCGAAAAATGCTATCTCAAAAATGCTAGCTGCCTCTATACTAATATTATAAAGAGAAAAGATTTGCTTGTTGGTTTGTTTGCATTGAATAGGCTCCAAAACTACTAGAGGCATCTTTATAATATGTATTAATACTTAAAAAAATTAAAATCCTTTATACATTAGTCGTCTATTAAAATAATTTATTAAAACTCTATAAGTAGATGAAATAAAATATTGGAATTCCATAGCACTTTGTATGAGGACGTATTTAATATTCTTAGTCGAATATAATTTCGTTTGCCCTCTTTGTGATATTAATCAAATAAAATAATAATTATAATTTTGTAATATTTTGAAAAGATGCAACGCCTGTGGAGTTTCTTCCGGCGAATTGTGAACTCGCCTAGGCGTCGAAAAGTAATTTGTAAAATCTTACTTCGAGTAAAAAACTTTGACTTTTGACTTTTATGGATTTCCTTACATACTTTTTTTTTGATCAATATAATTATAATATTATTTTTATAGCCTTTATGTCAACTTGGTTTTGATATCCTTTGAGATAAGACAACAAGCCCGAATCTTTCGCTAATCTGTCACGATCACTTACTATGTCGTCTTTGTCCACAGCTTATTTTGACTCGGAACCTTTGATGTTTAACAAAGGATCATCTCACAGACCCCCCACACTGGCGTCTTTCGAGTGTCTTTCCAGCGTCGTCATCGCGCATACAATCATAGGCAGGAAAGCGAGTGAAACTAAAGAAAGAAAGAATTGTTCGCAAAAAAAAATTGTGTTCCAAAAAAAACGCAGCGTTGGTGGCTGACGCGACGACACGCTGGAAAGACGCTCGTAAGACGCCAGCGTGGGGGATCCGTTTTAAATATAATGTCAAACAAAAAAGTATAGACAGATGGATTATTTGGTATTTATTTATATGTATAGCTACTGGAGGCTTTTTTACACGCTTTATATTAGCTTCACTTGTAAGTAACTATGTATGTAAGAAAATCTTGGAATCTTAATTTGACCCACTTCCCGGTCTTCGATTAGGATGAAATTTTGCACACGCTCTGAGTTCTGATGACAATACATGACTAGCTAAGAAACATCATTACAAATACCCGGTCTTCGATTAGGATGAAATTTTGCACACGCTCTGAGTTCTGATGACAAATACACGGCTAGCTAAAAAACGTCATTACAAACGTCATTACCGGGTCCATATGTGTTCTAATTTATAACACTTACATCTTTTGTACCATATGGTTATGCAATAAATAAATGATTAAATGATTAAATCCAATATGGCGGCCTCCCTAAGATGGCGAACTGTTTGAAATTCACCCCCATGATATGGGTATCAAATGAAAGGGTTTGCTGTCAGGAATACGAAAAAAAAAGGTCACGTGACTTAAATCCAATATGGCGGACGTCCAAGATGGCGGACAGGAAGCGTGTTTTTTAGTTTTTTAAACTATGTATTATTTAGGTTTTATTTTATTTACAGTATGTAAGTAAGTATGCGATAGTTTTCTACACATTACCTACACTATCATCTATTAACATCACTTAACTAAAAACTTAAGTGCTTATTCTGGATGACGTCCCGTAAATGTCCCTAGCCACAGGTGTCCTTTACCACATATCCTAGCCTTTTTAGAGGTATTCAGAAAATTTTAGTGGTTAAAAATGGTAAAATTTAATTAAGGTAGTTAACACATTCGTAGCAATGTTTAAAACAACAAGAGTATAGGATGCTATGTGATAGTATACAATACATTAACAATGTTATCTTTATTGTATTGTAGCCCTCACTCAACTGTCAAAGTGACAACATCGCCTCCACGGCTTTTTATTGTTTTCCTTCATAATTAAAGTTATTGATTTACTATTCTATGTGCGTTTTCCGTAGAGGAAGCCCTGAAGTGCTTTATATATTGTGGATTAAACAATACACGCTGTGGAAAGTGATTTCCTGCACATAAAACTGTAACAAATCATAACCTCACTTTTTGAGTTACATACCGTCCTTATTTACAATTACCTGAAGATTGGAAAACGGCAAAATACCTTTGGAAAATCCCAGCTAATGTTCAGTGGCACTGAAGATATCCCTTTTGAGACGACTACAAGAAGTTTTCGAGTCAATTCAACTAGCGAAAACCATCTAAATAGGAAACAGCTGTGGGTACCTACCTACTTACCTAGAAACTGCATCGCATTGTTACATACTGCAAAGGTTACTACTATAGAATAATGTCTGCCCAGCAAACGCCACCTACAACTCCGTTGACATCAATTGCAAACAGTATAATTAATCAAGAATCAAAAAATGTCACTATGACGCGCCCAAATTCCAAGCGCTACCGGCATGACCTCTCGCCTGAAGAGCAAATCCAAAGCTGTGATAATTTACCTGCCATGGAGTTGTCTATTCCACAAGATTCCTCTGTGTTAGCTTTGCTTGAAAAACAGAACAATATTATGAGTAAACTGACATCTGATATTGCTGATATTAAGCTACAAAACTCACAAATACAAAAAACAAACTCTGAGATCGAGCAAGGTATGAAGTTTATGAATGAACAATATGAAAAAATGAGACTGGAAATTGATACACTTAAGGAAGAAAAAAGGATGCAAAATATATACATTGAGAACCTGGAAAGAAAAGTGCATGATCTGCATTGCAAGTCACGCCCCTCAAGTGTAGAAATAAGAAATATACCATTAACAGAGCATGAAACGCACTCTGCTCTAGTCTCAACTGTGTGCAACATAGGAAAAACAGTAGGCATACAGATCTCAAGCAGCGAGCTGCGAGACATCTACCGTCTACCTGGAAAGTCAGAAACCTCAAATCGTCCCATTACTGTAGAGTTTACATCTGTCCAAACTAAGCAAAACCTACTCGCAAAAGTACGTGACTACAACAAAGCGAAGCCACTGGATAAAAAACTCAATACTGAACAGATTGGAGTACATGGAAAATGTCAACCTGTATATGTTGCTGAATCCCTGCCACCCTACAAAAAGAAACTGCATTATCAAGCCCGTCAATTTGCTTCAACAAATAATTTTAAATTTATCTGGATCTCAAATAATGGTGATATATGTCTGCGGAAGGTTGAAGGCTCACGCACTTGTACTATTAAATCAGAAAAATGCCTGAAAGAATTAGCTAAAACACTATGACTATTTAATGTTATTATTATATATTATCCAACCTGCATGTCATTAATAACTAACAAAGTAAATATGAATAACATGTTTATTATTGTTTTATTGTCATTATTATTACTAACACATACTAACTTTATCTCCCAATATTATAATTACACTTATACTTACCTAACTAAAAAATATACCACTTGTCCTCCCCTTTGTATGAATAAACATCAAAATTCGATAACATACAACATTTTCAAATAATTGATAGTGTGGCTGTCTCAGAGGCCTATTACTGTAATGTTGATGATTGTGCAAATCTTTCATCAAATCATGAAACGAGTTTCAAACTTCTAAATCAAAATATACGAAGTATTGACAAAAATATATCCACTTTTTACACTCTCCTAGCTAGGACAAGACTAACCTGGGACATAATTATATTAACTGAATGCTGGCTGAAGAGTTCAAAAAATATACCTGTCATGGACGGATATAGAAATTTTTCAACCACTAATAATCTGACTCAAAATTAAGGTGTGTTAGTTTATGTTAACAAAAATCTCAATATCTCATGTCATGAACCACTCTCGGTAGATTGTAACTGTCTTATCTTAACTGTAGATTCAGAGACTTTAATAATAGCAATATATAGGCCACCTGCAGTTAAAAATATATCAGATTTCCTAAATTTCCTTGATAATTTACTGAAAATCTATGCAACTAAATTTAAAACAATTATTATTACAGGCGACATTAATATCAATATTAATAATGATCATACTGACCCGAATAAAACTAACTACCTAAATCTTTTGGCCTCACATGGACTCTTACCTGCCCACACATTACCTACTAGGAAAAATAATTGTTTAGACCATTTAATTTTGAAATCGGTTTATTCTGCAGTTACGTACGTGGCTCATTCTGCGCTTGTAGCATGGTCTGTAACCATGATGTGGTATTCTTCTTTCTAAAAAATAAATCACAAAAACACGCTCTGTCCCGTACCTATAATAAAATTAATTTTTCTCAAATTTCAGCTGATATTAAGAAAATAGACATGACTCCAATCCTACTAATGAATGACCCAAACACTGCTGCTGATCTATTAGTTAATAAATTAAAACACTTAATTGAATCAAATACTAAAAAAGTTAAAATTCCGAATAGGAAGATGATTATTAAACCCTGGATAACAGCTGGTCTTTTGCGATGCATGCGTCACAGAGACAAACTGCATAAACAAATGAAAAAATCTCCAAATAATGAAGTCACATGTATGATATTCAAGCGTTACAGAAACTTCTGCAACTCCCTTCTAAAGAAAGTCAAAGCTCAATATGAAAAACATCAATTGAAACTAGCTGGTACAAACAATAGGCTTCTTTGGCAAACTATCAACACTGTCACAAACAGAAATACAAATAAAGATAGTCCAACTAATTTACTGTCTTCGGCAGAACCAGAAAAGTCAATAGACAATATAAACTCTTTTTTCGCCAACGTCGGAAAGAACCTTGCAGACCGCTTTTCCCAACCTGCACACTTACATACACACTCCGTCCAATATTCTAATAGTCCTTCTATGGTAATGTTGCCAACAGATGAGGCTGAAGTGGAGAGAATAATCATGTCCCTTCGGAATGATTGTGCAGTTGGTTGGGACAAGATATCAGGAAATTTTCTTAAAGAACATAAACATATCATAATTCCTCCTCTAACGCATATATGCAATCTCTCGATAGAAACTGGTATTTTTCCTAAAGCATTTAAAAAATCCTTAATCCATCCAATTTATAAGAGTGGGGACAGGGACTGTGTCGGAAACTGTAGGCCTATCTCAATTTTAACTTCGTTGTCAAAAGTTTTAGAGAAAATTATGAATACTAGACTTACAAACTTCCTAGAATCAAAACATTTGCTATCGCCTGCTCAATTTGGTTTCCGGAAGAGTAAATCAACTTCTGATGCAGTGCACGAACTTACCGACTATATTGTAAAAAAATTGGATAAAAAGGAACACGTATTGGCAATATTTCTGGATTTGGCCAAGGCTTTTGACACGGTCTCTGTCCACATTCTAATTAACAAACTTGAGAGATTGGGCGTAAGAGGTAATCCACTCGAACTTTTTAAAAATTACCTCGCGGAGCGGTACCAATGTACTAAAATAGGTGATTATATCAGTGCAGAGTTACCCATTTCTTACGGCGTGCCGCAAGGGAGTATCCTGGGCCCCACACTTTTCTTGACCTACATGAATGAAGTGTGTGAACTTAATCTTAAAAACGGCAAACTGATTGCATTTGCAGACGATACGGCCTTAATTTTCAGTGCCAATACACCGTCTGAGTTATTCTCTACCGCACAGCAGGGCTTTGATAGGGTAACGGCATGGTTTCGAAATAATATACTTACGCTTAATCCAGAGAAAACCAAATATATGGTCTTTTCTATTCAACAAAAGAAACTACCTTTGATACCTGAGAGCTTAATAGCACATTCCTGTAATGATCCATGTAATACTAAATGCACTTGTCCTCGTCTAGAAGAGACAAATGTCATAAAATACTTAGGAGTATTAATCGACAACCATCTTACTTTCAGAAACCATGTTGAAGCCATGTCAAATAGAATTCGCAAATTGACCTATATTTTTAAACAACTTAGACATATTAGTGATGAGGCCTTGCTCAGGTCCGTGTATTATGCACTCTGTCAATCAGTCTTAGTCTATTGTATTACCACTTGGGGTGGAGCCCAAAAATCTATTTTACTCACCTTAGAAAGAGCCCAAAGACTTATCCTTAAAGTAGCCGCTTTTTTGCCTTTTCGTTATCCAACTGAAGATCTTTATAAAAAATGGAAAGTTCTCACAGTACGTCAGCTGTACATACTACAAACTGTTCTAAAATTTCATTCTTCAACTACCTATGATCCTGTTACCACTGAAAATCGTCGAAGGCCTGTGATCCATGTTAACAATGACATAGATATTTCTCGGACGAAGTTTCAAAATAGGTTCTTTTCCTGTATGGGTGACTATCTCTACAATAAACTTAACAAAAATATCAACATCTATCCCCTAACTAAAAATGAATGTAAGCACAAAGTGCTTAACACACTATTGTCTTTGAATTATGACACCACAGAAAAGCTGCTCATGCGAGATGTGTAATTTCTCTATCTTTATTTATACTTACCAACTCTAGTATCTACTCGTAAACAGTAACCTACCTCTATAATGTGTAAATTATAATACATAAACGCCCAATTAATTATTAATATTATTATTATTCTTTTATATTTTACTAACACTAATAACAAAATACATCACATATTTATTTCTACTTATACACATATTATATATAGGCTGTATATATGTATAATTTATTAATCCCACAGTTATACACACACACACGTATAGCTCTGACAGTTTAGAGAGGGGGGCCTGGTGTCCTGAAATACAGACTCGTCTAGTTTAGGCACCAGTCTCCCGCAATTTAAATTGTAATTACTTTAACATAAGTCCATGTATGTTGTTAACAAATTGTGTGGAGAAATAAACAATTATTATTATTATTATTATTGTACACAAACATTGACATTGTAAAAAAAAACAAGTACTTACAGCAGAAAAGTGTAAGTTATACAAAGATAAACTTAAATCAAATTAGCTCTCTGCAAAGCTAACTTGAGAGTAAAACAGATTGAAGGCAGCAGGTACCACTAGCTAACTAATTGTGTTTCTCAATCAGTAATGTATCTCCGTTAAACAAAAGCTTAACAGTCTTCGTGGTCGACTGATCAAAAAAGTCACCTGACGTTACGGAGGTTCCGGGTTCGAATCGCTGTTGGGCACTAATCGAATAAGTATCACTGTGAGAATTTCTCCGGCTTGGTTAGGATATTGCAGGCTAAGTAAATTATTAGACTGTCCGAAAAGTAAGATGATTCCGTTCTTCAGAAAGCATGTAAAGCCGTTGGTCCTGGGCCCCGGCTACTATCTATTTACGGATGTAAACGTAATAGAAGCCATGTCTTGTGCCCTAGGCGGTTCAATAATTCGGACACCAGAGTTTGTGATTGTCAGGCAGGTTAACCTTCATACTCACACGATAAGCTGTAACTGCTCTGTCATAGTAAAGTAAGCCATGTTTGTTGGGTTATGATAAATTTAAGCGACAATGAGCCTCACATGATGAGATGAATCTGAAATCAGGCGTACAATCAGGTAATGCCGCGCCGCTAAATTATGCATACCACTTGTGAAAGGGTAACGCTACACCCTTAACGAACGACCTGAATACATCAATCTGTTTCTGTATAGATGTGCCGCTATTGAATCATATTTACTTGGAATAGGTAATAAGGTCGCATCGATACGAAAGGAGTAATAAAGAAAATATACATTCAAAGGATATGTATTTGTGATTGGGTAATTTGTAATTCATTCATTCAGTCAACAAGCAAAGGTAGTATATTTCAGATTGATATTAATCAAGTAAACAAAGAATTTCATGGAAACCCATTGTAATAATGAGACGTTCTTCGTGAAGGTTATATCATTCATTAATCATTGAATCATATGATTCAATTAGTGAATAAATGACCGCGTCCACTTCGAGACCGAAAGGAAGGTAGGCTACCTTATCCATTTCAAAATCATGTATTAAAACGTAAAAAAGTAAGAAATAGCTATTGGAGTCACTCATAATTATGTTTTTATTAGTTCACAGATGTATAAATTATTGCTTAAATAAAGAAAAATATACATTTCAAAATTGATTATCGAAAAATGCATCCCACAGAAATCCGCACCAGATGACTAAATTGTTATTTTACTTAATAGAATATTCAATTTTTCAACAACAGGTCAATGCCTCTAGTAAAACTTGTTATTAATGAAATCCGCAGTCCTCTACCAACAGTCAGTCGGATCCTGTTAGCGATAGTGTTTATTTGTGCCGGACGCATTAGCTGTTTACCGTCACTCGCGCAAACGAATCGGGTCACTAAAACCTGGCGCGGAAATCCGGGTCACAGAAGCACAATAAAACAAAACAGAACAAAATCCTTTTTGGTTTGCTTGGAATTCACGACTTTTGTATATTTGATTAATTTGTAGAGCAAAGTTGAATCTGCGAACTGTTTCGGTTCGGTTCCATTACATTTAGCACAGATTACTAAATAGTTGCTACGTATTTAAGGCTGCGATACGCGCTCATACTTTTCGCTGGGACACTGCAAGAAATCAGCGCGATTTGCTTTGCGATTTGAAAATTTATCAGACAACTGCCAGACGAAAATAAAGACCAAAAGAAAATAGTCTTTACGCTTCCACCCAACGCGGCGCGGCGCCTGCGGGATGCAGGGCGTGGGACGATATTGGGCGGGGAACTCGAGTAGTACTATTTTATTTTTATACTAGTACTATTATTATACTTCTTCGGACATTTACGGCAGATGACAAGAGACAAGGCAGGAATCAAAAGGAAACGTTCTTATAGTGACGAAAATTACTACATAACATGAAACAAGACAAAAGACGAAAGAATTATAAAAAGTGGTTTAAAAAGGGGACGTCAATACTCCTCTGTTTATATGGCTTATGCGGTTATTCTGTAGATTAAGCATTAAGCAAGGAGGTTAGGTTTTCGACACCGGTTGATAAAACTAATTTTGAAAGTTCAAAGGGAAGAACATAGGCAAAATTATTATACAATACAATTCAATACAATACAAATTTACTTAATTGACACCAAACTGAAATACAACACATATTATACAGAAAGACAGAACAAAACAGAAGAGTCAAAAGGCTTCCTTATTGATAAGGCTTGCAATAGCTATGAATATATCGAGGGGTGCCTGGTAAAACCCGATAAGTGCTCAAAATGTGATTCTGAGATAATCGAAGTTAAAGTTTTGATGCCGATTTACCATACTTAAATCTTGTAAAAAGTAAAGTAAAAGTAAGTAATAAATTGCAAAATATATTCTTAAATCAAGTTTGATTAATTACAACTTCAAATTGTATTTACTTTTCCTATAAAAAATGTTTATTTTGAGTAAGGTGTATACTTAAAGGGTTTTAGAACGGAAACAAAACCAGTTTTTAGGACTTATACTTGATATTTTTCTTTGAAAAACATCTTCCATCATCATCATTAGAGCCACTACTTACTTAAAATTATCAAAAAAAGAAATAATTGTAATCGTCATCATTAGTATCTAGCGCAGTTTCATTATTATCGTTTTTAAGCTTTAAATCCAGCGGTGAAGTTCTTCCGGAATGATGTGTTTCGCGCACATAGCTTATAAATGTAGCTTTTAGCGACACTTATTGAGAGCTGACTACAGTATAAAGGTTCCAGTCCTTGAAGCAACTTAAAATTAACAGAAGGTGGGTTTAATTATCGTTTCGGGTTTCAGGTGTGATTCTGAGACCTATAGGGCCTGCCCCCGTTACACCTTTCGGCATTCAGGAAACTTTCTGCTCCAACAGCCATTGGTTCTACGTGCAATGTGTCTCGCCTATTGTCACTTAAGTTTAGCAGCTCTTTTGGCTATGTCGGTTACTTTAGTTTATCTGCGGATCTTAATCATTCCTAACTCGATCGCGCAGGGAACCTCCAAGCACAGCCCTCTCCATTGCTCTCTAAGCAACTTTGGACCTTCTTAAGAGGCTCATTGTTAACGACCACGTCTCGGATCTGTTTCGAAGTCATAACTGGCATGGCAACACACATTGTTCAAAGACCTTTGACTTGAGCTGCAGTATTTGGGTTGAAAACATGATGGCAGCTTTCCGAACGCTTTCCAACTGAATGATGAATGCTTTTTTGGAGTGGTCATTGGTAACCACTATTAGTAGTAAGTAGTTTTTACTTAGGTACATGGGCGTTCGACATTACTTTTGTTTTCTCCATGTTCATCTTCAGGAGACTATTGAGTTCATCGAGCATTGTGTCCAAGTCTTCTAAGGTCTTAGCCATGAGAATAATATGTCGGCAAACTCAAGGTGAGATATATATCCACCATCAATGTTGATAGTATCAACATTAATGCCTCTTCCCAATCCAGAAGCTTTAAGATAGAGAATTTAGCGGTGAAAAGTAATTGGAGAAATAACTTCTTCCTGTCTCACACCCCGCTGCAGCTACCATTGGTCTGAAGTTCTGATCCTGGAGTTAAACAGGTATGGAAGCATTCTCATACAAACACCTCGATATACCGGTAGTCAATTTGGTACCTCTGAAAAGATCCCAGCACTGCCCAGATTTATATTGAACCGAAAGCCTTCTGTAGTCCACGAACGCCATGAATAATGTCTGGCTATTCTTCAGTGTTCTGTATAACCTTCTGCAGCGTGTAAATTGGTTTATTTAAATGTAGCCCTTTGGGAAACCGGCTTGTTCTTGAGGCTGGAAGTTGTCAAACCTGCGTCTGAGACGATTCGTGAGTACACTCGGAAACAATTTGTAGACATGACTTGGAAGTGAGATGGGTCTATAATTCTTTAAAAGGGTTTATCGCCCTTTTTAATAAAGAAGACCACCACATATCTGTGTCATGCCTACGGCTTTGTACCTTCAAAGATGACAGAGTTATACAGTTTCTGAAGTACTTCCAAAACCGGTATACCACCTGCCTTCAGAAGCTCAGCAGCTTTTCTGACATCGCCCGAGATCTTGTTGTTTTAAAACTTTGAGAGCCATTCTAAACTCGTATCCGTGATGTCTTCAGTATAGTGTCGGATTAGCCCACCTCTGGCGTCAGTTGCAGTTTGAATACTGACAGGTGTTCGTGTTGTCGTGTACAGCTGTCCATAGAATACCTTTATTTCTTCCTGTAGCTCAAGCTCACATATCACAGTTCGTTACGCTCAATGACTTCCTTAATACGATCCGTCTATTAAGACCTGTCAGCATTATCTGGGATAAAAGAACCATCCTCCATCTTCCATAACCCTGAGGATAGAGTAAGAAATATTTTTGTTTTCATTAATTGTACGACGGGTCTTTAAAAACTTGGATCCTGTTGTACGGACAGCTTTCACGAACCAATCATTGTAATCTTGCACACCTACTCCTTTTGCTTGGCTTTCAAATCGTTTTCGCAGCTCAGGATGGGTTTTCAGGGTTCTGAGTTTGAATTAACAACGGACGGTGCGTATTTCATCATTTTTATTTGTTTTTAGTCAACATGACAGTTACGGATATTAAAAAAACTGAATTAATGAAACTCAAGAATAATATTTACCTGGTTTTGCATCTTATAAAATTAGTGGTGTTGATAAGTAAATATATTTGCTAAAACCCAATAACAAGTCATAACTCTACTGTTTGTGAAAAAAATACAATATTTGTATTTATAACTCACTTTAATGGGTTTTGCCTCTATGAATGGATGTTATTGTTTTGTAAATACTATTTTCAAAAAGCCCATAACAAGTAATAGTTGATTTTGCTAGAAAATATTTCATTAATTTTGACGTATAACACACTTTAAAGTATTCTTCTTCTCATAAGTCCATAAAAAGGGTATAAGATATTGGGTTTTGACATAGCGATTAAAGCCTTACACTTTAAATATCGATTACTGGACTACACCATTAGAAAGAGCTCGAAAAGTACTCTATGGTAGTATAAATAACTCATTTTGCCAAATTGCGGTACTTATCGGGTTTTCACAGGCGACCCTCGATATAACAAAAATAAACTAAACATACCATCACTACGATGTGACAGGAGAAATATCGAAACGGATCAGGAAACAATACTAAGATAGTTCAATTTAAAAATTTTAAAACTCTCGCCATAATACCGTTACTTATATTCTTTCAACAGCTAGAAAAAAAACTGATAATCTTCAAATGGCTAAAGATATTTTCTTGGATCATACATAGCTAAGAACACTCTCGATTATGTCCCTTGCAAAAAAAAAAACTAGAACAAAATCGGCGCATCCGTTTAGGAGCTACGACGCCATGCCACAGACAGACAGACACACACACACTTCAAATTTATAACACCCCTCTTTTTTTTTCAGGGTTAAAAACTAAACACAGTAGTTTCTCGCACGTCTTTACCGCACTAATCAAGATGACTAATCTTTTAATATAAAAATGTTTGCTTTTTCCATGTAATTTTTTTATTCGAGCTTTCCAGTGAAGCTTGATTTATAGACTTTGCGACACAGGATAGGGTTGGTTCTTTTGTTAACAGTCCATATAATATTTCCCCACCGAGGGGCTCGAGCTTTGCCTGAATTAGGTTGAACAGTCCTCAGTACGGACACTCTGGCCCAGTACGGTCGACTTCACACACAACCTTTGAATTTCTTCGCAATTCATCACGAAAGCATCGAATAAACGTATATTACGAGTATACGAGTAGGTAATATGATGAATTCGAAAAACGAAATCACTTAAGTACGTGCCGGGGCTCTGACTGAAGAATGGAAGACCTAATCCACTTGGTAACCGAGGCCCTAGGGTTGGTTATACTTACACTCCTTACTCAATGAATGAAAATTAATCTTGGCCTCCGAAACGAGAACACGCCACTTGTCCTGGTCTTATGCAATAGTTTGCCAATGGTGAGCTTGGAGCTCCCGGAGATCAGCATCCACCACGTCGCGCCATTTGTATCTCGGGCCCCCGACCGGGCGTCAGCCCATCGCGAAAGAAAGAAAAGAAAAAACGTTTATTCGCTTAAGCTGTGACTTAAATTGAAAAAAAAATAAAGTAAGAAAATTAATAAATGTGTGGTGTTGGTCACAGCAGTGAAAAAGCACGGCTCAGCATAATGCCAACTCCATAAGCGAAACCCCCATACACTCTTTGGGTTGGTTATAATACAGTTTGACCGCCTGACGTTTGACGGCCTCGTAGCCTAGTTGGTAGTACGTCTGCCTACGAAGCACAAGGTCGCGGGTTCGAAACCCGCTCAGGGCAAACATTCGTGTGATGAGCACTTGTGTTTGCCTTGTGTCTGGATGCTGTATATTTATATAAGTATATCAGCTGTCTGACACCCATACTACAGGCTCTGCCTAGTTTGGGGTCAGATGGCCGTGTGTGACATGTCCCACATATTATTATATATTATTATTACCATTGTTAACAGAAAGACAAGAGCGACTCGAAGCGGTTGACGATCGAGAACGTGACGGCCGTGGCGCATGGCCGCTACACTTGCGAGGTGTCCGCCGACGCGCCCTCCTTCCAGACCGCGCAGGTGCACGGCTTCATGTACGTCGTCGGTAAGTGCTTATGCTGCATAAGTTACGCTTGTGTCGAAAAAAGTACGACGTGAGTACGACCAAGGTCTAAGAAAACAAGGCCTTGCATTTGGACCACGTGACTGACTCAAGCCTACGTCATCATGCGATGTTCATCCTTGTCTATTAACACGTATTCGACAAGGATGAACAGCGCATGATGACGTAGGCTTGTGTGAATCACGTGGTCCGAATGCAAGACCTTGTTTTCTTAGACCATGAGTACGACCAATCAACCCTCGGGCCACGACCCATCATGCGTTGAAATCTTCTTCATAAAAATTTGACGTCGAAAAGTGATTTGTAAAATCTTACCATCTAATGAACCTTTTGACTTTGTTGATACGGAAAAACATCGTGATCGTGAATTATTACTATTTTGATTTTGACAGCGCATCCGCCGCGGGTACGGCATTGTTAAAGGGTAATTATTACACTAGGGTATTTACAAAAAGGGCGTTCTGTATGACGTAGGTAACTAGTTTTTTTTTGTTGCTTTAACTGCATCTACGTTTTGTTCGTCTGTCTCGGAAGAATATTTTTGGTACCGCGACGAAAAAGCGTAGTAGGGTGCGAGACTCGGTAAGTGCATACATTCCCTACTACATACCATTCTATAATTTATGCACTTTGTTTGCTAAATTATGCAGCGTGTTTTGCGAAACGGTGCAATGTCTCTCTAGTTACAGCTACATGAAAGACAGAGAGATTATACGGACATTTTGTTTTGTAAGCTGTGTTTCCATTCCAAAGGGGTTGCGTTTTTTTGTTCATCCTATTATATCACTTCATGATCTAAATATAGTATGTTCTTTAGATTATCATGATTTGAGGATTTACAAGAATATAACTGTAGAGGTCGAACGAAACCGACTCAAAGGGGTTAATACTCGTAAGCAGATTTTTTTTTTTTGTTAAACCGATTTGAATGAATTTGTGCATGATTGTACCTTATGTCCCTGGTCAACATGTTACATACTTTTAATTTCGGAAAATTAAAATATTCCCGTGGGATAGTTAAAAAACGAAACCGAGTCAAAGGGGTTATCTCCGAAACAGTTAGACCAATTTGAATAAAATTCTGTATTGTGGTACCTTATATCCCTGGTCAGCATCTTGGATACTTTTAATTTAGGAAAATTTTAGTGGGATACTTAAAAATGACTACAGAAAAGTTAGAACACAACGCGGGCGTAGCCGCGGGCAGACACCTAGTACAAGAATAATCATAATTATAGGAGAGTTGCCTTTAGTTCTCTAACAATAAATCTAAGTTTGATTCTATCTAAGCAAAGCTCTTTTCAGATAATAATTCATTCATTATTATTTTTCCATCTGTCGAATCAATGGCCAGTAAGAACAAAGCGATGCACGATCCGTGAGATTGGTTCTTGATGAGGTTTTGTCTGACTAACCCGTCGTCCTTTGAGTTAGCACGCGTTCGCTCACACAGTATTTTCTTTTATCAAATGAATGCAAAATAAATAAATATTTTAATACAATGAACGCCGCAATAGATTGAGGGAAAAACTAGTGCATAAATTGAGTTTACATATTGAAGACAATATAGATGAATTATATTTGAAATATTTGTGACCAGACCTGCCGACGTCCGAGCCCAGTTTGACGGGACTCAAGAGGCGATACAAGCCGGGGATGAAGCTGAGGGCAGAATGCATCAGCAGGAACTCAATGCCGGCCTCTAATCTCTCCTACTTCATCAACGATGAGCCGGTAAGTTTTGCAGAAAAAGTGTGTGAATGTATATCAGATTTGAGTTTACCTCTTAGGCCGCGTACGCACAGACGCGAAAAAGTGTGTGGGGCAATATCTGAGTTTACAGGCAGCGTGTGTTATCCAAAGTCTGTGTGGTCGCTCTCGTTTATGCGTCAGGCGCAACAACGAAATTCCTATGATGTAAGCAAATATGACGAAAGAAATCATGATTAAAATATTCAGATGAGGAATACTTAGGTATTAATCAACTCAAACTGACCAGGCACTTGATGATTTAACGATCTCACTTATAAATGACGTAAAGGTATGTTATATTATACTTTAAGCTCATTTTAGGTTACTGGTTAGTTTACATCATAGGGAAGACTTTAGTGACGTGAATCTATTGCGATCGTTTAATATTCGTGTGTTTTCTCATAGTACACGTGCAAAGATAAACGCAATGCGCCTATTGGAAGCCTTTTAACGCTGCATTTATCGCACAAGCGAACAGCACGCTTTTTTGTTTGACAGACAACATAGCGCCATGGACTTAAGTAACATACCTACTTAGATAGCTGTTATGTACAGCCAAAAAATAATATTATCTTACTCTACGTGCATAGCGTGATTTAGTTACATTTGTTTATATAATTTTACACACGCAAGCATGGAATTATCTTTATTTCCAGACAATTAAGTGATGTTAAGATGAACAGCCAGCAATGTTCCCTATATTCAAACCGGAGTTGTGTTACGAATTGGCATATTATTGGACGGAGCCCCATAGAGATTATAACCCAATAAAATTAATACTCTAATCAAAATTGAAACATAATCACATTCTTCAGATGCCAAATTGCCAACAAATTGCCTTTTCTGTTGAAATTCTGTTTCAGTCAGGAATCATAGTGAAATTAATAAATCTCTACTGGCAAACATTGTTATTCGTCATTCCCGGCGCGGCGGCGGCGGCGGCGGCGGCGCGGCGGCAGGAATTAATAAATATTATAGATTTTGCACAACATTCCATGTTCAAACATTGCTTCTCACTGGGGACGTATTTCTATTGAAAATACGTCCATAGGTTAAACAGGGTACCGAAGTTGATATGGAAGTTCGCATTCGGAACGTATAGTTCCTGAGATGTGGCCGATATTTAACCCCATTGGGTAATCAACCAGTTTCAGTAATTAATTCCATTTAAGTATTGGGTTTCTAGTTAAGTGTTCTGTGTCTAATTACGTTCGTACGTTTCTGTACGAATAGTATTCCCATAAAGGGCATTTAATAATGTTATGATTTTCCGATATTTTATTGATTTAAATTTAAGTAAATGTAGAGGGTTCGTCCCCGAGCTTACCGTTCCCCGAGCTTACCGTCCCGGAGCTTACCGATTTGTAATTATTATAAAAAGTCGATTAAAATATCAATCTTGCTTTAAAGTACTATTAACAGCAAAAGTGCAAAGTCGAATTTTATACTTTATAGGAATAAATAATAAGTTCTAGACCACGGTTAAATAATCACGTTTATTAATCTGCTGGTGTAATTATCACAGGTTTTAATCATCACAATAATTTGTTTTTTTATTAATAATGATGGCAATTATTATCTTAAAAATATGGTTTTGCTATATTTAATTTAATAGTTACACATACATTTTTAGTCCTATAACTTTCATCACTAAGTTCACATAATTCTGCCTGCAGTAACCAAACAAACACATTTCATACCTACTTTAAAACACTTTTGATGTCTATTGTACAAGTTGGAATTAGTAGAAAAAAAAACAAAATAAAATGTAATCAATTTTATCAAAATCGGTAGGCTCCGGGACGGTAAGCTCGGGGAACGGTAAGCTCGGGGACGAACCCAAATGTGGAGAGTGTTTCCAACTAACCTCTATAAACTGGACCTACAGTTTAGTGTACCTACAGATTTGGTACTGAGAAGCAGATTTAATTGTATGTATCTATCTATGCATTACATTATTTACATTGCATTGTACTAATTATTTTGAAAAAAAAAGTATTATGTTTTACATACTTATTCATTAAAATATTATGATCATAAATAATATTATCACAGACAGAGCGTTTTAAAACGGCTTTAACGCACATCTATCGATTCCGTAACAACTATAATAACATTAATTTCTGAAATAATGTTCATCTGAAATGTGTAGTTATTTCAGACGAATATTATTTAAAAAATACGAGTATATTATCAAAAAAGTCAACTTACATTATTTACAACGGCTTTGAGTGACTCTCCCAAAGCACCCGCTGCTCAAAGCAACTTTCTTCGCTATCTGTAAATCGAAACGAAAAATGAAAATCATTGAGCTTGGGCAGGGACTTGAACCCGCATCTCCTTGGCTTGATTTGGTGTACAATCGGTAGTGCTTGTGTACGGCCCGGATAGCCAAGAAGATGCGGGCTCAAGTCCCTGCCCAAGCCAAATGATTTTTATTTTTCGCTTCGATTTATAGATAGTAAATATACGCTAACAAACGACATCTGTTAAAAAAGAAATAAAACATATACCCCTCAACACAAACTTTCTAATTAAAACGGCTATTCTCATGCAACGTTTTGTTATGTTTGTTTGACGACCCCATAGTCTAGTTGGTAGTACGCCTGCCTTCGAAGCGCAGAGTCGCGGGTTCGAATCCCGCCCAGGGCAAACATTCGTGTGATGAGCACTTGTGTTTGCCTTGTGTCTGTATGTTGTTTGGGGTCAGAGTTTGGGGTCAGATGGCCGTGTGTGAGATGTCTCCACATATTTATTATGTGTACCTATGCAATAAAGAGTTAGGTACTTACTTAGTATGGGAGTGTTGAAATTTTATTTATTCCTTTCCGATAACATTTTCTTTGGAAAATGTGCACAAAACCGTTGATTGAGTACCTATGTGTTTTCCTGTTAAGCCGCTACTTATACTATTTATTAGTATACGTAATACTGTGGTACATTCAGGGAATGAAAAGGTTGACCACCTTTATTTCTATTTTTGCGGTAGTACAAAGATTAACCGCTCACGTGCCCAAGGCCGCCATCCCAATACCCAGTTGAACGGCCGCGCCCGCCGCCTTAACCTACTGTAACTCGCCCGCGATCCATTTGTTTATTTTAACCCGAGCGCGCGCCGCGTCAAGTGGCACAAAAACGCTCATTGTGCCTTGGTTTCTTACAAAAACACTATCAAGTGTTGATTTATGGGTTTCTGAATGAATGAGTCATGCTACTATGGCTTATTTTATTTGAAAAGCGATCCAGTTTTTGATATATAGAGTCGTGAAAATGGAGATTATGAATTTTTAGCGCGACTTTTGCAAAATTGTTCAAACCTCAAAAATTAAAGCGATGACATATCGTTTTTTCATTAGAAATATCTTAAAATATTAATAATTAATAAGAAAAGCAAAAAAACGTTGGGACGTGTTAGTGCTTTGTTTGGGCTGCGTTCAGTAATAATATTTATTACTTACTCAATCAGACAGGATGTTGTTTGTGCTATATGTTTTATTTGTTTTATTTAGTTTTTTACTGTTAATAACTACATTATATTTTCTTATTGTAATACTTTTTGTGTAGTGTATGTTCTTCTTAAAATTGTTACGATTTTTCTTCCTGTCAACTTTTGCCAGTGATACTAGTGAAAATATATAGGTATAAATATATTTTTTATTATTATATTTTAAGTTATATAATATAATAGGTATAAGTTATTATTTGTGTATTTAGTATTTTATCTATTTATTATCTATTTTGTAATATTATTATATTATGATATATGAAGATTATTATTCTTGCTCCTCCTCTGACGAATATGAAAGTGCTCATAGTCTTAGTAAAAGTTCCATTCTTTCCGATTCCGAACCACTCCAAGATAAACTTAATTCAGCTTTTCGTGATCACACTTCCTTTTTGTCCCTAGTGCATATTAACGCGCAGAGCATACCAGCTCATTATACTGATCTTCTCGCATCCTTCAGCAGCAGCGTAGTCGATGCTATCCTGGTTTCAGAGACTTGGCTGAAGCCGTCTCTTCCTTCCACATCGTGCTCACTTCCCGGTTACCGGCTCATTCGTAATGACCGTGTTGGCGCGGGAGGTGGCGGTGTTGGTATTTATCTTCGCGGTGACATCCCTGCTACAGTTCTCAGTGTTTCCCCATCCCAGTACTCTGGTTCCCTTGAACATCTTTTTATAGAGGTTGAACTGCACCATAAGAAAATTCTTATTGGTGTGGTGTACAGTCCTAATGATAAGGTAGACTATTTTAGTTCATTCGAGTCTATACTTGAATTATATAGTACTCAATATGATCACCTTATCATTATGGGCGATTTTAACACCTGCCTTACTAAGAATGACGCTAGATCATCTAAACTTCTCAATATTTCATCTTCTCTTAATTTGCACATTCTCACCCTATCTCCTACTCACCATTTCCCTAATTCCAGACCTTCTCTCATTGATCTGATCATCACTTCAAATTCCGATTTAGCTGTCTCTCATGGTCAAATGTCGGCACCTTTTTCTCACCACGATCTAATTTTTCTTGCGTACAAAGTTCGTCCTCCCAAGATTAAACCTAAAGTATTTCTGCAACGTAATTTTCGTAACATAGATCTGAGTCGCTTGTCTGAGGATGCAAGGAGTATTGATTGGAGTCCTGTACTTTCTGTGGATAATGTCGACGCCAAGGTTAGTGCATTTGAACAAATTATCACAAAACTTTTTGACACTCATGCTCCTATTCGTCCTGTAAGGATGAAGCATGCACCTGCACCTTGGCTAACTCAAGCAATTAGGAGGGTTATGGCTAAGCGTGATCGAGCAAAAGCTAAGTTCAGGAGGGATAAAACGGACGTTAACCTTGCTGCATATAAAAAATTACGTAACATCTGCAACAGAATGTGTAGGGACGCTAAACGCCGATATATTCACACTTCCTTGGATTCTCTTTCCCAGGCTGGGACATGGAAATTTTTAAGATCTTTGGGGGTTGGCAAGACCACGGATACCTCTCCATGTACCGTGGATCTAGACGCAATCAATTCACATTTCTCTACTCCTCCTGTAGTACTTAATCCTATAACCAAGGCCACTTCTCTTTCTCATATTTTCAATCTTGTCCAACCCGATTGTCCTTCTTTCTTTTTCCGGACGGTTACGGAGGCAGACGTTAAAAAGAGTATTCTCTCTATTTCGACAAAGGCTATTGGGTGTGATAACTTAAGTCTTGATATGCTCAAACTTGTAATAGATGACATTGTGCCAATAATCACACATTTAATTAACTTTTCTTTAAGCACTAATGTTTTCCCTTCTGCTTGGAAAAAGGCGTTTGTTATACCCCTACCTAAAATAAGTAACCCTACTTCCTTCTCACATTTTCGTCCTATCTCTATTCTACCTATTCTATCGAAGGTACTGGAAAGCCTTGTTCACAAACAACTTTATTCATTTCTTACTTCCAACAATCTATTATGTCCCTTCCAGTCTGGTTTTCGCCCTTCGCATAGCACGGTTAGTGCGTTGTTGAATGTAACTGAGGATATTAGGTCTGCTATGGACAACACGAAACTTACTGTCATTACACTCCTGGACTTCAGCAACGCATTTAATTCCGTGGACTATGACATACTTCTTGCTTCTCTTCACTCTGTTAACGTCTCTGCAACTGTGATCGAATGGTTTCGTTCTTATCTTCATGGCCGCCAGCAGTGTGTGAAAGCCAACGATATTTCATCGGAATGGTCTAATTTAACTGCTGGTGTGCCGCAAGGTGGCGTATTATCTCCTTTACTTTTCTCAGTCTTTATTAACAACATCTCATCTGTTATTTCTTCTCCCTACCATCTGTATGCAGATGATTTGCAAATATATCGGCACTTCCCAGTGCATGAAGTAAATTCAGCAATTGATGCAGTCAACAGTGACCTGAGAGCCATTAAAGGGTGGGCCGAAGCTTTTGGTTTGCTTGTGAACCCGAGCAAATCACAGGCGATGATTGTGGGGAGCAGTAGACTGAGGGCTAGGCTCGACTTGGGGAACGTTCCGCTGTTGCACTATGATGACACTTTAATTCCGTACACTAATAAAGCTAAGAATTTGGGTCTCATTATGGATTGCAATTTGTCGTGGTCTGCGCATATTAGTGAAGTCAGCCGACGTATGCACTACTCCTTCCATTCTCTCAAGCGATTCCAGAACTTTCTCCCTTTCAGAACTAAAATTATGCTAGCCCAAGCTATTCTCCTCCCTATTCTCGACTATGCTGATGTTTGTTATTTGGATGTGACGGAGGAGTTACTTAATAAGCTTGAGCGCCTTCAAAACTTAGCAATTCGATTCATCTTCGGACTTCGCAAATTTGATCACATCTCTGAATTTCGCGCTCAGCTTAAATGGCTCCCAATCCGTCTTCGCCGTAATATGCACATACTATCCTTTCTATTCAACGTCCTTAACAATCCGGCCTCTCCAGACTACCTCCGTTCCCGTTTTCACCGTCTTCCCCCTGACCCTCGCTCCAGGCGTGATTGCATCACGCGGACGCTGGAGTGTCCTCGAGCGAATACCCAATTCCTATTTAAGTCCTTCTCCATACAAGCTGTGTTGATGTGGAACAGGCTCCCTAAAACTATCCAGGACAGTTCTTCAATTTTCGTTTTTAAAAAAAGAGTAAAAGAGCACTTTATTTCGTTATGATTTTCTGGTATTTATGTATGTATAATATATGTATGTATTCTTATATATTTATATATGTATATATATATATTTATATTTTATATATGTAGTTTATATTATTATTGTTATATTATAATTATAATACTATGCATTTTATTTCATGTAGCTTGGTATAATTTGTAGCTTTTAAATATTTTTTTTTATTTTATTTTTTCTTAAACCCCTTTTTAGTGCACTTTCTTGTCTATCTCAAAATTATTTATTTATCAATTTTCTCTAACTAGTGTATAGGTTGGCTGGAAGAGATCTCTGCGTAGAGATAAGCTCGCCTTTGTTGTGAAAATTCTGACTGATGTTGTTTTTTATGTGTGCAATAAAGTATATATTAAAAACAATACCAATGTTAGTACAATAACTTGCGTTTATAAAGGTTTGAATTTTCGGAAAATATCGGCGGCGCGCGTTGTGAAACTCTTAAGACTCTTTTAAAGAAATAATTGGTCAACTATTCCCAAAGTATTGCTTCAATACAAAGTTTATTTCATATTCAACCAAACTGATAAAAATTGTAGCATAATCTTTTATCATTATTGAGAAATATGAGAATCAATAATTATACACCCTTGTTTAAAGAAAAATGAACAGCCGTTAGAAAGGGGTTTGGTAAAGTACTGAAATCGAGGTGAATTTAGTAAAAACCTGTGACAACTTGTAATAAAATAGATTAAAGTGTGTACTTACCGAAAAACAAGTGTATTTCTTCCAGATTATAATTAAAAAACCCACAAAACTTTTCAATAACACGCGACGTGACGTACTCCGTGCGGTCAACTGAAAGACTGCACTTTGACATTGTTTTTTTTTTAAATTTTGCTAGTGGTGGGCTTGTGTTGCCGGTTTTTTAGACGTCAAATTTTAATAGAGAATACGAAGCAAGTACGATAACAATATTGGACTTAGTTATTTAGAAGAAAAGGATCATTTTTCAACAGCTGTGAGCAAAAATGGCCTTGTTAACCAGGAGTTTGCAAGGTCAATCAACGAGTGTTTTATATTGTTAATCGTTAGTTTACATTGTCGATTAACGGATGATTTCATTTGTTAATCCCTGGTTAACTGGGTCACGTGAGCGGTTAATAATGGCAACTGCAAACAGTGTGTCCTGTTACCTGTCAACAGTATTTCCAAAAGGTACATGTCATTGCAAGTCACCGAATCTATTTGAAAACTGAGCAACCTTTAATTCCCCGAGTGTACTAGTACACAGTAGTAGAACATGGCTGTGGCTTATCCTCGCAGTACACGCCACGACTACGACACTACCCACCCGGGCGGATTTATGTTAATTTTGTTAGGTCCGAGTTTGAGAGTGTAGTTATTTAACTCTGCTATTTTAAATTACCTACTTTTGTTCTACCTTACTATGTTTTTGGGGAATAAATATATTTTTACAGTTTACTTTTAGTTTGTGGAATATACCGTGTTAGGTGTTGTGTATTCTTTGTTTAGTTTGTTACAAAGTTATTATACTTTACTACATTAAAACTTGATGAATAACTATAAAAAATGTTTCAAAAATTACACTACTATGGCCCAATTTATTTGTTAATGCTGCACTATTTTTATTTGAATTAAATTTCTAGAATTACTCTGTTTCACTAATTTACAAAATATACAGATTAATGTAAGTATAGGTAGATAAAAAAATCTTGTAGCTAGTGAATCCGGAGCCTAGGTGGGAGGCGGGTTACCAACAAAATAATACCACATAATAGTATTACTAAGATTACTAGGATTACTAACACTCCGCTATAATATACCCGAGGCTAGTTCGGTCAAAGGGCAACAATGATTTTAGGGTTTTGGATCCTGTAAAAGATTACTTGCTAAGCTTTCTGCTGACCTCTAACTTTCACTAAGGAGACTTGGGCTGTTGTTGTCCTTAAGTACTTAAGCCTGCATTAATCAGATGTTCTCAGCTTTCTGATCCATTGGAGCGTCACGGGGACTCGGGTCCCCGCGGTCAAAAAAATGGAGCACGCGTCGGGGACTCGGGTCCCCGCGACTACATCTGTGTGTTTAAGTGCCATCTGTGCATGAAATACCAAACTGTTTGCTATGACACCTCTATGGAAAGCTTCTCAAATAGTTTACGAAGGAAATGATAGGTGGCAGGTGTAATTTTTTTTTCGATGAGTATTTTTTCTTCGAAGTCAAAACTGACGTCATCTGTTTACAATCGGAACTCTGTCGTATCTTGTGGAAATATTAATGAGTTTTTTGTATTTCTGTGTGTGTTTTATATCAAAATAATCGTGAAGTGTTAAGTAATGAGTGTTTTGGAGGATTCCGACATGATTCAAGTGAGTACGCGAAAAAATCCGTTCTAAAAATAGGCCTTTTTTTTTTAGGTTAGGTTAGGTTATGCCGTAATTATTTTTTTAAAGTGTTCAAATAACAGTTCAAATCTTTAATACTGCGCATATATGTTGCCCATGTCCATAGCTATCGACTGTATTTTTTTAAAGAAGAATAGCCTTGTAGTTTTTAAACTATGATGATTTTTCTGCGCCGGGCCGCCGCTCGATTTCGCAAAAACTTGCGCTTGCGCCGCCGGCCGGGACGTTACGGGCGTGTCGCGCTGCCATGGTTGGACGTTTCGGGCGGGTCGGTGGTGATAACATCAATCTGAAATACAAGTACTGATAAATTTCAATACCTACAATCGTTGAGAAGTAAAACAGGTCTTGGAAACCTGCGTAGACCTACGAAGAAATTTAGAGTATATGATACAAAAAGTACAAAAGACTATATTATTTGAATATACCAAACTGTCACAACTTCAAATAAACCTATAGCTTTACCCGCGGCTCTGCCCGCGTTAACTCTATCTTTATATCAAATTTCATTAAAATCGGTTCAGTAGTTTCGGAGCCTATTCAATGCAAAAAAGCAATGAAATCCTTCCTCTTTCTTAATAATATTAGTAACTCATAGATAAGCGATTGAGCAAAATTTTGACGGACAGTGATTTAGTTATGCCAACATTTGTATACAAATCCCAGGTGGCGAGGGTCAAGTTAACCCTTACTGAAATTTACGGCTGTTACCGGCTAAAATTACCCAAAAGACTATATTTCACAAATATTTCGAAGGGATAAACTAACATTGCCCGGTTCCCGGCTCCAAATTAAATCAACCTAACTCTTGTGTAGGCATTAGAAGAGAAGCTTGGTACATTACATACCTACTGCCACCCTTGAACAACCAACGATTTACAGCTCTGGTCTTTGGTATTTATTAGATGACGTCAAAAAATGGTTTTGTAAAATCAGCGTTTACCTGTGTAATAATCCGTATACCCGTGAGAGAGTTATGAAAGACTCTCTTTTGCGTATATTCCAACAGTGCACTGTGTAGATGCCAACAGTGCACTGTGTAGATGCCAACAGTGCTATATCTAGATGCCAACAGAGCACTATCTAGATGCCAACAGTGCACTGAGCGCTTCTCTTATTGCGACGCGGGAAAGAGGAATCCAGTCAGTCCGGGACGGAATTCAGTCTGTTGAAAATCGAAAACACATTGGTACGTGCCGAGCCTTGAACCCGCGCCTCCCGGTTAGGGGACAACAAATACAAAATATTCTTTATTATCACCAGTAATTAATGAAATACGACAACGGCCCTAGCCACAGAACCACGAAGGCAGAAGTTTATGAGTAGTAATTTGCAGGCGTCATCGCAGCACGTGTGGCACAGAGTGGACGGCGAGCCCGGCGGGCCGATGACCGCGTACAGCACTATACAGTTCCAGGTGGCCAGGCACCACTTCAAAGACGGCAAGATAAAGGTGAGCCTCGCATCCTCACAGCCCATATGCCATGTCCCCACCGAGGGGCTCCACCATTGAAACTAGCTGTATAAATCTTTTGTATATTACGTTTGAACTCTTTGTTATATTAATTAATTAATAATAATTAGCAATATTGTAATGATAAATTATATTATTTTTGTGTAAAAAAAGTAAATAACAAAAGATGCGAATCTGTGAAGTTTCTTTGGCGGGTTCTTCTACACCAGTAGGCCTACTATGTCAGTAGCGACAGGCTCGAGAAGCTGTCAAACGCGACATAGTGACGTTAGAGCCATAGTAGTTCTGTCAATATGTCGAGTTTGACAGCTTCTCGAGCCTGTCGCTACTTACATAGTAAGCCTACAGTGCACATATTGCGTGAACCTGCCAGTTCTGTTCAAACTAATATCGCATCGTCTCTTTAAATTTTAAGAGTTTATTCTTCATTAGTGTGAGTAGGGACTACTATTTGGTATTCTGTGGTGTGAGCCAGCGTTGGTTTGAGCAAAACTTAGTAACTTCATTAAAATTTGACGTATAAAAGTGATTTTTATAATCTTATATCGAATAAAACCTTTTGAATTTTTTTTAACTTCACCACCACCCGTAATTTATACGTCTCTCTGATTTCAGGGTAGGCTTGAGCCCCTCGGTGGTGACATATTATTATGAGCAATTTACACAAGCCTTTTCACCAGTGCCAACTGTGGTCATCTTCGCACACACCTTTTGAATGTATTTCTTTTTTTTTTATTAATGTGTTGTACGGCTTGTAGGCTTTCCTTTACCACTTTACCGTAATTTTATTAATATTTATTTATTAAGATCACCAACAGAATGCAACAATTCAAGACAATCAAGAATGAAACAATTGAGTGACAATAATAATCAGTTAATTCGCCAGAGAAACAAAAAGGACGCGATATTGGTGAACAATTTCTAAATAATAATAATAATAATAATAATAATAATAATAATAATTTATTACCAAAAACCAGTTATACAATTAACTCTGACTACAAAAAGGTACTTAAAACACTAGTAAGATACAATAAGCATGTCAGGTACAGTACAGCGGACCCTGCACTAAGCATAGCCTGTATCGCAGGGGCCCGAACGAAAAATTAACCATAATTCATTACTGACAGCAGTTATGTCCGGACGCAACCTATCATAATCAGCTTATAATTAAAACTGAAATAATTGTTTAAAACTTATAAGAAAAATTAGTTAAGGAAATGTCTCTTCTGTGTGTTGTGTGTGTGTGTGTGTATGTGGGTGTGGGTGTGTGTGTGTATGTGTGTTTATGTGCGTGTGTCCTTGTAAATATGTGCGTGGTGAGTCTTATTGTCTGGGCATAAGGGCTTCCGTTTGGTCATAATTCAACGTAAGTAACCATTGCTCGATAGCAGCTCTAGCCTCGCAGGAGGATGCCGATTTTATAGGCAAAATACCATAAATTTTATTCGTCAAGTATGGGAATAAGAAATCAGAGAGTCGCTTGGCAAAGGCTGTACGGACAACGGGAGCTGGAACCCTAAAAATTCTTCGTTTAAGAAGGAGGGGATATTGAGAGCTATTGACTACTTCACTGTGTTTCGAAACTACCGCTCTTAATATATACAGTTGACGAACTCTCAGAACTTTACATTCACTGAAAAGCAAATCTGTAGAAAATCTGTACGGTTTTCGCAGCATTACTTTGAGCACAGCTCGCTGGGAACGTTCGAGCCCAATCATTGTGGTTTTGGCTGCCCCGCCCCAGACTTTAATAGAATAGGTAATTAAAGATTGTGTTAGTGCCTTATACACCATCAGTAAAGTGTCCCAAGGTGCCGAGTGCCTGAGAGATTTCATGATATAAATGGTTTTTCTGATTCGAGATGCAAGAGTGAGATAGGTGAGATATGAGATCGAAAGGATAAATTTTCATCTATTACGACACCTAGGTATTTAATAGAGTCTGTACGAGCTATTGCTTGGCATACACAGCTCTGGTTGACAAGAGTGTGGCCGAGTGACGACAACACAGAAGGACAGGAGCTAGAATGCGATTTTAACTGTCTGTGCAAAGGAGGGCTTGACGCTTTAGTTTTATGGAAAGCCACGTACATGGTCTTAGAAAGATTTAGCGTAAGTAAATTCGTGTCTAACCAATCAGTAACGATTGTCATACCAGTCTCAGCAGCTCTGAATGTTTCTTCCCAAGAAGATCCGCGAAAGAGTATAACTGTGTCATCGGCGTAACAAATTGTCTCCACACCAGGAATGGGCAACTCCAGCAGATCATTCATGTAGATGGTAAATAATGTGGGGCCCAGGACGCTGCCCTGTGGTACACCGAAGTTCAGAGGAAGCATCAGACTCATGAAGTCACTACTGTATAAATACTGTTAAAAAACAAAATAAACATCCACATTTCCGAAAAAGCTTAGTGAATTTTATTGTCTAAGTAGTCGGTTTACTGGTGAGAAGTGAACCTTCAAATAAAGGTTCATTCTTTGTAACCGAAGTGCGTAGCACTGTTATAATATATTATTCTGTGCCCAAAGGCGCAGCAACGATCTGAGTTTTTATATGCAACCTGTCATATTAGCGGGCGAAATCCGTGTCAAAGGTTTTAAATAAACTCCCAGGTAATTGCTCGTGTTTTCCCGCAGCTGTCTGTGGGTTTTGAGCTCTGTCAGCTACCCACAGCCTCGCCTCATGCATTACTTATCAAAGGAACGCACTAGGGTCGAACGCGATATAAAGGTTCTATGTGAACGCTCACATTAATACATAATTTAATACTCTGTTATCACACTTCTATGTGGTATTTTTGGGAAATTGATTTTACTATTATTAAAAAGATTATTGTTTAAGGGGCCTACCAGGTGCTAAAATTGTCGTTTTCCGCAATTTTTCCATCTATAACTACTAGCGAGATATAATAAATAAAGTTAATGGCTTCAATATATCCTACAGAATACCGTGTCGTCATTCGTCTATAACTATATTTATTATTATATTCTATATCCACTGGATATTTAAATTTTGCTTAGTATGTAGTTGTTTTAAGTTTCATTGCGTTTTAATGTGGTTGTTTGAATTCTTCTTCTTTCATGTCGCCTGTAAAATGTATTTGACGACAAAATGTAAAACTTACCTTTAATAAAAATCGTGCATCACACTCGTGGAAAATAAACAGAACGTTACGCGTAAAACAACCCAAACTAACATTTAGCAATTCTAGTCTAAAAATATTATTAAATATTTATTCATATTTTCCAACTGTTAAATAATTCCAAACACGTAACTACATAGTTTTGTTTTATTCACAATTTGTGGTAGCGCGATTCGGCAAGCGAACACAGCCGTTGAATGTTTTAGCAGACGGGTGCAAGTTTATTCGGGATGTCAGGAGCGTCGAAAAATGTCCATGTTCTGTATCCCACAAATAAAGTTATAAACAAGGCACAAACAAAAAAAATAAAATTTCCGGCAATTTTCTACACAACACACACATCACTTTATAAAATATTTTGTGTACTTAGATACATAAAACACACGCTTATCCCTAAACCTGACACAGGGAGCATAAATTGCAGATCATCATAATAAAATTATACAGCTGCAATTTATTATTTTGTTTCTGAAATCCGAAACATCCAGGTTTCGTTTTAAATAGAGTTGTTTTGAAACTGATGCATCGCCTTACATTTTAGCCCTTTTTGCGACGATATCAAACTTTTAGTTTAAGCAAAAAAGCTTAAACTTGTGAGTCTATTTCATGTCATATACATGGCAAACACTATGGATATGACTTCTGGATTACAGCTACAGATGATGATGAACTCCTCATCAAATTATAGCACATACATAAATGACGTAATGTAATAAATTAATAGTTGGATTAAGCCCAAAACTATTTTTATATTTTTAAAATCATATTTAAGAAAAGCCAGGTTTTAAAAATATGTTTTACCTATTAGTATTATTTTTTAATCTTTATTTATCAGTACAATGCAATGAAAACTACACTTTCCAGTATTCGAGCCTATTTGACTGTGGCGGGGTTATGTTAATGTTAAATATGCATATTTGTTTGTTGAGATCCGGTGCACGGCGATCATCTACACGGCGTACAGGATGAGCGTGGAGAAGGTGGCTCAGGAGGAGCGCGCGCGCACCACGCCCGCCACCCCCCCGCTCCTCCGGGAGGCGGTCATCAACTCCGTGCATCGCCTACCTCAAGACAGTGAGTAACACCCATGCTCCAAGAAAACAAGATCTAACCGGTCATTTTGCGCTGTTCATCCTTGTCTATTATACGCATTCGACAAGGATGAATAGGCAAAATGACGTAGAAATTACGTAGGCTCGTGTCAGTCACATGGTATAATGGTTAGACCTTGTTTTCTTAGACCATGGTAACACCAGTGTAGCAGTAGTACAAGACCGTCCTCACTGGGAGCATTTGTAAACAAGCAATTGTCAGCTAGCAACAACTGCTTCCCAGCAAGCCAAGCATCCACTTGGAGTATGATGTAGCTTGATGTATGTGGTCGCGCGTAAGGTTTGTAACCCTCAGCTTATCATCCACTCCACTAGAACTTATACGTGATAGATTTCCGCCCCGCGGCTCTGCCCGCGCTAATAGATTTTCCCGTGGGATTGAGGTATTTTCCCGCGGTAAAAAGTAGCCTATGTTACTCTCCATCCTTTCAACTAACTCTATGCCGAAAATCCAGTCGATTGATTGCTTAGTTAGGGCGTGAAGGAAGGACAAACAAACGCACTTTCGCATTAATAATATTAGTATTGAGAATGGATGCTCTCGGTAAGGCGAAACATTAAAAATAGTAATGCACAATTTATATATTACTAGCTGTCCGCCCGCGGCTATACGCCCGCGTAGTTTTTTTTTCCATTTTTTTTTACCTTTTAAACCTTCCCTGGACTTTCACGAATATTTCAAGACCAAAATTAGCCAAATCGGCTCAGCCGTTCTCGAGTTTTAGCGAGACTAACGAACAGCAATTCATTTTTTATATATAAGATCAGAAAATTCACATATTTTGCCTATAGGAGGCAAAAGCATGGCAAAAGAGAAATGCGGAGCGCGGTGGACCTATCGTAGTGCCCTCAGGATATAATAAAAAATCGATTTGGTAGCACGGTAGCTCAATGTAGAATACTTTAAAATAGCAGAACCAATAAAAACGAAAATATGAATTTGTCGAATTTTATGTAAAACAACAACCTTAAGCCTTAGAAGCCTTGAAGATTACGAAGGCTTGCAATAAAAGCTGGTGTCACGGCACAACCAATGCCGCAGTATACACTCTCTTTATTATCTACTATGCTTGCGTTCGTTAACAGCTCATATATGTCCCCACCGAGGGGCTCGAGCCTACCCTGATACCAGGATGAATAAGGCCTTAGTCGACCACGCTGGCCCAGTGCGGGTTGGTCAACTGCACACACAACCTTTGAATTTCTTCGCAGGTGTGTGCAGGTTTCCTCACGATGTTTTCCTTCACCGTAAGAGCGTCGAATAAACGTACATATGAATTCGAAAATCGAAAACACATTGGTACGTGCCGAGGTTTGAACCCGCGAACTACGGAATAGAAGTCAACGGGCCTAGCCACTAGGCCACCGACGCTCTTACGACGCTATGCTTGCGTACTTGAAGTGTTTATTTAATCAAAGAGTTCAAATAATTTATTTTTTAGCTTTAAGATGTTACATCACTTAGTTAAATCATTTCATTTATAATGCATAATGCCGTCGTCGTCCGGCAAATTGTTTAACGATTCGCCATTCGTGATCAGTACTTATAATACATCATTCCTATTTAGAACATTGTCGTCCTTTATTTATTAAGCACAAAATTCTCACTGTTATCTCGCTCGCTATATCTAGTAATCATATCATTTATAATCACAGAGATTGTTATCTTAAATTAAAATATATGTCTTGGGCTGATCGTTGAACTGGGCCGATCGTGATATGCCTGGGCACATCGCGATATGCCGGCATATCGAGATTTGACCGAATATTTCATGATATGCCCAACGTTCAGCTGGGCAAATCGATGAGAGAAATCTATTCGTCGATTTGGCCATCTAGTTGCTTAGCCACATCGCGATATGGCTGGGCATATCGTAAATTAGTTCCGTTTCGCGACGCTTGTGGCGCTGTTAGCGCACTACCTACCTGTGTGTGCGAAAGTATGATGGCGGCGTCACAACAATTCGAGAACTGTGCAAATAATTTCAATAACAGTGAAGTAATTGAAGAAGAAAGTGCTTTCCAAGTGAATTACGAGCGTCAGTTAAAAGATTTTTATGCGAGTCATGCAAACTCAACGCATAATGTCAAAAAGCCATGGACTTCTGACCGGATCGTACAGGTTAGTTTTTGTTAATAAATAAATGCAACTAAATGTTCCTTGTTCTTTGTTTTTTAATTTAATTGAAACAGAATATTTTTGAATAAAAAATAAAAATCACAAATTTATTTTTATTTGGTAGTACTTTAACCACCCTTCAAACTCTATTTATCCAAGCATGGCTGGTTGATCGTTATTATTGAAACGACTTTTTACTTTCTTGTAAGATAATTATTGTCTGAATTTCGCTTCATTTGCTTTGGTCACTCTACAAATTCGATTTGGCCAGGCATGGCCGGGCATATCGTCAAACGTTAAGGTTTGAACGATATGGCGGGCACTAGACAGCCAAATCTTGATATGCCGGCATATCGCGATGTGCCCAGGCATATCACGATCGGCCCAGTTCAACGATCAGCCCACGACATATACACAACATTACAAACTAAGAAATAATGATCGTCTTATGGCTCCTCAATCAAATTATATGAACTTCTCTCAGTCTTAGTCTATTTATACAAAACTATTTTTTTACTATTTAGTATTAAAAACTGTGTTAATGTTATTAGTTTAAATTAAGACAATTTTTTATAACTAAACCATTTTATACTTCAAATTTTAGGTTATGGTTTAGTTATAAAAAATTGTATTTTCTTTTCTTTTAAAGTTTAAAAGAATATTGTGTGAAACTAAATTTTTAAATTAATTAAATATTTTAATAGCTTTATAATATTATATACACTACATTAACATATAAAATTATAGTGTGGTACCTAATGGCATTGTTTACATTATTATAGTCATTGTTTACAATATATAAATCGTTGTTTGGATTTGTTTAAAATTTTAATTTACATGGTTATGTACAGAAGCCAGCACACGCGGTTGGACATTTGCACTAAAATACTCACCCCTACCGTTACGAAATACGGGCGGTCTCAAGGTCAACAAGTCCAGCCGCATGTGCTGGCTACTGTATATTACTGAATATTATGCAAATAAAGTTATAATTATTATTATGCCACGTTAATCGTTGAGATGAGGAGCGCATATTACAATTTGTTAATAAAACGCCGAAGATGTATACAATACGAGTTATACAATTTACCTACGATACATATACAAAATAAATGTAGGTACCTACTTGTCCTATAAACAGTAAATTAGGAATTCATTATTTTATAAAACAAGCAAGGCAACCTCATAATAACGAATTCGAAACGCGGCATTCCAACCTCTCTGAAGGTAACTAAGAAAATATCTGACCGGGTTCGAGACTTGTTCGTTCGAAGAACAAATTTTTTCCCGGAACGCCACTCGACCGTAACAATAAGTTTATAAAGTCAAGGTACATAATTAAATTTGAAGATGTTTTGATGTTATAAATTACACATTTCATTGGGCACTTCGAGTAATTGCCTGTCTTGTAAAGTTCTATCAAACGCTCATATTAGATTTATTAATGTCATACAGCACAGAGGTTGATATAAATAAAATAAATAAATAAATAAATATGAGGGACATGTCACACACGAACTAGGCAGAGCCTGTACTATGGGTGTCAGACAGCTGATATACATACTTCTATAAATATACAACATCCAGACACAAGGCAAACACAAGTGCTCATCACACGAATGCTTTGTCGATATCTTTGTTATAAAATTATTCACAATTTTAACCAAATCAGAAATCAGATATATTTATTTGTAGGACACAGAAAACTACAATAACAAACAACATAACATGAAACAATAACGATGCAACTACCTACGTGCAAACATCCCCCTGTGTTGCGACACCCCACACAAAAAGGGCCTCACTCAGCAAAATTAATAACCTGCAGAAGGTATTTCAAATTTGGAAAGTGTAGTTTTCATTGCATTGTACTGATAAATAAGGATTAAAAATTAAAAATTAATAGAAAGATGTCTACTGCTGGACAAAGGCCTCGCCAGATCGTCGGTCCACCTCGCAAGCATTAATCATTTGGTCCATAACATAAATATTTGTAATGTCTTGACGTGAATTTTAAATAAAATAATGTCTAATAATGTTTTTAAATCTCGCGACAAGCATTTAAGTCTTACTTAAATAGTAGTAACACGTAAAGTAATGCAATAAATTAATGCGAAACACTAAGCCTTAATTTATTTTCATATATTATTAAAAGCATATTTAAATAATGGATATTTATGCTACTAGTGTAATATGTGATTTCCGATGAGTGTATATGTCGACACGAGTCGGAAATCATCTTTCGCACGAGTATCATACAAGATTTTACAATGCATTGTGCAAGAAAAAAAAGACAGTTACCTATATTAAAAAGGCGAATAAAATGGCGGACTTCTTAAACACATGCGCGCTGAAAATATTATGTACTGAGCTGCGCGCGCATTTGCAAGGCTACCTCGTCGAATAGGCATGAGTAAAATGTGTTCAGCCACGCAAATTTTTAATTAATATTTGAACGTAATTTATCAATAAAAATCAATTTCTAAAGTAATTATACTAATTATAAACCCGTTTATTGAATTGTTATTTTTATTGTTACCTTTATATTCGTAACAATTGGTAAATCTAGTAATTTGTAAAAATATCTCAAATACTGAAATTTCAGGTTGACTGGCTGAATGACAGCCTGAGCAAAAATAAAAAATAAACTGAAAAGTAAAAAGCACTAATCATCTATTTGGCTGCTTAGAAAACGCTCTTTTCGAGCACATGCATTGTAAAAGCTTAAGCATCTTCACAGTTTTTTCTAAAGCTAAAAGCTTTGGCTAAAAGTATATATTTATATTCACATTTATACATTTTATACTTATACTAGCTACCTGCCCCGGCTCCGCACGGGAAAATTGTTATTGTGGGTTATCCTTAAGTATATTATGCATGTATTATACATATAAACCTTCCTCTTTAATCACTTTATCTATTAAAAAAAACCGCATCAAAATCTGTTGCGTAGTTTTAAAGATTTAAGCATACATAGGGATATAGGGACCTAGGGATAGAGAAAGCGACTTTGTTTTATACTATGTAGTGATAGTGAAGAAGAGAGATTATCATTACCTACCACAGATTAATTTGAGTTCCGTTTTGCAAATTATTTACCCATTCCGTGAAGAAACACAAATGATATTTACAAATTTGACTCAATGATGCTTATTACTTCGCAATCGCTGCCGTGAGCTTGGTTGTGTTCTGAAGCGTGCTGTAATTTGTTTGCTTTCTACTTCGTTTCAAATTACAGAAATCTTACAAAAACGGTTAACATTTTTTTGGATTTTTGTTTCTACTGCAGGGCAAAAGCCATTTCTCTCTTTTCTGAGCATGTCCTGACCAGCTGTTTCAAAAGGAGTCCACGGCGTCCTTCCATCTCTTAGAACACTACTCCGCAGTATCTTTTTCCACTACCGTGTAGGTTGGCTGGAAAGATCTTTCGAGATAAGCTCGCTGTTGTAGGTATACTAATTATAAAAATCATTATTTTGTTAATTTTTGCAATAAAGTATTCAGAACAAATGAAACCTGAGTGCTTTTATTTTTCATACAGAGAGGATTAGATCTATAAATTACGCACTAAGCATGATTTATCTTAGTACTCCTTAGTTTTGCATTAAAACAAGAGCTATTAGCGGCACTAACATACTAGCTTTCTGCCGCGGCTCCGCCCGCGTTAACAGTTTTTCACGTGGGAATGAGGCATTTTCCCGCGGCAAAAGGTAGCCTTGTTACTCAAGGTGAATGTAGCTTTCTAATGGTCAAAGAATTTTTGAAATCGGTTCAGTAGTTTTTGAGTTTATTCATTACAAACATACACACACAAACAAAAATACAAATATTTCCTCTTTATAATAGGTAATAGAATTATTAAACTGAATTTATTAACTAGTAGCTGTCCGTTCTGTGGCTTTGCTTGCAATAAAAATTTGCCTTCCTCAGAGTCTATTCTATCTCTGTACCAAGTTTCGGAAAAGCGTAACAAGCAGACATACAATTTAATCGTATTAAATTATATATGAATTTTGTGAAATTATACAAGAAAGAAAGAAAAACATTTATTCAGCTAATGTTGTGATGCTATACATACTAAGTTGCACCTAAATACTAGTGTAAACACTTAAATTCTAAAGGCACATCACAGTATGCATTGTGGCACAACAGCGAAAAAGTCACTACTCAGCGTATGTCTATCTTGTAAGAGAGAGACGCTGTTTTTCAGTCGCACCTATGAAAATTTGTTAACAAAATATATACAAATATATGAATTTTATTACGTTATATTTGAATTGTGTATGAAATGATATATGAATTGTTCGCAGATTCGTCATCATCGAACTGGGCGGCGCAGGCTTGCACGACGTGGCTCTTATCGGCAGTTGCAATATCTTGCTCCCTGCTACTAAACTAAGGCCTAGGTAGATATCGCGAAAACAAATGTGTTCCCCTGAACATTTAGATAGGGAAAGAGGTGCACGACGACTGAATCAAACACTACTTTATGTTACTTTATTTTTGAATCACTATCGTCATCATTCTAGGTGTTCTAGTGTAAACTTTTAAATTGATAGACCAAGGCCTCTGGAACTGGAAACTATTAAATCATTGTCCAACTTTTAATAAAAAAATCCAGGCCCTAGCCTACGTTTGAGTAAAATAAACCTTTACGCTTTTTGAAGAATTGTAGACAGAAAATTATAATTTTTCTCAGATCATATCGAGGTATAACTTGTTTAGGACGGATTTTGATAACTTGATTCTAGGACTTTTGGAATTACTGGTTCTTAATGGTTACTAGTGTTAATAAAGTATATTTATATTGCATTATATTAAAAACACCATTTATTAATCCCTTGTCCTTTTTTGGAGAAACGAATGCGTAACTGCTAGGATTATCGTTTTGTCAGCCTAATAAAAATATGTTACGACCTAAGGGATTTGGCAGCCCTTAATTAGAGATGACGATAAGTCGAACATGCGTGCAAATATAAACTCTTGGTTTTGAAACATAAGATTTTATTTTCACCGAAGGCCGCTACCCTCTTTTTGGAGATTGTAACATCATCAAATGTAGGTTACGTACATGTATTGCATGTACTTTTGATGTGGTGGGTGTGTACATATTACTGTTATACATAATAAGGATATGGACTATGGACTGATTCGAAAAAAAAACTATTTATGCTATCTAGGGTCTCTTAAAACGCCCATCCTAAGTAAACGATCCATTTGCAACTATTAAATTAAATACCGTTTCTGGAACCAGTTAAATCCTACCTATACAATTTTAAACTATTAATACTCGTATCCATCCAGTTTAGGGCTTTCAAGGATCTTAGAAGTACTGTACTAAACTCAGCTTTGATTTGAGCAAAACTTAATAACTTCATTAAAATTTGACGTCGAAAAGTGATTTGTAAATTCTTACTTCGAATAAAAACCTTTTGACTCTTAATTTTTTTGCCTGCTGTACCTTGGGAGATTTATATAACTTTAATTTTACAGACTCAATTATGTAGAGTGTGTAAAAAAAGACGTCAGAATTTAAAACTCTTTGCACGAACCAAGGCTCTCATTTCAAATAAATTAAAAAGTATAGTCATACATAATACAGTAAATAAATTTAACAATATATCATATATAACAGTTTGAACTGAACTGGCAGGTTCGCGCAATGTGTGTGTTGCTGTAAATATAATGGTATGTACGCCATTGTACGCGTAACACTTCCTCGACAGTATTCATAGAAATAGATTCAGTTATGATTTTTATAAAAAGAAGCCCACCCAGTCCACATCCCTGTTATTCTTTCGAAACTCAAAGTCACATTGGCACGTGTGTTTTTGAAGCTCGATCGATGCTCTATCACTTGTAAATAAAACCATATAGCTATATAAATTAGTCTTATTTTTAGTCATATTTGTATATTTTGTGTTCGGTCGCATTGCACCTTTATATTAGTTATAAAATACGAAATAAGTATCTACTGTTTCTATGACTGAAAAACTCTTCTCTATATTTTCATTGTTGATAGGTATGTTGTTAAATGTGCCAACCCGAATTTATGTATTTCATTAAATGAAGTACAAGTAAGAAAACTTGTTTTATTCAACTCCAGCAAGTAAATATAATTTATGCTTGGGCGCTCCACTTCAAAAGAATCCTAGGAATATTGTTCCTGTCCAAAATATAAGAAAATATGGTTCTTAGATGTAAGAGGTAAGTAGGTAGGTACCTAATTATTATAAAAGTAATAATACAAAATGGCGGATCCGATCGCTAATGTTTTCTTTGTTGTTTATTACTTTCACATAATCTCCGATAGGCTCAAGCAACCTGTTAAGTATTTCATGACCGTCTTCTTCTTATCGAGTGGGTTTCGAGGTTAACCTACCTCACAAACCCTGGTGTCGGAATTGTTGAGCCGCCTTAATTTTATAAGGCCTCCATCCGTTGCGTATAACGACTACATCCGTTGATAGTAGCCGGGACCAACGGCTTTACGGGCCTTCCGAAGCACAGAATCATTTAAGTACTATGACTATGGCCTACATTACATCACAATATTTGACACATGAAAGCGAAACTATATTCGGTGCAGAATACATTCACCTGTCTATTTTTCACAAACTACAATTCTAAATAACTACATACAAAGGTCAGAGTTAAAATTAGAAAGGAGTACACGATAGTGTTAAATCACCAACTTTATCTCCATTGATAAATAATGCAAGACATCAAGCTGAACGTCAAAATACACTAAAATGTTATGTATTTTAAGTGCAGATGTCTAGTGTACAGCTGACAGAATGGAAAGAAACGAAAAGTAAAATGGGATACGCAATCCTGTGCTTCGAAGCAGACGTACCCAAGTAGGGTCATCAAATCAAACGCTGCTGCAGGCTTCAACGCGTGAGAACATCGAGACAGTGTCAAACGCGACATAATGACAGAGCCTACTAGTACCTATTTTATAACCAGTGTCACAGGAAATTTAACTACAGTCTTCAAGTATAATGTAAAGAGAACCATTGCCTCTTCATTAACAATATTCACTGGTAGCGCAATGAATTCGTAGTACTTAGATTTCACACAAATAGAGCAAGTGAAATCCTGTCAAATAAGTACATTTTATACTAAAAACGTGGCTTAATTAGTATCTCTCAGAAATTGGGTAAAAGGTTGAGGGATTTTACCCAACTTCGCACAAAACCCTTTTATATCAAACAAGGCTATTTTATACGGATTTAATAAACAAGTTACAGCCCTTCATATTAGTTTTAATTAATTTCAAATAGTTGTGCAAATCTAAGATAACTCTACATAGCTGGTGTACCTACAACTAATTAAAAACTTAAATGATTCCAAAGAAATTAATAATATAGTTCATATAGTGAGAAATAGGTAAGCGTCATTTTGTTTTTACAATGAACTGCCTAGTTGTATATGGATTCAGTGAGAATTTTAATTGTAGGGAATTTTTACTAGTTGTTTACAAAAGTACTGAAGAAAAGCAAACGATTCTCTCTTGATGATCTTGTGTGAATTATAGAATAGAATAGAATAATATACTTTATTGCACACAAAAATACAGCAAAAGAAAACACACATACATAAAATACATCCTACTTGATCATACTAATATTATAGTTTGTGAGGATGGATGTATATTTGGATGGTCGGGCATCCATGTTTGTTAATCTTTCACGCCAAAACTACTGAATGGATTTTAACGAAACTTTACAATAATATAGCTTATTATATTTCAATGGATTAGAAGAAAGAGGCAAGTAAGAAAAGTTTCATACCGGAGCGGAGCTATGGAGGGCGAAAAGCTAGTACTAACAAATTTAGCTCCATCATCAGGTCAGATCAGCTCTGTCATAGTAATATTACAATCATATATTCGAGGAGAAAATTACATACATTCTAATTTACTTATTTTTAGTTAAGTAGTCCGTGGGTATAAACAAGGACGGTCTACTATACAGACAAACAGAAACCGGAACAGGTGAAACCAAATAAAAGCTTATATATTACGAGTATGATAATAAAATCAAATATTTTTACTGGTATATCCAGTACATCATTTGTAGGTTAACCTTAAAATCCACACTATAAGCATCGTTTATTTATTTATATAAACCCATTCCAAATTTCATTCAAATTTCGCCATGGCAATTTGTTCTCCCTGTTGATTATGTTGTTGTTACTATGTTGTGTTATTTCTTGTTTGTATTTGTGTGTGTGTTAGATTATGCAATAAACGTTTTATCTATTTATATAGGTATCTATCACTACTATTCGGTATCCTGTGATATGGGCAGATCTCCTCTAGGAATGCTATTTTGTCAGAAACTGAAACTTTGATTATGGAATATAGGTTAAAATCTAAAAAAAAAACTTTTTATGACACTTTTCAACCTATGTTCCGTGGGAAAAGTTTGTCAGTTTCATGAGTACTACCACTATCTTGCGGATAAACAAACAGAACAAACATAAAAGTTATTTAATATTGTCTTACACATGAAATGTAAACAGGCTCCATGGCTGAGTGGTAAAGCACTCGCCTCACATTATTAAGGTACCAGGTTCAAAACCCTGTGTGGTACACGCCGAACAAATATCACTTTGTGCTAATGTCCCCGATTTGTTTAGGACCTCTTTGTTTAGGACATTGCAAGCTGAATCACCTGATCTTCCTAATAGAAAGATGATTCCGTGCTTCGGAAAGCATGTAGAGCCGTTGGTCTCGGCTACTATCTACAGATGTAGTCATTATAAGAGCCATGTCACAAACCTCAGGTGGTGTATCCTGAAAAAAAGAAAAAGAAATCGATTGTAATTAGTCCGTCGTTAGTTAGATTATCGAAAAATAGAACACGGTTTTTTTTTTTCAATTTGATGAAGATATATCACATCAAAGCGTAGAAGAGTGCTATGACGTCACTTGTTTCGTACAATTTGTATGGCGGCGTATCGTCACTGGAAGTTTCAAAGTGCTGTATCGTCGGCATTTTTAGTTTTCCAGACAAAAAAAAACGTGTACATTATTTTTTTGTAATCTACCTCCCACTGACTGACGGACTAATTAGATTTTTATAGGACACTTCTTCATACCAGGGTGTACGATAAGCAAGCAACTTGAAATGTGAAGTACAATTACAAGTACAAGTGGCTCAACCAACTATCTGGTAACTATATAGTGAACATACTAATATATTTAGCAAGTTGTTGAAGCTAGTAATTAAGAAAAACTTAGATTATGAAACCGTAGGTGGTTTTGTTATATAAGGTTGCAGTAAGTAAGGGTTAACAGTCGACATTTTATCCAGGGTTAGCCCTAAGTTAGAGCGCATATTTAGGCAAAAACAGAAGCAAAATAAAAAAGCCCCTATTTTCATTTAATTTTGTTGTGTCTCGTGCAAAAAAATAATATAATACGAGTAACAGCCTTCTACGCCTTAGACTTGAATACAATTATGTAAAGGCATTAATTTGGCTGAAATTATCTTGAAACTTATTGGCATAAATAAACAAAAAGAAATATCGTCCACTTTAAATTGTTTGTAGATGTTCTATCTAAGTTAAGCCATATTCTGGCGAGCAGTTTGATTATCATGTGGGTTTCGAGAACATACCTACCTCACAAACCCTAGTGTCTTCATTATTGAGCCATCTAAGGCTTCTAACATGGCTCTTATAATGACAACACCGTGAATAGTTACCGGGACCACGACTTTACGTGCCTTCCGAAGCACAGAAACATCATGTGTCAGTCATGTGACTCCTAAACAAACACATACACAAACTGGGAAAAGACTCAAAAAGTGATAGGTATTTGTTTGAAGAGTGCCCCGCCGAAATTCGAACCCGAGACATCCGTAATGTTAGGCGAGCGTTTTAAAAAGTACGTTACAACCATTTGTACAGTACACAGTATAGTTGTTAATACGAGTATATAAGTATAAGTTATGCCAGCTATTAATATTACAATGAAACCGCTTCGCTGTAATTACCTAGCTCATCAGAAACCGAAATAATAGCCAGTTATACATTCATGGAAATAATGGTAATAGACTGCAAAGTTAGGCCATTAGGATCGACTAACTACAGAGATAAAGAAAGGTGAATGTATCGTGGTGTAATATGTATGTATAGGTACATGTGATTATTAGTCTGCTTGAAAATGAAGGGCAAAAAGGGTTGCGTACATTCAATGATATTCAATGTCATTCACATTTTGTACAGTTCAAGTTCACGAGTCAGTTATTGAATATAGTCATTGTAGTCTAGTCTTTAATGTGCAGTGGACAGTTATGAGCTCGTAGAATTGATCCTGGAGATAAAACCTAAAAAATAAGAATAAAGATTTATATTATACGACTTATTCAACAATACTAACAAAAAATATTAATTGGTAGAGAGAGCTCGAAAAAACCAATTATAATAAAAATTGACAAAGGAACACAGACACAGAATATAAAATTAAAAAGTAATTAATTTGTAATATAATAATCTGCCTCCGTAGGTACCTCATCTCGTCTTTCAATTGAAGTCTTATTAGTCTTAGAAATTTCCAATTTCCGTTATACGATACACAAAGATATTAATAGCCACGTTCACAAAACGAGTGCTAATTAGTCCTATATATCCTTTTGTATAACTTCCCTTCTCATTACGAAGGTTCCAGGTTTGAATCCTGATGGGGCACTATCAAACTTTATCACTTTGTGAGTGTTTCTCATCACCTGATTGTCTGATAAGTAAGATACGTCGGTGCTTTGGAAGGCACGGCTGTAGTTATTACACGACCTTTATGACGGAAGTGCTAATGATGTCAGTCGATAAACTTACAACCCATTAGAATAAAATATTAAGTATGTAATAAAAATATAATTAAAAAATATATTAAACCTCCTTCAAAGATCCTAGCCTACACTAAAAGGTAAAAAAATAAATAAAAATGTAGCTGTAAGCCTGTAAGCTTATTTACATAATAAGTAATAACATCATGTAAACATGTGTAGACATTGTTAAACACTTCACCTTGGAGTCGGTGCCAAGTGCCAGTTAATATAATCATCAATATTTTTTATACGCTGTGTTTAGTATTTTTAGATGCCCTTAACATTGCCTGTCTCAGTAATTTAGAGGATTTTTAGAGGATAATATAAACTTATTAAAAGTTCCCTTTATTAATTATTATTAGTCCTGTCTCTCAAGAGCGCACTCACGGGAGAGTTCACAGCTGAGAGCATTCAAGACGAAGATTCTAGTTCAAGTCTAATTAATTTTAAATCAACTTATAGATCGTCGCGTCGGTGACCAAGTGGCTAGGGCCATGGACTTTCATTCGGAAGTTCGCGGTTTCAAGCCTCGGCAGGTACCAATGTTTTTTCGACTTTCAAATTCAATATGTACGTTTATTCAGCGCTTTTACGGTGAAGGAAAACATCAGGAGGAAATCTGCACACAACTGCGAAGTAATTCGAAGGTTGTGTATTAATTTGACTGCCAGCGTGGTTGACTAAGGCCTATTCACCCTAATTCAGAGTATGCTCGAGCCCCTCGTTAAGCACATCATGAGCTGTTAATAACAATATCGAACGGTAAATACTAGTTTGTGATTAGCCTTTAGCTATATCCGATGATGCTTTTGTCTAACAACTACTAATGATGCTCTGTGGTGGCACGAAACTCGTGTATAGTATTTGGTGCATGTGGTGCGGTATCATTGCATATCGCATGAAAAAGTAGCTAAAGATTCGTCACAAACTAGTATTATAATTCAAATATTTGTATTTAGTAATTACTGGATATAAATTTTGAATTTCAAACTCAACACGTCACAGAATCAATAAAGTACCACATTACCCAAAACTCTTGCTTCATACTGTATAAATATACATACATATATATCTGTGTGTTTACTTATTTTTATTGATTGGACGGTAACCTGATATTGGGGCCGCATCTCGAAAGGGTATCGGATAATAGTGGTATCTCAAGCTCGTCCATAAAGGTTGGGATAAGCAAATAACAGAGCATTAGCTCTGACGATATTTACTTTACGAGAATGTTATATCCTTTCACATCGTTGACCTAAATTACACTTTATTCTGAATTGAATACTGCTGAAAATGTAAAATATTAAAAATGAATGCTTAGCAGGCACGTAAAGTCAAGAGCAAGCCAAGCTGAACAGTTTGTTCTTTGCACCGTTATTATGCCCCTTGAATAGGGAGAGAATTACTTTTCACTTGACTGTACCTAATACCGAACGGATTTCCTGAAACTGTTATTACCGAAAGAATGAGTAAGTTTTGTTCTCATTAAAATTATTTCAAGAATCTAAAGGAATCGGTAACTAGTATTCTATACATTTTTGATGTAAGTAGTACCTAGGTGTTTAAATTATTTACTTACTCGTGCTACCACTAAAATTACTACTAGTAGTACTGAACAAGAAATTAGTCTTCTCGTCTTTCTACTAGACAAGTAGTAATACAGTTTACACAGCGATTCCTTTTCGTCTTGTAAATTTTATTCCTCTTTTAATAAAATGTTATCCTTTCTTTATTTATATCACCTAGCAACTACCCTACCTTAACCCTTTTTTAACCGACTAAAAACGAAGGAGGTTCTCAAGTGGAACCTTGCATAACTTTTTGCAGAGTATTCCGAATTTGAAAAATATTTTTTATTGGAATATTTAAAAAAAAAGAAACAACCATAAAGAAAAAAAAACAGGGTATGATTGATTGTTCTCTCGCTAAATATTTTGCTTTTCAGTATTTCAGCGGTTTATTTTTTTGTTGAAAAGCTTTTATTCAGAATATCTTTTGAGTGTCAATTAAGATATATTTAAAAGCACCGTTTTATCCGACTGCCTATAACATTCTAAATTAAAAATTTTCAATGAACTTTCTGCGACTCGATATAGCCTTTCAGTAGAACGTTTTTATCCGTCTATGAATTAAATTTATATAATAATTATAATATCTTGAGTGAGTTGGCTGAATAGTAGCCTTACACTTTATTTAAGTGAGTAATAAAATAAAATGGCACCTTACGACATTAAGTAGCAATCAAAGCATAAGCTACAAACAGCAGTCACGCATAGCAAACTACACGACAGGCACAAGTTACGGGCTCCGCACACCGGCGTCTTTCGAGCGCCTTTCCAGCGTCGTCGTCGCGTCTCGCTTACCTGTAGGCCTACACTGCTGTCAAACGCGACATATTGACAGAACTTCTATGGCTCTAATGTCACTATGTCGCGTTTAACAGCTTCTCGAGCCTATCGCTACTTACATACTAGGCCTACTGATGATTGTATGCGCGACGGCCAGCGCTGGCTGGCGTGTCGCGTCGACACGCTAGCGCTAACGAATCTTTAGAAACTAATTAAACTGATATAAAATAGAATTGGAAATCGTTTTGCGTTTCGGATGTCCCTCAGGTAGATTTGTTTAATTTAATTTGAATAAGGTTTGGTCCCAAAATATTTCAACAGTAGTTTATAATAACACATGCAAACCATTATATTTGTAATATTTTTGAGGTTATTCTGGTTCTGAAAACCGGTCAATCGCGAGTCGGATGAGGAGGGAACCCAGTACGGTTTAGTTTACTATATATACCCACACTACAATATGAAGGCATTTTTTTCTACATCTAGTGCATTACACGAGCGTGAACTTACAAGTCACAAGTAAAAGTTTATTACTTTTGCCTAGCCAATGAGTCTCAAACGTAAATCATTATATTTTTGTAATAATGTTAGATGGACTACACAATTACATTGAAGTAGGTACTTCGAATTTTAATCGTAGTTTCGCGCATCGTGGCCCAGGAAGCGACGACGACAACGCGACTTCGCGCGTCACGACGACGACGTGACGTGCGTGACGTCACCATTGATGCTCACTCATATCCTCATATGCTTACCCAGAAGATGCTCTCACAAACTTTAGTCGTAATAACAAGGCTAGACCTAGCCTAGATTTAATTATGTTATAGCTAGCACAATCACTTTGACCTTGAGACCGTTATTCCGTAGCAGTAGGAGCGAATTTTGTAATGAGAGTTCCAAGCCAAATGAAAAAAAAAATAGGCAAAAATATGCTAGCTACATACGATTATTGTGTATTTTAGGATTTTAATGGAATTCCATTGTATTTGTTTCAAAAATGCAAACAAAGTGTTAGTGAAATAACACGCTCGTTCAGTATTCAACACCTGAAACTGAAATTTGAAATTGTTTGTTTTTTCGCAGCTGTTAAAACGTTGCAAATAAAATGTACAGGGTTATTTTTTAAGCAGGGCACCTATTTTAGGCATAGATTAAAGAAAATTAAAAATCCCGTATATTTTTATTTTATTACATTTCATACAAAAAAATCGAAATATAGCCATTTTATGCATAAAATTGGTATCAAATTTTGTATGGGAAGAAATTTAATACGCGCCAATTTTCTTGATACTTCGTATAAACAAACACTCATTGGCATAATTAAATGGACACGTATTCTGGCGTATTTTGACATTCGTTCCCTAAACGGGTTAAAAACAGTGTCATAATTTGAAAAGAAAAAATTTTTTTCGTCTCGTGTGATCTAGTAACGATACTGTTGTGTAAGTACACAAAATACTAGTATGTGCACTAGGCTTTATGTTTTTAGATTTTTTATTCGATATAGGATAGACAAAATCTTAATATATTGTGGATTTATTTTATAAAATACAAGAGTGATGCTTTTCTAGTCTAGAGTTAACTAAGTAAAGTCTAGGCAAAAGTATTTGGTTGTTCACCACACTTGTACGTTTTGTTACGGAATTGCTAGGTCTTCTCGATGATGTAGATATCGTCGGCAAATTGTAGATTCATTCAACTCCATAATACTACGTTGCTCATTGAAAAGAGGATACATTCTAATTTCCCTTCAATTATACAGATTGGTGAGCGATTGCAAAATGACGAAGCATTCTGTAAAATGACGAACTCTACAAGGTAAGCTGCCACGGCCAAGCGCAGGGTAAGCTGAACACTCGCATTACGAATCTCTTTCATATTAGTAAATGGACCTAAAAATGGTGCAAAGTTCAAAGTATTCAGCTTACCGTGCTGTTGACGACACTGAGATTGAGATTTTTCTTCAAAACGTAGTAATAGGCCATCTAAGAGCAGTATTTACATGAGCCATATCAGAGACTTTAGGTAGCCGTGAACTGAATAACTGTTAAACTTTAAAGGGTTTGTGAAGTCGGTGGTTGAACTCCCAACACACGGATGTAACACGAACCACGACTTCCAACAAAACCGGCAATTACCAAAGCGGCTAGGCGTCTTCAACAAACTGATTGCTCTCCCCGCTACTTAGTTAATTAACTACGCACACACGCGCACATAAATAATAAATAACAAAGGATACTCTTTTCTAGCAACTGTATCGTACTGTGTTGCTTCAAACCAGGGCTGCCAGATTTGGCATTTTATTCGCAATTGCACCATTTTTTTCGTTGCGCCAAAACGAGATCGTACCGCGCTCGATCGTAACACTTGTTGTGTTTTCGTTTTCTTTTTCATGATAATAATTAATTTAAAATATTGGGTTGGTTAAAAACTGCTAAAGCTTTCTTTGTGGTGCTTTCGTCGCCCTATAATAAGCTACATATTTCATCGTGAAAGCGTAGGATCTAGATAGTAGAAAAGTCAACGCACTTCTTCACTGTTACATTTTCGGCAAGTTTGTTTGGCAGCCCTGCCGAAACACCCGATCAATATCTATACAAATGCTCCTCTCAGGCCCGTTGTTGTTGAAATGAGCAGGCCATAACTCACTGGTTTGTTCCAGTTAGCTGAATGGATACAACGTTCGTTTTGTAACCGCTTTGCTTGGCTTCACCGGTAAAACGAAAAAGCTGGATCTACTAATAATACTAAAGAGGTCAATGTGTGTGTGTATGCCGCAGCGATGTTGTGAAACCACGGGTGGCCTAAAAAAAAAATTATTAAGAAAATTTATTCGAATTTGAAACACCAGAGCAGGAAATTAAAAAAAAAACGTTCAAGTGCGATTTGAACTCGCCTGGGGAGGAATCCATACAAAAGAAGTTCTTCATCATCAGCTGAAACAACTGGACTGAACGAGCTCAAAGGTGCACGTACGAAATTGCTTGACCTTCAGGTGGATTTGTGATATTAATTAAATAATGAAATTGAAACATGGAGGCCACTTTTGGGAGATAAATGAGGCTTTGAAAAAAAAAGTATTGCAAACTTGACTGTGGTTCATATTTATTAATTTGATATCACACGTCCGTTTTTGAGTCACGAATTTACATACGTGTACCTAACAACTCGATCGGTCCAGCAGTTACGAAGGAAATAGGTGCTGACAGACGAACGGACACACCCGATTGATCCTATAAGGGTTCTGTTATCCTTTTTGAGGTAAAGAACCCTAAAAAACACCACATTTTCCATTCAAAATACTTTTTTATAAGCATTTATTCAAAACAAATTTTTTTTTGTTACTATGTATATTAAATGACAAAATATCATAATGTTATCCTAACGGCTTGGCCGCTTTATTACAATTCAGTACAAATATTTCATAATAATAATAAAAGAACTTTATTCACCAATTAGTATAGTAATAATTTCATTTATTATTATTCATAAGTCATTAGGATTTCACATTACTTTTTTTTTCTAAAATTACTATAACAATACGAAGCAGCTGGATGCGGGCAGCGCAGGACCGATCGTCGCGTCGTGGAGATCTTTGAGGGAGGCCTTTGTCCAACAGTAGGCGTCTTTCGGCTGAAATGACGATGATGATGATGATGATGATGAATAAATAATAATAAATAGTTTAAAAAACTAAAAAACACGCTTCCTGTCCGCCACCTTGGACGTCCGCCATATTGGATTTAAGTCACGTGACTTTTTTTTTCGTATTCCTGACAGCAAACCCTTTCATTTGATATCCATATCATTGGGGGTGGATTTCAAACAGCCAGTTCGCCATCTTAGGGAGGTCGCCATATTAGATTTGTAATGACGTTTCTTAGCTAGTCATGTATTGTCATCAGAACTCAGAGCATGTGCAAAATTTCATCCTAATCGAAGACCGGGAAGTGGGTCAAATTAAGATTCCAAGATTTTTTTTGATACAATAATGGGAAGGCCGCCATATTGGATTTGTAATGACGTTTCTTAGCTAGTCATATATTGTCATCATAACTCAGAGCGTGTGCAAAATTTAATCCTAATCGAAGACCGGGAAGTGGGTCAAATTAAGATTCCAAGATTTTTTTAGATACAATAATGGGGAGGCCGCCATATTGGATTTGTAATGACGTTTCTTAGCTAGTCATGTATTGTCATCAGAACTCAGAGCGTGTGCAAAATTTCATCCTAATCGAAGACCGGGAAGTGGGTCAAATTAAGATTCCAAGATTTTTTTAGATACAATAACGGGGAGGCCGCCTTATTGGATTTGTAATGACGTTTCTTAGCTAGTCATGTATTGTCGTCAGAACTCAGAGCGTGTGCAAAATTTCATCCTAATCGAAGACCGGGAAGTGGGTCAAATTAACATTCCAAGATTTTCTTACATACATAGTTACTTACAAGTGAAGCTAATATAAAGCGTGTAAAAAAGTAAAATGATAACTGTGGGAAATGACAGTTTTTTTTATTGTCACATGTTTCTGACCGGCTCATCTAGCTTTTACTTTGTCTGCAATTGTAATTTATCTGGTAAAATTGTAACTCAATCGGTTGGACAATATTCCTGCGACATGTACTAACGTACCTAATTATTTTACACTGAATAATAATGTAGGCTTGTTATTTTCAGTTCAAATAATTCCCCTAAGGGGCTCCAGCTAACCTTAAACTCGAATGAATTGGGTTTATTCGACCATGTTTAGTCTATTGTTACGAACTTGCTGGAACGTTCGAGAGATCGCTACTCAAATTCGATATAAGTACATCTATACAACTATAAAGGATGGGAAATTCCAATTGCATCCACAGAGGGATCACGGTGCAAACGAAGATGGACTTTCTGTCAACGCCGCAAGGCACAAAATCACCTAAGCAAGCCACTTGTTTACTCGAATTTAGTGACCTCGCGCGCCCATTGTTCTGTGACAAGTATTGTCTGAGAACAAAGGAAATGATCTAGTAATTTCCCGATTACGTGATTACAATGGGATTACTCCAGAAATCAAGCATCGCGTAAACAACCCATTGTTTCGTGGGGGTATATAAACACCCGAGACGACGGCCAACGCCAGTTCATTTCTGAGCTACGGAAGCGATCTCAACAAGCGATCTACAAGCGATCAGTGGAAGAAACCTGCGACTAAAGCGATACCTACGGACTACGAGTGACCCTGTGATTTGGCTACAACGTGATTGGAGTGACCGATTGAAGACATCTGCGAACTCAGCGTGACCAACGGACTACGAGCGACTCTGCAATTTGGCTACAGTTGTGATTGGACCTGCGACCTGTTTATCGTCGAATAAATTCTCAAATCAAGTTATTCGGCTTTTCTTACAAATCCCGAACCCCACGTCCGTAACATTTGGTGTCAGAAGTGTGGGATTTGGAAATGCCAGTGACTCCGAGGGAGAATACTGACGGCGTCAGAACGAGGGCGCAGCTAGCTGCGGAAGCCACGACTACAGCCCGTGAAGACATGCCCACCGGACCAGGAACCCCGCCTGCTGGACCAGAAGCCTTGCCCACCGGACCAGAAGCCCAACCAACAGGACAACTAGCCCCGCCTACTGTTACCGCCCATCGAGCGACACCTCCGGTTACCAGCCGCGTCCAGGAATCCCGAGCATCAACGTTTGACCTCAGCCGTCTTATGAAAATGATGGAGGAAATGAGCCTCAAACAAGACATCATGCAAAAGAGGCAAGAGGAAATGCGCGAGGACCTGAGCCTGAAACAAGACATCATGCAAAAGAGGCAAGAGGAAATGCGCGAGGACCTGAGCCTGAAACAAGACATCATGCAACAGGAGCAAAAGGAAATGCGCAAGGACCTGAGCCGGAAACAAGAAGAAATGCGGAGGGACCTGAGCCACAAACAGGAGGAAATGCTGCTTGCCATTTCATCAGTTTCGGGCACTGTGAAAAAATTACAAGAGAACGTGGACCAAGTAGAAGAGAGAGTTGGGAAATTGGAAAGTTACATAGACAGTGTGAAGAAAAACCTCGCTGAACTGCAGGAAAAGGTTCTACAAATCGAGATTGGAGGAGCCGCGGCGCCGAATGAAGTTGTTTATGCTAGCCAGCCTTTGAGAGTGGAAGTACCATCTTACGACGGCACTACGGCCTGGGCCGCGTACCGCCGGCAATTCCAGACTGTTGCCGTTGCGAATAGGTGGACAGAGGAACAGAGCCTGACAGCTCTTACCGCTGCACTTCGGGGATCGGCTCTTTCCGTTTTGGAGGTGCTACCAGACTCGGCTAGCACACTGGAAGACCTGATGGAGGCACTTGAGGCACGTTACGGAGAGCGCCACCTGCAACACGCCTACCGCGCCCAACTACGTGACCGGATTCAACACCCAGGCGAAGGACTTCAGCAGTGGGCTTTGGAGATAGAAAAGCTCGTTCGCAAGGCGTACCCGTCCGCTGATGCGAAGATGGTGGACTCCAACACCCTTCAGGCATTCATCGACGGAATTCGAGATAAGGAGATAAGGACTGCAGTGGCGCTTCGCCATCATGTTTCGTTGAAGGAAGCTTTAGCACACGCCCTTGAAGTGGAAGCCCTGCGGCGTGATTTCCGACCAACACAGAAACTGTTGGAAGTAAAGACGTCGCTCCCGTCCAAGAAGCCGACAACTGGACCAATGTGCTACAAATGTGGAGAAAGGGGCCATATTCAACTCTCCTGTCATCAGAAGAACCGAGCGATAGCCTGGACTAAGAGAAATACTACTGCGAAGGAAAACGACGCTGTTTGGAGAAGTGAGGAAGCTGTCTGGGTGAAGAAGTGTCAACCAACTCCTAGTAAGGCGGAATCCAAGGGCAGCTCTACCTTTAAGGAACGTGGTAGTGGGAAGACATATGGAAATGCTGATATCATTTCAAGAAGACCGTGCCCGGAGCCATGCGAGCCTCGCGTCAAGCAAGAGCCTAATGAAATCGTGCGGCTGATGAGGATCATCCCACCCGGATCCTGTACGTCAACGAAAAAAGCTCAAAAGAACGACAAAGACATACCACATAACGTCGCATGGAAGCCACATGGCGAGAAACGAAAATGGATTTCGGAGTATAAGGGCACGAAAGCAATCCCGTCATACGCGAACTTCGGACGTGAGACGAGATTACAGTCTCGCGAAAACATGAAGCCTAATTATGACTGGAGAGAAAATAACAGTGGATTGGAGAGAGGATCACTAGTCTGGCTCTGTAAACTAAAACGTCGAAAAGGGAAGTCATCCAAACCACAAACGAGATGGGAAGGCCCATACAAGTTAGTTACGCGAGTTGATGGCCAGACATCGGCATTCGAGAGGAGCGCTGAAGACAATTCAAGACGACCGCTTGGCACGTTATCACGGCGATAATTAAGAAGCTCGGGACGAGCATCTCTAAGAGGAGGGCAGTGTTACGAACTTGCTGGAACGTTCGAGAGATCGCTACTCAAATTCGATATAAGTACATCTATACAACTATAAAGGATGGGAAATTCCAATTGCATCCACAGAGGGATCACGGTGCAAACGAAGATGGACTTTCTGTCAACGCCGCAAGGCACAAAATCACCTAAGCAAGCCACTTGTTTACTCGAATTTAGTGACCTCGCGCGCCCATTGTTCTGTGACAAGTATTGTCTGAGAACAAAGGAAATGATCTAGTAATTTCCCGATTACGTGATTACAATGGGATTACTCCAGAAATCAAGCATCGCGTAAACAACCCATTGTTTCGTGGGGGTATATAAACACCCGAGACGACGGCCAACGCCAGTTCATTTCTGAGCTACGGAAGCGATCTCAACAAGCGATCTACAAGCGATCAGTGGAAGAAACCTGCGACTAAAGCGATACCTACGGACTACGAGTGACCCTGTGATTTGGCTACAACGTGATTGGAGTGACCGATTGAAGACATCTGCGAACTCAGCGTGACCAACGGACTACGAGCGACTCTGCAATTTGGCTACAGTTGTGATTGGACCTGCGACCTGTTTATCGTCGAATAAATTCTCAAATCAAGTTATTCGGCTTTTCTTACAAATCCCGAACCCCACGTCCGTAACACTATTATAGTCGAGAGTGAGTTGATCCACTTCATAGAATTCTTAATTTTTTCTTTGAATTACTTTGCAGGTAAGATAAAATATATAATATAAATTTATTGTAAGAGGCGGAGATCGACTAGTGACTTCAAGAATGAAAGCAACGAGTCTGACCAACTGAGTTAACGATTAGAACGAGCGACAATAAAGTTACCTCAATTTTTGTATCCAAATAGCGACATTCGTGTTTGTTAATCCTTTTGTACTAGACCGCCGATTTGCGATTACGATTAATCATTAATGTATTTTGATTTAATCACTTTGATAAATGTGAATGGAACTTTTCCATGTATTATTTTAACAATAAGCGTTTGGCGCGAAGGCATTCTATAAGAAATGGCTTTTTGTAGCAAGTACACAACACAAAGAAATAAACAAAATCACGTTTAAGTGTGCGATTTGATGATGAACGACATACGAATACGTTCTGGTTAGTGTTGTAAGAAACTCGAGTCTTTGAGTCCTACTTACCAGAGCTCGAGCTCTTTTTTGAAGACTCGAGTCTTATAAATGAGACTTAGAACTCAAGTCCTTCCGAATTTGGAGTCTTTTGTTAAAAGGACTCAATGTGAGTCTTTAGGACTCAAAGACTGAGTCTTTTTAAAGGACTCATGACTGAGTCCTCTAAAGCTGTAGTTTTAAGTAAATAAAACAGCAATTAACAAATTATCGATTTATTAGGTAGGTAATTAAGTAATTGTTATTAAATTATATATATTATATTATTTTAGTATATTGAGCCACGAAGACAGGCACATTGAAGCCCGTATAGTTTTATTACCCAATCGGTTTCTTGGTTTGGTTATTAAATTTCCTGATTTTAATAATAAACCTATCTACCGACATTTATACACCAACTCGAGTTCATGACTCAGTCTAGCTCAAAGAACTTAAAAGACTCAAAGGACTCAAAAGGACTCAGAGGACTTAAAGGACTCGGACTCATGTGACTAAACGAGTCCTAGCCCTGAAACTCGACTTGAGTCCCGAAATTAAGACTAAAAGACTTGAGTTTTTTACAACACTAGTTCTGGTTCTGTTTAATTTTGATTCTACGAAATCTATTCATTTTATAAAAGGGAAAGTACCTACATAAGTTTATTTCAGTTTCGCACCTGCCTGAAGTAGTGAACGGATTTGGATTTTAATTCAAATAGATAGTTTATTAGGTACTCTGGACCAAACGTAGATTTTATCTTGGGTTACTCCCCGAGGTTACCAATACCCGGAGCGGAGGCACCACCACCGTCCCGGAGGTTCACGATTTTGTTTCTGGTTTCTTTATACAAATATGTAGAAAATCGTGAACCAGGATGGTGCCTCCAAGCATTGGTAACCTTGGGGAGATATCCGATCACTTTTATCGCAAAAAAATTCGTTTATTTCAATAAAAAACCATCCTCCTTATTTGTCAACATCCTTATTTTTTGGATTTTGTGGATTAGTCTGTAAGTCTTGTTAACATCTGTGTATTAATTTTTTTCTCTGATTTGTGTACTTGTTGGCAAATAAACATATTATCTATCTATCTATCTATCTATCTATCTATCTATCTATTTGTCAACAACTTTCTTCATGTATTAAATATTTATAACATAATCTAGTTTTTTTTTTTTTATTTATTTATTTGGGATAACAACAGCATAAATATAAGATTAAAGTTATACATGTTTTGTTCAACCTTGAGCCAATAACAGTTATCCACCATATTATACTTATTTAACAATTTTATGTTTAGAGCAGAAGTATATAACACAAACAAAATAGGTAAATTAAACCACAAGTGATATAATATGAGATTACGGTAGTCAATTCATCGTCTTACGAACGAAAAAGTACGAAAAAGTAAAGTACTACCCACTCCCACTCGTTAAAATACCGACATAAACCGGTACATAAAAAAGAAGTTATTTTACATAAATATACACAAGCTAAATATGCATATGAACAAAAAACTACATAAATATAATATAAACACCAACAAAATAATACTATACTAGTACCTATTTATATTACATTATTATATTACCTACTATCTAAATACACACATAAATATTGTTCTTACAACTATGTGCTCTTAAAGTGTGGAAAATGTGACCAAGCTAAACAGTAGCGAAACGATACCAGAGATACGTTGTACGGTCCAGTTAGACTCGTACACGTGAGTTCAGTTGTTGTAGTTAAGTTGATGGAGAGCGCAGAGAAGAAACACACAAAGTTAAGTTGGTAGATATAATGATGTAAAGTTGTACAAAGTAAATAGGTAAATGGCGACTTCTCTCTATGACGTATGAACGCACTCTGGTCAGTAATTCATAAAAATGTGGAAAAAACTGCGCCAGCCAAATGTGGGTCGCAGCGTAAGCAAAATAGTAAATAAAATATGAGGTGTTAATTTATGTGCGGTCTTAAACCGTACATGTTGGCAACCCCAAAAGAAAGAGGTAAACAAGATAAATCATTAAGTAAAATAAAAAATAGAAAGAAGTCCCAGCACAAAGCAAAGAATAACTTAAATAATGTCATCTAATTTAAAAGCAATGTTCGTCTGTGGAGCAATCCTCCGCGGCTGCGAGGGTGCTGGGTGGCGCTCGGTGGCGCGCTCCGGCTCCTCCCGGCGCGGGCGCTGCTGCGGGCGCGGCGGGGGCGGCGCTGTGCGCAGTGTCCGCATCTCTATGAACTCCGCGCGCGGCGCTGTCGTTGCGGCCGTAGATGTCGTAGATGTAGATGTACCCAAGCATCTTTTCCTTATGTACCAGATGATGACTGCACTTGCGATAGTTCCCACCAGAATATAAGTAATTGCGTAGTGGTGGATGTCATGACTGGACATAGTCGAAGGAAGGCTTCCCTCATGAGCCTTTTGGATGGTCAGTCGCTTGTCGATTTCTTTCTCCTCCGAGTTCACCAACGAGGGATCGATTCGCATAGTTGGGTAAGTTAAGTTGACAATCTTGTTGATTGATGCGTTGATGGTAGGCAGATCAAAACTAAGTCTTCTATTCAAGTTGCTATTATAGATGTTGTGAGCATAGATAGTTATTTCCTTGGTCTGTAACATGCAACCTTGATCCAATGTTATGATTGCCGATGAAGGTATTACATGAGACGTGACGTCGTCATTGCAAATCGTACGTAAAGTGCAAGTATCGCAACATACGACAAGCCAGCTGTTCGGTGTGTGTAATTCTATCCAATCGTCCTTACACGTCACGTTCATTGTAGCGCACGGTGTAGTAGAGTAGTGATCCAATAACTTTGCTTCACAGGGAGCGTTATCAGTATGTAACTTGAGAACTGGTAGGTTTTTGTTACATATGAGTTTATTCGTTCTTAGTTGTGTGCACATCTGCATGTCTTCTTTGGTTAGAGAGACAAAATTGTTTTCCTTTAGATCAACAGCAATGTAGTTCGAAGTTAGTTGGATGATAGCTGTCTTCTGGTTCACTTTCATTGGAAGTGGTAGTACATTATACAAGACGAAATCTTCGTCTGTAATCAATGGTATATGAACTTCAAATAAGAAAAAGTTTGACGTCACACGCGCCTTCATGTACATCAATTTGTATATGTCCTTGACGTCTTCTTTGACGTTATCAACTGGCAACGAGAGCGTCTTTGGTAACTGACCGGCGATGGTATTAAGTTCGTTGATCAAACCAGCAGGTGAGAGTAGCTGCAGGTCCATGTGTCCTTTGTATACGTTTGTTAGAGAATCAAAGAGCATTTCTTGCACCTTTCTCAAGTTGTTGATAAGTAGATATGCCGCTAATGAAGCCGAATTAAAGTAACTTATTATAGTTCTACAAAAGCAAAAGCAAAACTGGGTCCAACCAGGGTTCTATTTTAATGAGTTAAATGACAACAATAAATTAAGCTGCCTTGACGAACATTACAATGCATTACAATGTATGTATAGTACAACTTGGCATATCTGACAATACCGAACATTCGATTAAATCAGAATAAATTATATAAGGAGGCCTGGAAGAAGTTTATATAATTGAAGTATCAACTTATTTAATATTAATATTATTTATTATTTAATAGATATAAGCCCGCGAATTACAAATAAGCATAAGAGGTTTACAGAACATACTTGCTTGAGTAACACACTTATATACTACCTAGTTATACTCATAATGCATAAAACTATCAACTAAAATGTATCATCAAAATATTCCAAAGAAAACTTGACACTTATACAATACAATACAAATACAAATATGCTTTATTGACACCCAAGGAAAAACGCAAAAGAAATAAATAATCTATGCGGGTCGGTGGCAAGATATCATTGTATATATATATTATAATAAACTAAGTACAAATAGAACATACTTAGAATACATAAAGTACTACACAAAATAAGTAAATAACTAAATCTAGATAAAATACTGTATACTTAAAATAGACTTATACTAAATACATACATATCACAAAGTAGAAAGGAAAATGTTAATCAGGAAGAGGATGGGTGGTAAGGTAATGCGCTTATCCTTGCACTTATCCTTGCAAACAACAACGTATTCAAACAAAAGATTATCATTTTCTCTTCGATTTAAAATTATTTAAATATGGCAATCGATAGATGTTTAATGGACGTTTTAACACGCGGCTGGCTAATTAACCAGGATTTATCGTGGAGTAAGTGTTCCCTGTTTGATTGATAGCTTTATCGCGTGACTGACCATCTGGCGAGAGAAGTGGTAAGAAATAAAAATCGTATTTTTTGACTAATTTGACCGTAAATCATATTACTACACCTAGGAAAGCAAAATATGTAACCCAATCTTAGCAATGTTGGCAGCAGTCTGGTCACCTTTACCTTTTTCTGAATTGTATCTAAATGTCTATATACCTACTTGCCAATTGTAATGTAATATCAACTGTACTATCTCTGTATGGGTGGAAATAAATATTTTTATTATTATTATTATTATTATACATACATACATACATAATGACACTCTTTTCCCTATCTGTATGAGCAAAGTATGTATTGTTGTGGATACAGTGAACACAAATTAAAACCACAATGGAAAAATGTTTGTCCCTAAAGATTTGGCAGGCACCAAAAACAATGATATGCTAACCAAAACCCAAATCCTTTAAAATAAGCGTCCAAATTATGCTATAAAGCATCATCAAGCGAAAGACGTCCACTGCTGGACAAAGGCTTCTCCCAAAGATCTCCACGAGACGATCGGTCCTGCGCTACCCATCGCATCCAGCGGCCACTAGATAGCCTAGTTTAAATATAATACCTACAATAAAATAAGTACGTTAGTAGAAATATATATTTTTTTTAATACTTAAGTGGAATATACATGAGTTGCGAAAATGCATTAAAAGACGTTGTACTGCCGTCTGAGAACACGTTTTTTAATTGACCTATGATTGTGTGGCAAATATGGGGGCGGAAGGCTTATTACCCCTAAACGCTTGACAAGAGTTCTATTATTGTTCTGACAGTAATTTTACAATGCATGTGCTCGAAAAAGAGCGTTTTCTAAGCAGCCAAACAGTGCGGAAAGTAGCACTTTTCCGCACTAGTGCTTTTTACTTTTCAGTTTTTTTTTAATTTTTACTCAGCCTGTCGTTCAGCAAGTCAACCTAACATTTCAGTATTTGAGCTATTTTTATTACCAATTGTTACTAATATAAAGGGAACAATAAAAATAACAATTCAATAAACGCGTTTATAATTAGTATAATTACTTTAGAAATTGATTTTTATTGATAAATTACGTTCAAATATTAATTAAAAATTTGCGTGGCTGAATAAATTTTACTCATTGCCTTATTGCGATTCGACAGCTTTGCACATGCGCAGTAGATGTTTTTTTCAGCGCGATTGTGTTTTGTTTATGAAGCCCGTCATTTTATACGCCTTTTTAATATAACTGTTTTTTTTTCTTGCACAATGCATTGTAAAATCTTGTATGATACACGTGCGAAAGATGATTTCCGACTCGTGTCGGCTTATACACTCGCTCGCTTTGCTCGCTCGTGAATAAAATGACACTCATCGGAAATCACATACTTTCCGCACTAGTATCATAAATAACTATTAACCGGTCATGTTTTGCTTTTTTATTACATAGGTACTTGAAACATACCTGTAGGTATGTATGTATGTATGAAGGTATGTCAATTATGTATAAATAAGTAAGTGAAGTAAAATAACAATAAATATTTATAGATATAGTGCCTCCTTTGTTTTAGATTGTGTATTTATTACCACAGAACAGAACATCAGTTGCGTCAAATTGGCAAGGTAAAAAAGCTTGACAAATGGGTGCCCCACGAACTCAATGATCGCCAGCGTGAAGTACGCGTCGAGACGTGCCTTGCACTGCTCAACAGACACACAAATGAAGGAATTTTGAACCGCATTGTTACCTGCGATAAAACATTATTCTGTTTGATAACCGCAAGCACTCAGCAAGATGGTTGGATTCTGGTTCATTCAGCACCTAAACAATGCCCTAAACTAAAATCAGCTGATTTCTTTAATAAGGGCATCCCTGCGCAATAAACTGCCACTGCGTTGGCAAAGATGCATTGACTGCATGGGTGATTACTTCTATTATTACAAATAAAAAATAAAAATACATGAATAAAATTAGTTTAAAATTTTTAATACAAAACGGCAATTTCAGAGGTAAAGACCTAATATCAGAATAATATTAAAGTAGTATTTAACTGGTACACTTGAGAAATTTCATAGACACATCACAAGAGCATACTTAGACCTACTTAACCTCTTGTAACTCTATTCGGGGAAATTAAAATTGTATGAATTTATTAGTAATCGTGTTAGTAATTTGGTGTGTCTCGGTGAGGAGATTTAAAAGTCAAAATAAGTGACGCTGTCGAGTGTCGGCAACGGTGTTCTTGAAATTATTCCCTAATCTCCGGTAACTTGATGCCTATTATCTAAAGTTACATACCCACCAAACCCTTACATGTAGCACACGCACACAAAGTTATATACCCGCCAAACCTTTATATAAAGTACACGCACACACAAAATTGCTGTGACAATGTAAAAATACAACTTTTATGCAATTTAAGTCTCAATTTAAGTAACTATTACCTATTATTTTTAAAATTTTAATTTGAGATCGTAAAAGTTTACAAGCTACGAAAATTGTATTCAAAATTCAGGTATTCAAAAAAATATTCTACATAATTATCAAACCGCATTTTCAAACATCCAAGTTTAATATTATGCACGATATTTGTTAACTTTTAGAATAGTTCTTAGAAAAATTGAGGAATATAAGCAAAAAAAAACGCTTAAGTTTCGCTAATATCAATCTCTTAGTCAGTATATAAAGGGTTAACAAAGAATGAAACAAATTGAAACAGAACAGCTCAAGCCAGCAATAAGGTCCAATCGATCGTTCCATCAATCTCACCCGTTGGGTTCGCGTTCGTCTGTCGATGTTTGGGGTTTCGCACTCAAAGGGTTCCACTGGGACCTGGGAACTGGGACTTTATTACTGAGTCTCCGCTGTCCGTCGCGCTGTCACTATCACAAGGCTCTCTCTCACCTCAACCGTAGTCAGGCAGGAGGCATGAACACTTGAAATGTTTATTGATCACAGCTTGTAACTATTGTCGATATAATAAGAAATATTAATTTACTAGCTGTCCGCCCCGTAGCTCCGCTCACGGTAAAAAACTTTTCTTACTGGACTCTTTCTTCTAGTCCATCGAGAAACCATGACATAACCACGTCAACACAATAATAAACCTTGGACGAATTACCATAGTTTGTAATCAACATTTTAAAGTCATAGTTTATAAACACTTGACATTGGCGAAATCACTAAGGAAGCGCCATACAGAAATTGAATTGAATGTAGTATCGTCAAGTACTTATGAAATCCTTGAGTATCGTAATATATTTTGGGCAATTTACACAATACCTATCTTTATAATTTATAGCTTATGTGTTATTCTGATGTATATCCTGCGCACCTTAATATATCCTGCGCATCTGACCGCTTCCATTCATTCAAGCTATATTATTGTAAAGTTTCATTAATTTCCATTCAGATCCATTCACTAGTTTTTACGTGAAAGAGTAACAAACATCCATCCATCCTCATAAAATTTCGCGTTTATAATATTAGTTGGATTAGTAGGATTAATACATTTTAGAATATTGTAATAAGTGTCATGTTTGGTACTCAGCTACTAAAAAACTTTACGCTATTTTCAACTCAATTAGCTCAATTAAATAGGTCCCACCTAAAATTAGGTAATTATGAAAATTGCTAATTTTAAAAGATTGGCTGTACGTACATTCCTGAAAACATAAAATAAAGTAGGTAATAACAAAATTAATTGTGTTACAATTACAACCTATCGCGTGCATGCAAATCCAATTCGCCCTTAACTTTTTCGCGTATCAGATCTAAGACGTTTAGCTATAGCATAAAATTGATTTACTCCACATTCGTAAAATTGGCCATGTTGTAAGTATACGTAACAGTTGATAACGTTTGTAATAATACTCGCGTAACTCGATATTTGCGGCAATTTGAGTTAACAGTTGCTTTAATAGTCAATATCAAAGCAAGATAATAATATTATACTTACCTATCTATGATTCTCTCGATTCAAACCTATGATGGTGTTGAAATTGAAACCGGTTATAATACCTAGAAAGCTATACAGTTTTAAGTAAACGCTTAGTAAAAAATGAAAAGACATGCTCTATAATTGACTTCGTCATACAAACTTTGCGATTAAATCTTTTTCGTTTCTGAGATAATTTTCTTACCTTTAGAGCGCCCGTATTTCGTAGTGGTAGGGGTGAATTTCGTAGTGCGAATGTCCAACCGCATGTGCTGGCTTCTATACGTTTAAAAAAGTTAAAAATGCGCTGTACTGTTTATATGGAGTTCATAGATTTTAGTCGATAGCATATAAAATCTACGGCAAAGTCAAACAATGCGATAACTTAATAAAATGTTAATACGAGTATGTGCTATTTCTGTTGTTTTTTATTGTTACTAAACTTATACATATATAAAATGTTGCGTATATTTGTATCTGTTAGACTGTAGACATTATATAACAACATGACATATAATATGTAAAATTCCAAGTAAATTGTGTAGGTATATATAATGTACTGCTGTAAATGTATGTACCTGTTAAAATAAATAAACATTAAACTCAGTATCTAAATAAATATCTGTTAAAAGCTGAAAAAGTTAGGTCTAACACGCGCGCTTCTAAACTAACCTCGCTGATGAAAATGTATTTACATACTTAAAACCACCCCAAAGTTATATGGATTATAATAAACTCTATGAAGTTACTCGTTAGATGAAATTCACTTATCGACTTAGCTGGATAAGTCAAGTACTGCGCTATAAAATCTCGCTGATATTACTTGCAAAGATTGCGGTAATAAAGTATGATCACAATGGGAAAATCGACCTAAACCAACACACTACGGCAAACCAATCTCGAATATGAGGTATCGGAGATAGAGCGTTATACATTATAGAGGTTAGTGCTGAGGTATATTATATATTATGAGGGACATAAGTGGGTTCAGCTCGATTGAATCTAGGAAAGTGCAAATCATAGGCTTTTGGAGCGTAGAATAGAATATAGTTTATAGCACACCAGTAATAAATAACAAAAATTACAGTCCACAACAATAAATGTGTACGTGGCTGCCTTATTGCTAATGTAACTATTTCTACCAGGCAACCCGTTTACGTATTTTAAAATAAGATGGTTGTTTAAATGTAAAATGTTTCATCTCATTTTGTGTTAACGTTTCCTTTTTTTTAAGACAGCAAACCAATTGTTCAAATATTAATAAAAAAAAGCTTATCTTTATGTTTGTGGTGTTTATTTTTATCGTTATGTTCCTAATGATTTTATGGTTGAACGATTCATATCCGCACTGAAAATATATCATTTTGGTCTTTATTTTTTACTCGTGTACAAGTCAAAGTGAAATTCATATTCTGAAAATTTCATCGAGCCTTTCAACTCCATGTGGGTATGGTATTTCATTGCATTGCCTGCAGACACATTTTAAATAGAACTCTATATACTACATCGCAACTTCAGTGTGCATACTCGTATTAAGTACATACGCATTCAGTACCCATTGTTAATAGATCACACACAAAAAATAAAAGTAAATGAGTGTTAATTTAAAAACTAAGTTTAAAGAAAACTGGAGCATCGCAATGTTTCGAAATTTGGTCTTTTTGTATCTTCTTATCTTATCTTAATTAGCCATACGTGTCCCACTGCTGGGCAAAGGCCTCTCTCCGCTCTCCCCATGACTCTCTTTCCCGTGCCTCTTCCCACCATGCTCTGCTGAAGGCGTCTAGCTCGTCTCGCCATCGTCGTCTGGGTCTGCCGCGTCGCCTTGTCTCAGTTGGTGGCATCCACTGCGTAGTGGTTTTTGCCCACAATACATCTGGCATGCGGCAGACGTGACCGGCCCAGTCCCACTTTAGTTTGGCGGAAGCGTAGGTCACATCAGCAATTTGTGTTTAGAGCGCAGTATAGTGTTCCTAACCCTGTCGATCAGTTTTAGGCCCAACATACTGCGCTCCATGGCTCTCTGGCAAACCGCGAGTCTGGACCTTTGAGCTTCCGTCAAACACCAAGTCTGAGCTCCGTAGGTGAGTATTGGGAGAATACATACGTCCACGAGTTTACGTTTTAAAGATAAAGGCAAGTCACCTTTTAGTGTATTCTTTTATCGACCAATAACTCTTCCAGGCATTTTCGGTGCGTCGAGCAACTTCTTTGTCTTGTCGTGCCTAGAAAGAGACTATTTGGCCGAGATAGATATACTCGTGGACATATTCCATTCTCCCGTCATCTACCATCACCACCCTCTTCGAGCTATTTGTCATAAGATTGGTCTTTGACATGTTCATCATCAGTCCAGCCTCGCGACTCGCTGTGCTGAGATCTTGCAGCATTGCCTCTAGTTCAATTGCTGAGGACGAGAACAGGACAATATCGTCAGCGAAACGAAGGTTGGTAAGCTTCCTTCCACCAACGTCTACGCCCCTTCCATCCCACGCAGGCCCTATCGTCTTGAAGATCTCTTCCAAGGCACAGGTAAATAACTTAGGGGACAACGCTGCGGGTCTCCTTGTTTGACGTGCCTTTCAATGTGGAATGATGGACCTGTAGACTCTAATTTAATGCGGCTGTGCTATTTTTTCTCTTGTCTTTTTGTATAAAACAATTTTTTCACTACCAATCCGCCCAGCTCCGCCGTTAACTGTTTCTCGTGGAAATAAGGGATTCTCTCGCAGTAAAAGGAAGCCTTCCCCAAGGTTGATTTTATGTTTGTACCAAGTGTAATTGAAATTAGTTCAGTAGTTCCGGAGCCTATTCAATGCAAATAAACAAACACATAAACCAAGTATTTTCTCTTTGTAATATTGGTATAGAGACATAGATTTCTCTATAGGTATACCTATACGTAAAATGTACACACTGACTCCGAAATTACCCTGTATGTAGCAGTAGATATTCACAGCCACGTAGGCTGTCATTTGACACATTGCCTTGCGCGGGCAGTGCGATATCGACAATCGACCGTAAACATCCCTCGACCGAATGCGAAGCCGAATGACCGGGCATCAAGCAGCATGTTATTTATTAGTGCTGGGATATAATCTATCGACAACAGTTACCTATGCCTACTGTACAAACATACAAACTTGAATATCGTTCTATAAAGACATAAGTTTTAACGTACATTCTTGCAGAAAAGTTGTTAAGTTATAATGTGTACGCCGTCAATATCTGCCTATATCAACATAATCTCCATCATCTAATAAATTTATAAATTGTGAGACTTTGAATAGACATCATTCACTGAAATATATTATGAACTTCCGCCGAATTTATTGATACCTACTTTAAATATTTAAATGTCAGCAGCCAGCAATACATCTCTCGGAAAGTACTGAATATTTGAAACGGTATAATACTCATAATTTTATTTGTAAAAGAATATTTTCCACTTAATTCCATTTTGTAAAGACATCCATGTAATCGGCTCATATACGACCCCACCGAGGGGCTCGTCTCTGCTCTGAAATATGATGATAAGGCGTTATAAGTGTGGGTTGGTCAGCTTCACGCAGCTTTGGATTTATTCGCTGGTGTGTGCAGGTATCCTCGCGATCTTTGATTCACTATAAGGATTGAGTTAGATCTTTTTTCTGCGCTATCAACCTAAGTCTATGGCTATGAAAGCATTAAATGAATCAACAACCAAATTCGGAGATAAAAAATACATTGATAAGTGTTTGGCCCGAGCTCTTTCCTCTCGAATGAAAGTCCTAACCACAATGCCACTAATACGACGCTTAAAAATTTAGCGTCTTAATTTACCTAAAATGTACACTTAAAATATGTTTCTAAAAACTATATTTCAACCTCGTGTGGGTTAAAAGATCGATGACCTACCCGAAATAACTTTAATATTAATATTGTATATTCCAATAATTTACACTTGTCAGTCAAATAAGATTGAGTGAGATTTGTCAAGCGAGCAATAAGTATATTGTGAAAAAAGCAATAAGAAAGTCGCGGTGAAACTTAAAAGGCTTTTCTATTTCTCAAATTCTTTGTTATTAAATTTGTCAGACGCACTTACTCGTAAGTGTTTTTGAAAATGTACAAATCATAATGATAAATTGCTTATTACTAAATCTAAAGAAAACAATCGAATAAGTACAAAATATAGTTATAAGTATGAAAGAGACATTTATTTGAAAACAAACGTATTAATTAAATTTTGTTGAACCTTTTTTTTGTGCATACATTACTCGTATTTATGCATGGCCGCAGACGTTCGGTTTTCTGAATATTCCCGTAGGCATCTTTAGAACAGATGACGATGAACAAGTATTTTCTAAATATTTGATGCTTATTTGATGATTATATTAGTTTACGAGCAACCTCCGAGTCTCAGCAACTCAGCGATTCGCGGTAGATATTACATATTTTATTAAAATGAAAATAGCATTTTCGTCAAGCGTCCCTCCCCGCGGTTAACAAGTAAACACTTTATTTCCGGGAGGGTGTCGAAGATTTCGGGGGAAAAATGTTGTGGGCGAGCCACAGTCGTGGTTCGAAGCGATGTATTAAATTAAAGCAATTTATAAGACGGCTTAGGAAAGCCCCACTGCCGGCTTGGGCACTCGCTCCGCAATGCGACGCTGTATGCTCAGATCTCAACGCTAAAATATACACCTACACTACTACTAATGTATTACCGCTTTTTCTTTAACTCATATACGAGTACTTATAGGGTTAAAGTTAAGAGCTAAGTGCCCCAAGTGTGCTCGTAAAAGACAACTAAGGCGTTGAATTATTATTTATCTGTATACATACAGCTGTTGGCCATATCGTGATATTACGTTTTTGGTGTTATTTAAAAATGTAGGTTGAAATAGAAGATAAGTAGGCCACTACAAAACAAGAGACAGATACACGCTTTCGCTGTGGGATCTTAACCTATCACTTTGCCACCCAACTTGTTTGACATGGTTTTGCTTGTACGCTCCTACAAATTAGGTTCGAACTTTGGACATTTTTTAAACAGCTTCATTTCCATTTATGCCGAGAAAGAATAAAAATTCGTTCCAATTTCTCTATCATAATTTTTAATAACGCTTTTTGGAGGCAAGTTTAGGAGAATTTATTATTTGACGCTAAATTGTATAACTAAACCTAGTTTCACTCTTGTGTTGAATGTTTATTTATCAGTCGCAAAAAAAAAACGCAAAACAAGAGAGATCCCGAGCGAACAGATAATGATATTAATTGTTATAAATGGAAGACTAAGTAAGTATCTCGATTCGTCTTTATTTTACTTTGAATTTGGAAGACAGGTGTGTTTGTTTGTTTATTTCTCATGAAATCTTTTGATTTGAACAACAATTACGTCAACTGGCATCTACTGAAAGGACTGAAAATTGAATCCATGACGTCTAGTTTATTCATACTTGAGCTACGAGAGATTCTCGAGACATCCTCCGAGTGCATTAAATAGCGTTCGCCGGCGGCGCTTCAAGTCCGTAAACAAATGCAATAAACCCCAACTGCTGCGGAGCTTGCAATCATCGTGAATAATTTCTTTTTTACAACCCGAAAAGTTGTTAAAAGAGCGCTCTGAAAATTATGCGGCCATTAACTTTTTTTTAAGCGAATTTTTTATGTTTGTGCGCGAGCCTATGGTCAAAACATTGGCTAGAAAACTGTAATGTCATGCCACCCTCCACTGCTGGACTAAAGCTGCGTACATAATACAGTCATCGCAGATATAACTGGGTTAACTGGATTTCTTAGGGTGAGGATATAAAGAAACAGGTTTCCGGTACAGACAAACTAGTACGGGTAGGTACCGATGCGTGCAGGTCAAATATCCTAATGTTATTACACGCGCTCACGCATAGAGAAACACCGGCTCATACGGGCTCGAACTTGATGGTCAAAAAATACAAATTTACCTGTTTCTTTATGTTGGGTAACCTGTACCGATCCGTACCGACCCGCACCGACAAATCCATACCGGGAAACCTGTTTGTGGTGGAGTTAAGGAAACCATAAGGAATTCAATGCCATCAAGAAGATTTTGACAGTTTGATATGAAATTGTTACACGATCAAATGAAACACGTTCTGAAGCACGGTGGGGTCAAGTGCGTCTCAAGACAAGCCAAATGTACGAGAATATCGGTGGCATTATACCCTTTCAGCTTTAATGAAAGGAGAGGACATAATTAATGCATGTTCTTTCTTTTTTACGCTGTACTTGACCTAAATCAGGCTCGAACGGCTGACGAGATACCTTCTTTAAACGACATCTTCAAACCTAATTATTGACAATCATTATTACGCACCTACTTCTAATAAAACAGCCTAAATATAGCATTATAAATTTCAATGGTGAAATAATATTGTACGGCCTTAAAACAATACTCAAAAAAAGGGAATTTGTTTTTCCTCGAAACCCATCCGTATTACAACAAAAATGTTAAACAGACATATATACAGACCGTCACGCCTCTTTGCCGAAAGGATAGGCAGAGAAATGTTAAATACTCATAAAATATATGAGCTTTTTTATTCGAGACTTTTCAAACAAGCGTTTAATTATATTTAAAGCGTTTAAATATAATTAAAGGAGTTTCTTCTGGCGAGTTCTTCTCCACAGAAGACAGCCAAATTGTGAACTTGCCTCGACGTCGAAAAGTGATTTGTAAAATCTTACTTCGAATAAAACATTTGAATTTTTGAATGTGTGCTTAACTTTTTTGTGAGACCACTTAAATTAAAGTTTCAATTAGAGAGTGACTAGTGAGAATTAGAACCGTTTTGTAACAAATTACTCCAACCGGTGGGTAACGCCTTGCGACGAAATAACAATTAACAGCTGACAGTCGTCTGTTAGTTTATCATTAACCAGTTATAATGGTTGGGACGAGTAAATTTAAACAATTAATGGTAGGTTTCTTTACTTCCTGTTTTCGCCTTAGGAAATTGAAAATAATCGTCACCTTTTATGTTGTGATTACAAAATTAGAACAGAAGCTACACACCCCCTTTTATTTAATCATATAGCGCTAATAAAGACATCATTGTTGTTGTACGAAACTAAACAACTTTCCCTAAGGAACATAGGTACCGTTGAAATCTCAAAATTATCAACATGTCACACAAAGTGGCTAAAATTATTTTTGATACCTATTTCAACCTAGGACCGATCATTGTAGAGATCCTTGGGGGAGGCCTTTGTCCAGCAGTGGACGTCATTGATGATGATTTCAACCTATGTTCGTAGGGAAGGTTGTTCAGTTTCGTGAGTACTACAACTATGTTGCGGATAAACAGCCAGTTAAATTTCACGGTGTATATAAAAGTAATCCTACTTTTTCTTGTACTTTTACCGGGGGGCAGCTAGAAATACTATCATCGTATCATCATTACATACTGTCAGTGCGTGAAAAACCGACCATAGATTGAGAGGTAGACACGATATGTCCTGTCACGCTAGAGACCTTGTACAACCCCCATAGGGCATCGAAATCATAATATGATAGCCAAGTTATTTTCTATCCCTAAACCAGTCGATATCATTTAGTTATATAAAGTTTTTAGCAGAATTGGGTGGTGCTCTATTAACGACCAAAATGGAAAACATGATGCAGTGTGATTAGTTGAACAATGTGGGCAATATTTTGATGATAGATTAGCGTGACTGTGCGGGAACGCTACAAAGCATCTGGCTCGCTATTCAGGGAAGTTTGTGAGTCACAGTCGCAGCGCGGCGCCGTCTAGTCGCGGCGAGGATGCAGCCACGCAGCTCCCCCACACATCCCCTCCCTCCGACCAGACAAACACGACCCCTATCCTCCCCTGAAACAAAACTAAACCTACCGTAAAATATAATTCATCTGAGGTCAAAGCAAAATGGTCACATTATGTTTATTTTTATCTCCCCGCCTAAGGGGCTTCTACCGTTTTAAGCGGAACTCCTAGGTATGTACAGTATGTTTTTAAATCTTGATTTATTTTAAAAGTTTCGGTTAGGTAGAAGCCTAATTGAATTGTGAAAATATTTTCCTTCTTAAAAATAATTACTGTTATTTTAAGCTTAATTTATTTCAGTTTGTTGTTTTATTCTTTTTAAAGTTCTGTATCTTTCAAAAGAAAATAAAAGATTTTACATACCTATTTACTTCATCTTCCGTGTACCTGCCAGTTCAACAGTCCGCGCGCTCCGCCCGTGCTAACAGTTTTTCCCGTGGGAATAAGGGATTTTCTCGCGATAGTTTATGTATTATACTGATGTATAAAGCTATAATATTGTAAAGTTTTATTCAAATCCATTCAGTAGTTTTTGGGTGAAAGAGTAAACATTCATCCATACATCCATCTTCACAGACTTGGGCGTTTATGAAATCAGTAGGATATTCCTATAGAATTGTAAAACATCCATACTATAATAATGATATTGTTTGACTTATACTTAAAAAATCCCTGACGTTTAATTTCAGTATCCCGATTTTAATCATACCGTTGAAATAAATATATAAAATAGCAGCTGTGCCGGTTAAATACCCCCTGTATGTATGGCCGGCTTTTTTGCAATCTTTGACGTTTTCGTATTGTCTTTTTACTGTGGTTTATCTGCGGGGTACAGATATACCTTAGATTCTTTATTGTACACAAAAATAAAATTATACATTTAATATTAACGGAAGTATACAAGGGCGAGCTTATCTCTAAATAGAGATCTCTTCCAGATCTCTTCATCTCTTCATATAATGTTTATTGCCAATATTACCCGCAATTCTCAGAACTATAGACAAAAACTTAATTACGGCAACCCTTTTGTTATCTTTTTAAATAAGAAAGGACGAAGAAAATAGATCAATATGATCATTTTTGACCCAAAATAATAAAAAATGTAGAGAATTATCAGATGAAATTTCAGACAGTAAATCATAAAAGAATACAAAAGCTCTTGGTGAATTAGTCTAGTTTCGCGCACTAAGCTTATCATGCGCTATAGTTATTTTTCAGAGGTGTTTATTACCTACCTATTAATAGTATTTGAATACTTAGTTTGCGTTCACCAGTCTAACCGCAGTTCGCAAAACTTAGGGCTTACAGCAATAACTCCAAATCAAACGAGAGACCTTAGTCCAGCAGTGGACTGTTCAAATAGAAATTTAAGTTGTAAAAATAAGACAATTTTTTTTTAATAAAGAAATAAAACATGCTAATATAAATTTATTATAGCGTAAGAGCCCGGAACGATTATTTAAATTTCCAGGTATTCATTTTTATTTCCAGAATCGTGTGCATTGTTTAGCCTAAAGCGAAAAAGCCACTTGCCTTTATCCAAACTGATGATGACAGCTCAGCAATTACTTTTATATTATTGCGGCAAATATGTCAAAGCGGAGTTACTTAACTTTTATTGAGAGCCCGGGATTTCGAAGTAAATTCGCATTCGTAGGTAATACTTTCAAATTTCATGAAAAAGAAAACAGTTTTTGTTAATTTGCTTTTGTTAAGCTTTAATAGTTTATCTTAGGTATTTATATAGTTGCTGACATATTGATATAGTCAATTTCTATACGACACCGAACAGCCAGAAGCCTGGACGATCGCATTCGGTCTGTTCCTAGAAGGACCACATACCTAGAACGGCAATATCATATCCCTGAATCATTAGTCATTATTTTTCTTGATAGCAATTTATGATTGGGTGTTTGTTACTTTACACGAATTTATCTGCGTATCTTATCTATATGTACAGAACCCAGCACATGCTGTTGGACATTCGTACTACGAAATTCACCCCTACCGCTACGGAATACGGGCGCGCTCCATTTCAACATGTCCAGACGCATATGCTGGCTACTGTACATTAATGTCTATAAATAAACATCGGTGATTGGTAAAACAGTTACACCTGTTTGCACTAACCTTGTTTTAGGTTTTTCGTGGTTAAGAAAGACCTAAGATAAGTAAAGCTTAAAAAATAATGGTTTTCACTAACAGTCTAATTGGGCACATAAATTAAGGTAGGCAGAAACTAAGCAGTTTAAAAAAGTCTGAAGGTTGCAAACACAATTTTTTACCAAATCTCACCTAAATACTTTAGGCATCAACTTAAGCGATTCTTGAGTTTAGTGCAAACGGGTATACGTCGTTAGGATTGTTCCTTCAGGCTTGACCTAAGCCTTTAGGCATTAAAATGATAAATTACAACGAAATATATTTCGCTAACGTCCCGCCTCGGTATGACAAACCATCAAATTGTCATCGCTATTCCAGTTAACGGATTCACAATCTTAGTTGGATCATTTTAAAGCATAAATTCGATAACAGTATATTTCTACCCAGGACGACGCTTATTATATTAAAATTGTATTATTAAATCCTTGAGGCATAGAAAACCGTGGTGTGGGTTGACTTCCCACATCTAGGTCACGGTTATTATTATTCAGTGTTTAAGCTTCAACATGCGTATGCGTGATACTGCAAAAATGTCCTGGTCTCTCCGTCAATATACTAGGATCCTACATTATTTTACATTATCATCACTATAAAGATTGTTCTAGCAAAATTTATTTTGGTGATGGTATTTTTTTTCTTTAATATTTTAGATATTGGATTGTGGCCCTAGAATTACCACAAACTAATTAGTGTACGTGGATTTGGTGTGGCACATTGAAAACATTTGAAATACTTCTTAAAAGGCTTTTCTTTTTTCTACTTTGACTGGTTGCCTTCCTTTAATTTCATATATCGTCTGCACTCTTTGTTATATTAATCAAATTGTATAAAATAATAATTACCTATGTAAAAATATTTTGAAAAGATGCAACGCCTGTGGAGTTTCTTCCGGCGGGTTCTTCTCCACAGAAGACAGCCAAATTGTGAACCCGCCTCGACGTCGAAAAATGATTTTGTGAAGTCTTACTTCGAATAAACACTATTTGACTTTTGACTTGACTTTTGAGGCTCTATTTTAACGCTCTAACTGCCATGAAACATTTTAAACTCTTTTCTGTCTCGAAAGAAAACAGGGAACGTAAACCATTTGAAATGTAGTAAAAACGTTAAAGCGCTTACTTATGATTCGTCGAGGGCCAAATTTACTTTTTGAGTTCGCTTCCTTTTCCCAAACAAAGGCGACCATTTCGTCTTCCATTGAATCTCAACTTTATTCGATGTTACGATTTAGCTAAAAAAATGTACTTATTCCACTTACACAACAAATAATGTTCTTTTCGATTTCCCTAATTTAATTGTAGTTTATAAAAAAAAGTAATGTAAGGAAAACTAAACAAATATTTACACTAATATTATAAAGGCGAAAGTTTGCGAGTGTGTATGTTCGTTACTTCTTCACGTCTAAACGGCTGGAGCGATTTTAATAAAATTTGGTATGGAGTTAGCTGACACCCTGGATTAACACATAGGCTACCTTTTACAGCGGGAAAATACCTTATTCCTACGGGAAAAACTGCTAACGCGGGCGGAGTCGCGGGGCGGAAAGCTAGTAGAAAAATATATTGGTAATTAAGGTTTTTAATTACATTATCATTTCAGATTGCATACATACTTATATATTTAATTTATTACACTTATCGCAATTAATATAGTAAAATTGTTATTACAATATATAGAGTCTTTTAAAAGTGTATCTTGGTGCAAAATAAATGTTTGTCTATGTCTACATTCAATAGATGGCGATCGAATCAAAATAAAATAGATTTAAACTAAAAATTATGCTCAGGCGTCACATAGCCAGACAAAACCAAAATGTGTCTCCGGCGTTGTTTTATTTATCTGGAAATCGAAAACTTTATAATATAAAACATATTCTTCATACATACATTTGCTAAACCTAACAATGCCGGGAATATAGTAGAATCCTAATGTGGAGTCGGTACGATAATAGAGTTAAAAAAGAGGTTAAGAAACGGGGTATATATGTACAAAATTCGTCATATTATTTTGTCAAGTTAATAAATAGTAATAATATATACAAATATGAGAGTTTCCTCGAAAATACATTAAAATAAATACCTCATGCTCGCATAGTATTACTGTGTCTTTAAATAGATCCGTTTGTACATTATGTGTATGTATTTCTTTTTCATTTACACACAAAAACACAAATCTTTCCTCTTTATAATATTAGTATGAGCACGATAATTACCTACGGCTCGTTTATTTTCGAAGGTCAAATATCATTGAAATATTAGGCTTTAGCCCCCAGCCGTGCCCACGTAGCGAAGTCGAATGCATTATGAAGGGAAACATAAAAAGAAAATGAAAAAGAAAAAGATAAAATTTAATCAAATTATGATCAAAACAGGGAAAGATAAAATTTAATCATAATATGATTCCGATTATGATTAAATATTATCTTTTCCTATTTCTTGATACCAAATTATGGTAAAGGCTTCACTTTCATCTTTACACCTGCTTCTTATTACATACCAATAAAATACTTATGAAATACACTTTCATATTGGCAATAAATATATTTACTTCACTACTATTAAAATTACTCGTAATGTGATAAACTGAGAGAGAGCCTTTCCCATAAAATAAAGGTATCGGGCAATGCTCACGTTGCGTTGGTAAAGCAGGTTAGGAATACTAGTTGTTTTGAGTTACACAGGTGAAGAATACTGCTCCAGCTCATACCCTGGAATCGTGGAAGGAAGCGGTATACAAATATCCGTCAGTTAGTACCAGAGCTCCAGAAACACTAGCTAGTAGGTACGTATTCTATAATATTTTTGTTCATTTTTCGTCGTCTCGTGCCAGAGTTCTTTACAGCCAGCTGACGTTTCAACTTTTTCTGTTTAAAACGAGCGGAGCGCAATCATGCGATCAGCGTATTTTTTTGAATAATATTTTGCATATTTATTGCGCAAGTCAAAGAAATTTCAAGCCGTAAAACATCAGGGGTAAGACTGAAGAGAAAATTAAGGAAAGAATTTAACGTACGTGAAGAGTTTGTTTTGTTTTTGCTTTCTTACTTAAAATTTGACATTGGAAATGTCTTTTCGTTCGCTCCAGTAGTGTAGGCTCCGATTTCACAAAAAAGTGCGATCCCCTTATATCTCAGAGAGATAAAGGTAATCCATGCCAATATATTTATGCAAAAATTAGGTATTTATGATAGAAAAATATCCACGAAAAAAAAACTACCTTCATAATTGAATATTAGAAACAAATAAATTAGCTCGCGATGACTACGTGCGACTGGCTAAGTTAGTACTTCTTTCGTGGGGCTTTGTGTGCGCTACTATGACAAAATACCTGATGATATTGTAAGCCTACCAGAAAAAAGTTTCAAATGGTTTGTAAGGCCCTACGTAAAAAAGCTTGCTATAAATTTAGATGATAAGAAAGCATGGTTTCTTTGACACGCCTAACGGCTGGACGAATCTACACTACATTATATACTCGTACTATAGGATAAATTTATTTGGCACTTGATTGATTGATTAGGCTTGTATTTACCGCAGTAAAAGGATATCCCTTCTGGTGTCTTCACTGTAGGAAGGACTAGGAGCGCATAGAGCCGTAGAGCGAAGTGTCTTAACTTTTGGAAGTTGTTAACAAGTTGTACGCAAAGGACCCAAAGTGCCAAAAGTCGGTCATGACGTAATTAAGGCCGCGCCGTCCCGCGCACCTGATCCCACTGACGCGAGTAATAAAGTACAAAAATCCTTAATACCAATTTTTGCATCACCGTACCCTCTCCAAAAGTCAAGTTGTTGGTTGTTTTTTTTTTGGGACTAAATATGTGGTTCGAATAATCCCCTTCACTCAGTACTTGTTATGCTATAAAGACTAGGTGCTTAGTTTTAAAAACATGTCATTTTAGTGGTAATCAGATGTCGGATATGAGACTCAGAGGTGTCTGAAATTGTAGCTTATGAACCTCACATTTTTGATACCTAGCACAGTTGTTACCGTTGTTACGGATGCCGATTTTTTCACATCCGCGGTTGCGAATGCGGATATTTAAAATCTTATATAATAACAATAAAGATATTTCTTAAGAAATAAGCAGACCTGTTGTGTCGTCTCTCTACATGTGATTGTCCTTTGTATGTTTATGTGTACAATAAACTGTTAAATAAATAAATAAATAAATAAATTTATTTAAATAATATTACATTACATCACACATATATAAATAAAGTATAAGAAGGAAGGATTCAATAAAGAGATAAAGTAATTACTTAGCATACTATTTTAGCATAATATTTAATAAAGAGTAATATTGGCGCATTTACTGATGCAAAGGCGGTTATGGAGAGGTTCGTAAAATTATACCCGCGCTACTAAATAATTGTTCGGTAGGAACACTGCCTGGTGAAGTGGATAAAATTCTTCGTGCTACAGTGCTAATACCTTAAATTCCTCTTGATTAACTTACATCCGCATCCGCATGAAAATCCGCATTGATAATTGCGGATGCGGATGCAGATGTCTTAACCTATGCGGAAGTTTCGCATTTGCAGATGCGGATACGAATATTCGCAACATCCCTGATACTTATCTACTACTTATGTGAAAATATGAATACAATAGAATATAAAAATGCACCAAAATAGCATTAAAACCTAAGCTTTTAAGCTTTTTCCTTTCTTTTTTATAAGATAAAATAATTCAAAATCATATTTTTATAGTTGAATTCATTTAAATGAAAACACACTAACGTACACATGCTTGGTTGTTAACTTATTCTGTTTATAAGTTTATTATAGTAGATATTAATTGTTTTTAATTATAACTTCTGATTCAAAGATTCAAAGATTCAAATATATTTATTGTAAGATCATGGTTACAAAGAGATGTTACAATTATTTTCACATGTTCCACACAATCCACCCTGTACGGGCATACAATAATATAAGTCATCAATAACATTATATTTTTTTAAAGTTTTACGCATTATATGCAATTAATATAAATACAAAAGGTCAAGTTAAATACAGTAAATTCATAGCATTGTCAAATAAAGTAAAAATAAGATAAGCAATTATTGTTGTGCTGTAAAATGTTGTTTAAATGGTCAATGTTTATTAAATTCGAAACGTACTACTCCTGCCATTGATCTGTTATATACTTAACACAGGTGTCATGTAACATAAGTGTCATTTTCATAATCTGTAGTGGAAATTGTCCACAAGAGAAATTGCGAGTTATTCCCACCACAAGTATTCTCTGGATTACTTCCTGGAAAATAAATTCATTATCATATTTTATTGTATTTAAGTGATTGTTTTCTATTAATCTGATTAAATAAATAAAAAAGGACGCATTTCCGCATTCCGTACTCCAAACACGGTGTTCTATAAGAATATTTTTAATAATGGCCATATAATAGCTATGGTTTTTGTGGTTTTAAGTGGCTTTTAATTGATTTTGTTCGAAACATAGCATAGGGGGAGTTATTTTTAACAAAACAAAAATAGCATAAAATTACCCTAAAGCCAACGCAAGGTTATTCCTAGCTCGATTGTGAAGTTTTACATAAATTGAAATAGCAGCACTAATGGGTAAATTAATAATTTTATGCAGTAAACTTTAAATTACGTTCCAAGAAATCTAACTTCGTATCGTAATTACGGGCGACAATAATAATGTGGGTCGGGTCACGAAACGAAAAACTATCAAAAAAAAAACTTTGATGGCCATTTTCGTAATTATCATTTTATAATTGACTATTAATAAATAAATAAATATTAGGAACATTTTACAACAGCCATCTGACCCCAAACTAGGCAGAGCCTGTACTATGGGTGTCAGACAGCTGATATACACACATATATAAATATACAACATCCAGACACAAGGCAAACACAAATGCTCATCACACGAATGTTTGCCATGGGCGGGATTCGAACCCGCGAACCTGTGCTTCGTAGGCAGATGTACTACCAACGAGGCTACAAGGCATCTATGAAACAAAGATGATTTTTCGCTATCTTTTAATTAAATTTGTCTAATCGGTAGGCAATAAGCTCCGCCGGCTACGCAGCTGTAGCAGGTGCTACGACAGCGTAGCCAATGTCTACACGTAGCGTAGCTAATGTCTACGCGGCGGCTTGGGCTTGAAAATCTAGTCGGGTCTCGTGAATAAATGAAATAGGTCACTTATATTAATTATGTTAAATAATATAAGTGACCTATTTTAAATAAGAATAGGGGGTTTGTATGAGGGTATTACGTACTGACTAAAACTATTTAGCGTTTGCTCAGACGTGGTTTTATATAATAATACAATCGTGAAAATATTATTTCCTAAAAATATATCTACGGTGTGATTTTAAACCTAGAGGTGCCGACTGCTGGCTCAGACGGTAGTGTAGGTAGTCAGTAGTCTGAATAAATGTACTGGCTCGCACCACGTCACACTCCAGTCACAACACAATAGCGTTGCAAATATTGAATGCAGCTCTCTAGAAGCAACTTCCATAGATTTATTTTCAAAAATAGAAGTACCCTCCGCCATCAGTTCCGAGAACACCACCGTGTTGCCATATAAAAGTAAAACACCCTAAGCGCGAGTCTAAAAAATCTTCTACAACATTTTTCATGGGTGTTTTAATTAAACCATAAATAAATAGCTTGTGGTACCTACATACAAAGAAATACATAAAATAATAATGATGAGAAAACAACAAAAAAGATGAGATTTTTACAAAGGTTGGAGTAAAAGAAAAAGATACGTGTAGTGTACCAGTCCTTTAATTAAGCTCTCAGCATGTGTCATGACGTCATAATAATATGTGAAGCTGCGTCATTGTTCGCCGGAACACATAACGGGGACGGTTTTATTATTTTAGGCACAGACACAGAAGTATATTATGTAGAATTTTGTTACTACTCGTAGTACCACCTCCGAGCGTTAGTCATTAGAATTTATATTAGAAAATGCTATAGTGTATGCTATTGTGTGTGTAATTGATGTTTTTGTTTTCTTGAGCAGTTTTCTTTGCACATGATGACAAGGATGTGATTATGGAGCCGGATAGCCTCTTTATGATGACAAGCGCTGAGATAGTTTAGTGTGGGTGGGCACGTCTTTTCGTTACTCTTATATTCTAAAGTAACATTTATAAAATACAAGTTTTTGCCCTCAATTTCGTCCGGTTTTAAACCTTTTAGTTCTTTTCTATCAGCCAAAAGTAAAAGTTGTTTTAAAATAATATTTTTAACTAGCCTTCCGCCGCGGCTCCGCCCCCGGTTTACAGTTTTTCCTGTGAATGAAACTTTCTAATGGTGAAATCGGTTCAGTAGTTTTTGAGTTTATTCATTACAAACATACACACACACACACACACACACAAAAATACTAATCTTTCCTCTTTATAATATTAGTATATGAGTATGATTATTAATCTTATTTTTGATTGATTTTCGTTGATATCGATATAGAGATAGATACAAAGACAGATACATATAGAGAGACGACACAACAGGTCTGCTTATATCTGAAAAAATATCTTACAGCAGATCCAGATGTTTTAATAGCTAAAATATGAAAGGAAATCTGGATCCATGTAATTTATTTATAGGTAAAGAAAGAAATGTGAACTACTTTTGCAATAAATAATAATAGTGATATTAGGTACTTTCCAAAAATAATCTAATTTTGTACAATGAAATTGCTCCTTACAGTAGTAAAGGGGTTGTGTTTGCTTTGAGTCTGGATATTGTATATCTATAAAATGTACGTTTATCAACTGTCTGACACAATACATAGTTCAAGTTCTGCCTAGTTCGGGGTCAGATCGTCGTGTGTGATATGTCCCCAATATTATTTTCCGCATTACAACAAAATATAAACATGTCCAGTTACTTGATTCAATAAATAAAATAAAATATGAATGTGTGAAATCAGTCCGGCGATTCAGCGCGTGTCCTTATCATCCATCAGGACGTGAAGGAAGTTGGGGATATATGAGGGTTCCCTTTTAGGGCCATGTGTCACGTTCGCGAAGAACAAACTTCGCCGGAGTTCGCACCTGGATGGTCCTCCGGCGGCCTCGTGTTGCGTCAACTAAGGATTCCCACACACTTACCGCAGGAGGAACTTTAATAATATAATACTCACGCTGAAGGATTGAAGGAAAGGCAAAGTAAACTAAAAATCAAAAGGTTTTTATTCGAAGTTATATTTAACAAATCATTTTTCAAAGGTTGGCTCTCGTCTCGGCACGCTAGGCAATCTTCTCTGTGCGCTATTTTCCAACTGGAGGTTGCCTAGCTACCCTAGCAATAAGGTCGCCTTTTGACTCTTGAATGTGTTTTGTATTGTTTCCTTGTGTCTGTTTATTATTGTGTCAATAAACGACATATTGTATTCTATTGTATTGTATTGTAAAGGTAGACTTACTTAAATGGAAATTTCACGTGAATATGATATAATTACTGAAGGATAAAGAATGATTTAACTGGTTGGAATAAGTTGTTTACAATTTTTGATCATATTGCTATCGAATAGTTCTTTTTTTACAGATTAATGTAAATACACGTAAAATAATCCTATTACTGCAAATAAAGTTTACGCATGTATGAAAGAGTAGATAAAAAATCTTCGAGTTCAAGATTTTCAATTCCGCTCCGATTTAAAACAATCAAGCTAAGTTGAGTTATTTTGTTGCATACAATTTTGCTCTTGATAGTTGTTCAGTGTGCAGAGTTCCTTACAGCTCCTGTACCTTTCTCACATTTTTTTCACCTTGCCGCTCCGGTCATTTTCCTTTAAACTTCTCTCATAAAATTAGACGATAAAGCATTATGGGTCTTAAAAACATTACGCTCGCTCTGAACGGCAGTTATTGTTCACCAACGGCCAACTTTTGTTTTGTTTCCAGATTGATTAAGTTTGTTTTGTCCATTTTAAATAAAAATTACGGCGCCGTTAAAAACGAGAGGCCCAGTTTGCCGACTTTAGATATCTTATTATTTAATGTTTTTAATAATGGGATATAAAGCCTCTACAATGTTTAGTTTTTATTCAGATACCTTTATCGATAACTTTACTTCATTCCTCTATATCGTATATCAAAGACAAACAAATACATACATTTCTAGCTCCAGCAAGCAACTGCCAGAATGGCTGCTACCTGCGGCTCAAAAGTATCGGAAAGGCTAATACTATACAGTCTCCCTACTAAAGTATTCCAAACGTCCAACTTTGAGGAAGGTGGGCAGTCCGACTTGTTTTAAAATTTAAGCAGGTGGTGCAGATGCCTGAACTTGGGAGTATCTTTTAACTGCTTTTTTCGGATGTCCATTCCCATTTTGCACTTTAGTGTAAAATATTTCAGCACGATATCCAGTTTTAAATCATAATACATAGATATCAAATGTTTAAAATAAAACCAAGACTAACGTTTCAGAATCAAATCAAGGATGTTCTGACAAAGGGTCAGTAGTAATCTAAACCGACAAGTCAAGAGTAATCTAAACCGACGAGCATGCATTAGAAGTATGTCTAGATCGTAGCAAGTGGAAGGAAGTGGTTTCTGCCTAACCCTACGGGAAAGAGGTGTGACTGTATGTGTGTATGTTTAAAATTTAAAAAGTCCATAGAAAATGGGTTTCTTTTAAACAAAGGCCAACCTCAAAGGTTTCAGGACGTACAAATCAAGCTAATTTAGCTCAATTGAAATTCAAATCACAACATAAGCAGAGGTGAATGTTAATAAAATTATTTATTAGCAAACGTTCAACCTTAATTTATAAATTGAAAAACTAGCTGTAAACATGAAGGGCTCTGCTCTGAGAGCACTTTTGACGTGTCGCGTGTCTCGGCGAGATGGTATCGGGCGACGTAAACGCTTTGGCCTAATCCATTACAGGCTTCCATTAGCGCTGTTCTCAATGTAACGGTTTCGTGCACGCATACTAACTTCATATTGATCGGTTGGAAAGGTTTTATTAAAAGTTATAACAAAATTTATGACAGTAGATGACTCTCTTATTTTTCGTATCTTGAAACTTCGAATGTCCTCGACTACGGGCAAAGTTACATCTAGTTTCTGATTTTAAAAAGACTTGTGGATTAGTGCTCCAAGGCAACCCAAACGTCAAATTAAAGGCTGAAATTAGAGAGCCCCAAGGTACGTTTTAATAAACTTCTGGGTAACTGGTACCTTCTGCTTCCCATTATAATTAAATATTGATTGTGACTACTCCATTACTGAGTACGACCACTCAGGAAGAAAATGGCTGTTGTATGGTTGCTGTTATTGCTAGCATCCTAGGACCTTTCAAATATACATCCCTCTCCATCTTGCGGTGTGGTGAAATATTACGCCTCTATCATACCTATACCTTTCAAGGCCCTATTAGGAGCCATGACTGAATGCTAAGGCGGCTCAACAATTCCGACACCAGGGTTTCGGAGGTAGGTTAACCTAGAATCCACTCGATAAGAAGAAGAAGGCTCTATTTTCTCTGGCACATGTGTATTCTACTATACCCAACTTTCTATGAAGTCATTAATTAGTTGATGAACAGTAATTGGTTCCCTCGAACTGCGGATATATATTTGTTAACCATTTAATTAGCGATAACAAATTCTAGTTCGATTCATGCAAACTGAGGTTATTTACATTTACTACAAACAAAATTTAATTAGCCGAACTCTACAAAGGACTTATTAATGAGGCCACGTTTTCGTTGCACTTGAATTATACGAGTATCATTATTTAAATCACTCTTATTTATAAGTGAAAAGTCTCGACGTCGAAAAGTGATTTGTAAAATCTTATTTTGAATAAATACATTTTGAACTTTGAACTTTGAAGTGAATTATGTCTGCTTATATAAATATTTCATATTGGCGATAGATGATTTCTGTATTTTTTTCTGTAGCCAAGCGGCTCCGCCCAAGTTTATAGTACTCGTATTTCCTGTTAGGAATTGAGTTTTTTTTTTCATGTGTGTGTGTGTGTCTTACATTTTTGTAACATCTTCTACTACCATGTGGATTGCAATAAATATCTTATCTTTCTAAAGGCACTTTAAGGTGAAAGAATTTAAAAATTGGCTGAATATAATTTTTGATACAATTCTTTAGTCACTTACAAAAAACAATTTTCTGCTCCAATATATTATTATTACAAAGTAGACTATTCGATTGGAAATTCTAGACGTAAATCTAGTATCAAATGCCAACAAGAAGATGACATTACGGCGCTCATTAGTGAGAAGGGTTAAACATAAAATTACTCGTCAAAACATGGCTGGTTACTTTGATCCACTTACTCTCTCAACTTTGAAGTTTCTGTGGCATCAGATGAGGAATTAGTGAGTTATAAAATAGTTTAGACAATTATTTCGGTAGTCGAACACTTTATAGTTCATGAACAAAGCCCGTGGTTGAGCAAACTTAGATTCAATTATATTCATGGTCGCGTTACCTGAGAGAGCTTTCTGATTAGGCCAGGCCTTTCAGGCGCTTATTTAACTGTGTTTTGTAACTTGTTATGAAAAAATAAATAAACTCTATCAGTTACAATAATATTATATAACATAATGTAGGTACACCGTGTTTCATAAAGTACAGAAGTAGCTAATGGTTTTCATCACAGTGACTTAATACGACATTCCCAACTCTAGCGGTCAGCTGGTAGAATTTGACGTCTGAGACAGAGTTGACCTTTTGGGAAGTTGACCTTTTGGGAAGTGGACCTTATGAGCCGAAAGGACATAGAGTGCCTACTTTCATGGACTTAGTAACATAGTGTGTAACTATGGTAATTCGTCCAAGCCTACTTTCAAACCTGACAGGCAGCATTCGGTTACTTGTTACTTATTAATAGAATACCTACGTCCCGGGGAAGGTTAAAAAATGTTATTAGTTGAGGTAAAAGCTACTTTTAAAAATTAAGCGGTTCACAGAATATAAAAAATATTATTTTCTTGAAATACTCACATTGCTTTGTTATTTTCGTAAAACATTTCGTTTTTATTTCTGGATTTTGTCTTTTACAAGGTACAGTACTAATATCCATCTTAAGTTATGTGATCATCATACTAATATAATATTAGTATATTTTGTATTTTTAATTATTATCTATTTATACTTTTAATAAACAACTGACAAAACAACAAATACACTAAGAGCTAGCGACCAAATCCTTCATGTGGCTTCAGCTGTATTGAGACTCCGTTAGCTGCTTCCCTGAAGATCCTTTTCCTATAATCTTCGTGCTGGCAGACCGCGGGCGGTGGGTGCGGGTGTAGTGGGGGTGGGGAAAAAAAAGAAAAAAAATGTGGGTTTTTTTCAAACAGTTGCTCTGTACTCTCTGTGCACCCAAAAAAAAAATTTAAATCGATTGGATGGTGGAAAGGGGTTGCCAGCGTTAATTAAAAGTACCAAAATAATAATAATTTTCGTGTGGGCTCAGCTATATTGGCTTTTTTTCTGACGCGAGATTAATCAATATGTAAGCCCCAAAAAAATTGCGAATTTAATTAATTTTTTTTTTTTTTTTTTTTAATTAAAGTCGCTGAAATTAAAGTCGCTGAGCCCACTTTTTTTTTCCCCACCCCACTACACCCACACCCACCGCCCGCGGCCTGCCAGCACGAAGATTATAGGAAAAGGATCTTCAGGGAAGTAGCTAACGGAGTCTCAATACAGCTGAAGCCACATGAAGAATTTGGTCGCTAGCTCTCAGTCTAAAACTGTCTCTTTACCACGTTGTTTTACAATGTTATATGTATGACACGGTGCTGCATTCTGTCAACACCTATAATACAGGTTATCCTAGTTTAGGTGCTGGCAGATGCCCTGTCTAAGCCATTGGATTTTTCTAAGTACATTTTACTACAATATATTTGTTTAATTTTAAGAATAATTACTGTTAAATTAGTATTACTGTACTTGAATAAATATATTATTATTATTATAAAAAATATTATAAAGAGGAAAGATTTGTATTTTTGTGTGTGTGTATGTTTGTAATGAATAAACTCAAAAACTACTGAACCGATTTCAAAAACATGCCTCATTCCCACGGGATAAACTGTTAACGCGGGCGGACTACCCGACTAACGAAACAACATGTCCGCAGAAATGCATTGCCATTATTCTTTGACAGACCAGTGCTATAAATTAGAAGTGTCCTAACACAGGTTTAAAAATAGTTAAAAGAGACTCCAGCTACGTGTTAAATGTAATCTCTTATTTGAGAAATAAACTACTTTCTTTTAATTTATTTTTCATAATTATATTCATTATGTAATAATTTTTACTTTTTAACAGATACCGTCCGTTAGAGATTTTTACTATTTATAAATCGAAGCGAAAAATAAGATCTTTGTCGGCCTCGTAGCCTAGTTGGTAGTAACGTCTGCCAACGAAGCACAAGGTCGCGGGTTCGAATCCCGCCCAGGGCAAACATTCGTGTGATGAGCACTTGTGTTTGCCTTGTGTCTGGATGTTGTAGATTTATATATGTATGTATATCAGCTGTCTGACGCCCATGGTACAGGCTTTGCCTAGTTTGGGGTCAGATAGCCGTGTGTGAGATGTCCTACATATTTATTTATTTATTTAGATCAGTAAGCTTAGGAAGGGTTTGAACCCGCATCTCCTTGGCTATCCGGGCCATACAGGCGCATTATCAATTATGCCAACAACCCAACGAAATTCTTAAGCACTTAGTAAGAAGCGATTAACAATTTTGTTGGTAATGTGCCTGTATAACCCGCATAGACAAGGAGATGCGGGTTCAAGTTCCTGCCCAAAGACAATGATTTTAATTTTTCGCTCCTATTTATAAATATTATATTGATTAATGTCTGTACCTTGAATTTTTTCTATTTATACTCTAAGGTCTGTACATAGTGTATGCATATTACGATAAAGACTCAGTGACCTATAAAGCGTCTGGCAGCTGTCTGCTCGCCGGCTGACTTCTTTACTATTTTTAAATCGTGAAATATTAAAAGTGTCGGTGCAGTTCGATCCCGATTCACCCAGACAGCGATATCTGGGCCGGCTAATACAAAGTAAATATATTTGCCTACTTACTATTAGACGAAAAATGTAGAGAGAAGAGAATAGAATGCACACAAGGACACTATTACAAACATACAAAAAAAATACAATTAATTACCTGAGTATATGTACAATTTTTTTGTACCTACAAGTACGAATTTCTTACTGCATTATACAGAAATAGATGCAAATGGCGATTTCTCTCGAGCATCTTTTTGTCGAGAGATTTTATCTGTACTCATAAAAAGAAAAGGCGAGTATTAAAAAATATTAGTAATAATGGCAGAATAAGCTATCTTTATTGCTAAGGTAACCTTGAACTTTTAAAATGAAAATATGTACCAGTTTCTTGGTTGAACTAGATACTCGAGAGTATCGGGTGTCGGTGGTGAGTACCCTGGGCTGACATGACATTGTTACTAGTCTAGGAAGCTATGGTTCGACCCCTCGCTTTGATTCGCATATCTCTCTCGCTCTCTCTCTTCAATCGGTCCCTCACTGCTGAGGATCGTGACTCCGTTTGATTCCGTCAACCAGGTGTTTCCATCGGTCTCGTTCTGTAGCTTGTTGTAGTGCGTCGCTGACAGGTATTTTCAAGTCCGACCATCGTTTGGGTGGGACTTCTTCCACTGGGTCTTTTCCCTTCGATTTTACCAGTCGCCACCAGGCGTTCCAAATTGTTGGCGTCTCTGCGTGAAACATGACCAAAACACCGCAGTATTCGTTGTAGGCAGGTAGTAGATAGACGAGGAATGTTTTTTATCTTTAGTTGTTTACATGTATGAGTTAATAACTACATTATGGCGCAAATGAGAATATATTTCTCACACTAATCCATACACACCCACACAAAGAGGGATTTGGGTTAGGGGTAACTGACCGTAGCAGCTCGCGCAACTCACACAAAGAACCGTGACGTCACAACATTACAGTACCCTGTCATTTTGTATTAAACAAAAAAGTACAACACAACATTAACAACAATACAAGTTGTATAAGTCTTAAAGGATGATGTGTCAAAGAAAAAGTAAAGATCCATAAGAACCTATTGACACATACAAAAGATCTGTTGGAGGGCCCCCCCTCGGGGGTCATATAAAAATGGTCATCGTCCTTTAAAAGAAAAAGTAAACAGTATGCTCTATTAATTCAAATAATGTTTTAAGAATTTCGCAAATAAAGGATATTTGATTTGATTTGATTTTTGATTAGAAGAATTGTATATCTTGTATTAGAAGTTACAGAAAATCAAAACATATGAAACTAGGTATAGCGGTCACTTTGGAAATCTTTAGGGAAGCCGTGCATCAGTGAATATCTTTATCTGGCTGTATACGTCCGGTTTTTTCCGTCCGAAATTCAGATTCGGGATTCTGCGTGTCTAGCGCACACTAACTAAACATCAGGTTTTTTTTATTAAAAGTAAAAATGTGTGCATCTTGTTTGACATTTTTTATGCAAGCGGATGCGTTCAGGTTTGTAAATCTAATTGGTCTGAAAATACCTGTCTTGTGCACCCAGTATTAAGCCTTAGTGATGTACTTAATTAAAACATATTATAAATACTTCGGTCACTATAAATATTTAACAACAAATAACTATTATTATATTTTTATCTAACCTAACATACATATTATTAATTTACCAATTCCTAACAAATTTTTTTTTCAGCCTGTCTTTGAATATATGAGCAATAAGAAGTCGATTTTCGCAAAGTTTTAAAACGAAATGAAGTGTGTCACCTATTATGTAATAAGTTGGCACGCTACCGAGTGACTGTAATCCCACAGAGGGCTAGTAATAAACCATTAAAATGTTGTATGAAATGAGAGCATGACCCAAGCAACGCCATCTAATAGTCGTAAAGACCCCGTAGACTGATCGCGGGTTCGCGTGTTGGGCGATCGCGGCCGGGACTTAGATCGGCATTCTGAGAGTTTATTGTCGATAAAATCGAGTATCGATAATGAGATGGTGATATTTTTATAATGTTTATATATTTATAATGGATCTTGCCTAATCACATTTTCTAATATATTATAATCTTATTGATACGTCTTCTCTGAATTGTAGTGATCAACAAACAATGGCGATGCACGTCCCGATTGACATTTTAGAGTCATTTTTCACGTAATATTCACAACATATTTCGGCAAGAACTTCTAGGGAAAACTTATAACCATACACGGCACGGGTCAATTTTTTACTGTAATTTTCAAATATTGATTAGGTAGATGTTTTTATCGATATCGATATTTTTGACCGCACTCGGCCAAGCGCGGCGTTTCGCTTCGCTGGCAATTAGCGCAACTCGCTGGACTGTTTTTTCAGCTGACTCGGTATTATTCTGACAGACCATTTGCTCAGATTTGGTTCACAGTTAAATTGAATTGTTGTCATTTTTGTTTTTATATACTTCTAAAAATCTTTATCCGGTTCAGCTACCAAACATAAAAAGATTGGCCCTGTTTGTTCATTTTTACGTGAAGAGCAAGCATACAAGTTTTGTCTATTCATTGAGCATTCATGACGATTCGCGTTTTACGTGTCCCTAACAAAATTGTAGGTAATGAATAGTAATGATACCATACGACTACGTTTATCTTTGACATCGTTTATCCTAGAACTAGTTTAGAGCTAGAGTTTAGACCGAGAAACATAGGTAAAGGAGATCGAAAGACGTATCGCTTTAGGGTGGGCTGCTTTTGGAAAAGTGGAGGAATGTTTGTTTGAGGCTATCGCACTCAGTACAAAGACCCGTAAAAATACAAAATAATGCAAACTGGAGGAAGTTTTCAAATCCAAACTTCCACTGTGCCTTAAGACAAAGGTGTGTAACCAATGGGTCCTGTCGATCCTCACTTATGGAATGAAAAGAAATGAAATATGTTTTATTCGAAGTAAGATTTTACAATCACTTTTCGACGTTGGGATGGTGCTGAGACATGGACGCTCACAAAGCTGAACATGTACAAGAGTAGAGTGTCCCAAAGAGCAATGGAGCGCTCCATGCTGGGTATTTCTATCGTTGATCGTATACCAAACGTCGAAATTCGACGGAAGAAAAACGTCGAAGATGTAGGTAAGTAAACGGATCAGGAGATTGAGGTGGAGATGGGCGGGACACGTGGCTAGACGTGATGAGGGCCGGTGGACCAAAGCAGTTACAGGATCGTCGGTTGGATCTTGCTGGATACGGATGGCACAGGACCGTGAAGAGTGACGCAAAAAATTAGTGGCCTATACCCAGCAGTGAGTGCAAACGGGCTGAGAAAGAAGAAGAATAAGGCTTGAAAAGGGAACAAACCATTATCTAAACTTTAGTAAAAGTTTTGATGCTTGCAGTCTAAAATCGTTAACAGTTCACAAGATATCCCCATCGAGGGGCTCGAGTCTAGTTTGGCATAGGATATTAACCATTACGTTTTTCTGTAGATTTTATTTTTGTTACGTATTATTACAAACAATTTTTTTTTAACTAAAAACGATCGTTTTATTTTTTATAGACTAGACGTATACAATTATCTAGAAATTATTTAAAGAAGCTTTAGGTACTTAATGAAAGAATCTTTCTCACAAGAAAAGCTCTGTCTCTTGTCTCTTCGCAAGAATAACACTTAATTATCTTTTACTGGAATAAAGCGCGGATCGTCGAATATTATGTGAAGTTCTCGCAATGCGCCCTAACAATGTTGTTCGCAGAGACATCGCACTATTGGCTGTCAAGCTGTCCTCGGTTCACTGATTTTGCCGGATAAAGCCTTAGCAAATAAGTACCTAATACTGCGTAAAAAGACTCGTAGATTTTATCAAAATTCGCTGAACTTTCTTGTCTAGGAATAATGATGTGTGAAAAAATATTGTCTTGATGTGTGGTTTTTAAGATCTATGCAAAAGCGAGATATAATTTTATAGTCCTCTATTTAACTGCTTGCCTGAATGCCTTTTCATATGAAAGTCGAAAGTCCTGTGTCGATACGACATTCGACATTTTGCATCACATAACACACATCACATCCATCACATCTATCTATCCTACTATATTCATGTACATTTAGAGGCATGTATAGAAAGAGAATGTGTTTTGTTTTTTTTCTATTGGCCTATGCTTGTGTCGCAAAGTACGACAAGTCAAGCTTCAGCGGACTTGAACCTTCTCTAGCTCCCGACTTGGAGATCGACTGGCCTAGCTTTTTCTATAAGCGACTAAGGACTGAAAGAGAGGTTGAAGCATCTATCAGACTAAAAGTAAACTATTTTTGTCTCAAATGTTTAAATCTCTGAACCAAAAAGTATACCCCCTACCACTTGTCCATGGATGGATGCTGTTTTGATCACTCAAGCTACTTGTACAACCAAAGATCAAAAACTTTTTCGCTCCAAAGGGAGCTAACAGTCTTTCATCGTTGTTCCAAGAACGTTCAAGTAGTCTCTGTAGAAACAACGATTCTTTGAATCGAGAAAATCGTAGTTAGTTGACAAACTACTTTTTTTTATTTCATCCATGTCGCTCGAGAGGAAATCTCCACGCCCTACATTTTTTGTGATGAAAAGATTGCGTCCTGGCCCCGAACAAATAATCCCAGCATTTGTGTGAAGATTCCCCAATACCACATTATGTTAATAAAGGCGTAAGGGAAAACAATACGGAATAATATAAATTCATGGAATAAATTCGTAATTTCAACGCGCAATCGATAATTCGTGTGAAAATCTGCACACGCTCGGAAAACATTGTAAAGGTTTTATATTTTGGAAGCAATTGACATAAAATATAAAATGCATAACTGAATATAAAAGGATAGTAAAACACAGATTTACACAATTTATGTGCTTGAATTGTACTCATTAACCTACACTAACCTACATTTTTATAACTTAACCTGACTATTTAATCACTGTCACTGATCTTGCACAGATTACTATAGATAGAATACTCCCCTACTTCCTTTAATAACGTAAATGAAGTCTAAGTTGGTTTTAGAATCGCATTCATACGGCAAAAACCTTAAAAAACCGCAGGGAAATTTCCTTTCCCTAAAAACGATATTGATAAATATCCTTTCGTTAATCCTTAACAGCTTCAGTGTCGGGTGACCAATTAAATCCTGCTGTAATCATCGCGGCGTCCAGCTGGTTCTCCTCCGAGTCTCGTTAATCTAATTTATAGAGATAGCGATCTCCGGGCGTAGGCGATTGATAAGACGGGATTGTTCATGCTCAGGGCGGGAAAGGGTCGATAGATTACGTCCAGGCATTAGCCACTATTGTGACTGTTGGCAAATAGACTTAAGAATTATTTCGATTAATTTTATTTAAGCTTGAAAACATAACTCTACTGGCTGTCTCTAAAAAAGCCTGTCTTTTAAAAGGAAGATTTTGTAGTTCCCATTTACACAGGGAGATACCTAGTCTACCCTCCGGAGTAGATTCAGTTTATTTCCAATGATTGCTTTTCCTAGACGAGACCGATATTTGTTTGCGTTTCAGTTTCTTTCATTTTATTAATTTGCTTATAACACCACCGTTTTCTTTGGTCGGTGAGTGCACAAGTTTAAGAATAACATGAATTTCAGCATGGTTGTGCTTAGAAATATTCTATCCAACACGACCATTCCACTCCAAGATCAAAGATGTAGGAAATTTTAAAATAGTGTAAAAAATAGTAAAATAAGCTATTTTATACATTTTATGGTCATTCTGACTATGGCGTTAAAATGGCCGTGGATCCAAATAATAGCTAAGATCGTGAGATTAACTAAAATACATAAGACTAACCTGGTTTTTTGTTCTTATTTTGTTATTCATAAGCATAAGTAGCCCTCACCTCCGGCTTACTGATAAGTAAATATTATAAAACATTATTGTTCTCCAGACCTACGACAAGACATCTTGACTTGAAAACCTAAAGATACCTATAATACTGACTAAGAAGGTATCTACTTTCTAGAATGTTTAGTTTTATCTGACTTTAATTTTCATGTCTCTCTTATCTAGAACTGAAAGGTTATAGGGCAATAATTATTTACTTACATCGCCAACAGGTATTTTATGCTTATATAAAATAATTCACGCGTGAATCAAACATTTTTAAGTTTAATCATAATATTATATACGGGCACATGCAGGGACGGCTTATAAAAAAACTGTTAAGACATGCTTATTGCTCACTGAATGGATTTGATCAACATTACCACATAAACTTTAGCGCAAATTTTAAATTCACCTAGTAATACTGTCCTATTAGCTGAATGAATGTTTTTCTTTTTTCTTCTTCTTCCTTATTTTGTGTTTTAGGTTAACATAAGTTTATTAAAATAAAATTAATCTTATCTTATCTTATCTTCTATTAAATTATGGTTTTTTTGTTTCTGTGAAAAGTTTTTTGGTGAAAGTTGCTCAAAACCTTTGACAGAGCGTGTCCTATCAGAATTTGCTGAGCCGTCACATACACCCTGTATTGTAATAATATTTGGAACTATCAGAATCACGTTTAATAAAAATTCATGCTTTTTAATGTTATTTTATGATATTAGCGACAACATGATTATAAAAAAACTTTTCTATTTAGTAAATATTTAGCTCTGGATGGAAACCTTGAAGAAATGTATTAGAAAGTTGCTAGCCTAGTCAATTGATAGGCACCATTGGAAGCAGGAATCCCAAGAATGGTGTTATTTAGCGAGCGCAGCCGGCTGATTGGCCATCAGTATAATATCCGGAACAGGAATGGAACTCATTTTTCGCGTCGTCCTTGAGAAATGGCCCGCCGTCAACCGATTACCGGGACCTCTTAGCAGCTTTTCCACCCGGATGTACCAATTTGCCCGGGACAAGGGAAAATACCGCATTAGAAAACGTTTAGTACGAACTAGTGAAGCTTTTTTTTGTCTAGAAAGGCTTTATATACCTCATTATGTAAGTCCAAATTTCTGGAAAAACATAAAATGTACAGTACAGGACAACTTGCATGAGGCCAGGGTGATTAGGTGTCCCTCCATGATTTTTTTTTTCTAAAAATAGGATGCTTAGGCTTTACGAGGTGAAGCAGTTTATTTCGAAAGAATTGACAAAACAATTTATTTTCTTTTGCTACGATCCAGTAATTATAAACTCTATATAGACTAGGATTAAATTGAAATTTCGCTCTAGTTTTTGAAGTCAGGAGCAAGTCTATCTTTTTCTAATGCTTGCTGACTTATCGTGTTTCAAGGTTAACCTACGTCACAGAAGAAAATAATACGTCACAAACCTATCTTTTTCTAAACGTGTGGAACAGCCCAAATACTCGTATAAACCTGCGCAATATACAATTATTTTGAATCTTTTGTTTTTAACATTTGAATTTCTTTTGTTATATTTAAAATGCCCTATAATGATCAGAAATAGATTTTACAAATATTCAGTTCATAAGTCAGGTCTCAACGTTACGATTGAAAAATTGTCTTTAAAATAATGTTGACCATAGAATGCGGACCTATCAACATGTTTAACTATTTGTAATCTTCTCATGATGCTTTTTGATTTAATAGGTATCCGCGTGAGTTGTTTTTATTTTTAACCGCCATATTTTTATTAGATTTTGCACAAGAAGTAAAATTTCAAACTGCTTATAATATTATTCAGAGATATCTGAAACCCAGGAAAAGCACTCTTAGCAACTTTTTACACGATTTGCTTCCAACAAATTAAAATTCAGCAATTTTTTCCTCGCTAACACACCCTTACAAAAAAATCGGACGTAAAATGGATCGATGAAGCTTTCGAATTTTAAGAATCCATTACAAGGTACATGTAATACCGTGGTAATGCCCAACATCACATTTCCATTATTTTGGGTCTTTATCTCACACGCGAATTTATTTCGGAGTATGATTTCTCGGAAAGTATACCTAATATCAAATTTGTTATAACAATTATATCCAGGATTTCTGTTTCATCCTGGTTTGTTAATTTCTAAAACATTATGTACTTACATACTTCTTGGGAGAAAGCATTTTTTTTTTTTTTCTTCGCTAGACTTGCGGAGGGTTCTACCCCACATAATATAACATAATACGACATAATATAACATATTATGTGTGTACATAATTATTGTTAACAGTTTAGCTCATGTATGTCCCCACTGAGGGCTCGAGCCTACCCCGAAATCAGGACATATTATGTCGTCGGCAAATTGTATTAACTCCTCATCTTACAGAATATTTCTGTATGATGAGGAATAATGTTGATTGACAGATTGGTGATTGCAGTTGTTCCACTCAGGCACATAATATAATACATTACAATTACTAGCCCAAACGCTGCTGCCCCTTCCTTAAGTTATTGCTGTCTGTTATTACCCTATACCGACACCTTCGACCGTTTGTTTAATAACATGATGAATGTTAAACCGGATCGCTCGCGTATAAAATAAACCAGGGTATGAAAAGTCGAATTGAAGACTGGCAATAAAAATAGCGATCTTACATGTCACAATGAAGGACGGGCCCACATTTTCCCTTCGTTTATTGCTGTAAGGCACTCAAGCCCGGCATTAATTGCGGCATTTGGCGGGTGATAGGCTCTCACGCGCGCTCCGAACCGTTCCAGTCTCTATGTATAACATAATATGTTATATACTCGTATATAAGTATCTACTTCGATCTCGGAGTTCGTATTATGTTCGTCTAGGATGCTATCCTTTTCCTCGTATAGGTATATGTTTTCTTACTCTGCAAGTATTTTAAAATGACCCCGCCCCGTAGCTTAGTCGGTAGTGCGCTTTGATTCACGTGGTTGTTTGTTTAAGGGCTCCACACAACTGCGATGCGATGCGAATCGGAAACGTTCGTGCGAGCTCGCAAAAAATTGCGATGCGTGCGATGCGAATTTGCAGTTGTAGGAGCCCTAAACCCTATCCAGGGCATACATTAGTGTGATAATCATTTCTGTAAGCCTTGTATGTAGATATAGTATTTTATTTAAGTATCAAATGTTTATTATAATAATATGTATGTATATAATTCTGTCTGGCACCCATACAATACAGTCTCTGCCTAGTTTGTTAATTTTTACTTGTGTTGCAGTGTAATGTGATTGCAACTTATTTTTTTATATACTAGAATGTGCTTTTACTAGGTACTTACTTTTCATACGATACAAATTAGATAATATTTTATTTTGCTCACATCAATGCATAAATTCGAATAATAGTTGAAATAAAATTATTTATTATAGGAGAAAAAGTAAAATTATTAAGTAAAAGTAAAGCAATTCCGTCTTATATTATCATTTATTTAAAAAAAATCTTAATTTTCAGTAGTAGTACGAAAATACTATTTACAATGCATGTGCTCGAAAAGAGCGTTTTCTAAGCATAGGGCTGCCATCCGTCCGGGTTTCCCCGGATTTGTCCTAGTTTGGAGGGCGTCCGGGGAGCGTCCGGGCGGGGTTGAAATCATAGTCCGGGTAAAAACCGGACTACAATAAAATTCTGGGTTTTTCATCAAACCCCGACCCCATAAATTTAAATAAAAGTTAATAGGTATTATCACACGTGCACAGATTATCTAATCAACTGCGCCATATTTCATGCAAAAAATACTTAAAATTTATGTTTTCTTTTGACAAGTACGGTGTAAAATGTATTTTACAATGCATGCGCTCGAAAAGAGCGTTTTCTAAGCAGCCAAACAGTGCGGAAAGTAGCACTTTTCCGCACTAGTGCTTTTTACTTTTCAGTTTTTTTTTTATTTTTGCTCAGCCTGTCATTCAGCCAGTCAACCTAACATTTCAGTATTTGAGATATTTTTATTGCCAATTATTACTAATATAAAGGGAACAATAAAAATAACAGTTCAATAAACGCGTTTATAATTAGTATAATTACTTTAGAAATAGATTTTTATTGATAAATTACGTTCAAATATTAATTAAAAATTTGCGTGGCTGAATACATTTTACTCATTGCCTTATTGCGATTCGACAGCTTTGCACATGCGCAGTAGATGTTTTTTTCAGCGCGAATGTGTTTTGTTTATGAAGCCCGCCATTTTATACGCCTTTTTAATATAACTGTTTTTTTTCTTGCACAATGCATTGTAAAATCTTGTATGATACACGTGCGAAAGATGATTTCCGACTCGTGTCGGCTTATACACTCGCTCGCTTTGCTCGCTCGTGAATAAAATGACACTCATCGGAAATCACATACTTTCCGCACTAGTATCATAAATAGCTATTTTCTGACTAAGCAGCCAAACAGTGCGGAAAGTAGCACTTTTCCGCACTAGTGCTTTTTACTTTTCAGTTTTTTTTTTATTTTTGCTCAGCCTGTCATTCAGCCACAACCTGACATTTCAGTTTTTGAGATATTTTAAAAATTACTCAATTACCAATCGTTACTAATATAAAGGAAACAATTAAAATAACAATTCAATAAACGCGTTTATAATTAGTATAATTACTTTAGAAATTATTTTTTATTGATATATTACGTTCAAATATTAAATAAAAAATTTCGTGGCTGAATACGTTTTATTACTCATGCCTTATAGCTATTTGCACATGCGCAGTAGATAATATTTTCAGCGCGCATCTATTTAAGAAGCCCGCCATTTTATAACGCCTTTTTAATATATTTAACTGTTTGTTTTCTTGCACAATGCATAGTAAAATCTTGTATGATACACGTGCGAAAGATGATTTCCGACTCGTGTCGGCTTATACACTTTCTCGCTTTGCTCGCTCGTGAATAAAATGACACTCATCGGAAATCACATACTTTCCGCACTAGTATCATAAATAGCTATAACTAGCTAACTATTAACATAAAATGTGACATCACATTTTTATTGTTTTGCCATTTGACTAGCTAGCCAATTACCACAGCCAATTACCCATTTATGATGTCCGACCGAAATTCAGGCAAAAGTTTAAAGTAAGAACCAACATAATGATGCGATGTGAACTCAAAAGGCTACCAAGTTTGAACAGCCTGGGAGATTATTTCCTAAGCTGACTTTGACTTTACTCCAAAAGCATTTGGAAGCTGAAATTTGAAACAGTTGTAGCCGTGAGCGATTGTCGTTCATTTCAAGTACGAGAGATATTAATTAACTCGGGCTTCGTTGTATTATCGGAGGATTACATTAAGGGTGTAAAATAAGCAGAATATAACCCTCATTTACAAGGAGGCAACACCATGCAACAGTGCCGCGTGCCACATCATACTAATGTTACAAAGAGGAAAGATTTGTAGTTTTGTGTTTGTTTGTGTGTGTGTATATTTGTAATCTTCTTCTTCTTCTTATCGAGTGAGTTTCGAGGTTAACCTACCTCACAAACCCTGGTGTCAGAATTGTTGAACCGCCTTGGGCTTCCAACATGGCTCCTATAACGACTACATCCGTAGACAGTAGCCGGGACCAACAGCTTTACGTGCCTTCCGAAGCACGGAATCATCTTTCTTTTCGTTTGTAATGAATAAGCTCGAAAACTACTGAACCGATTTCAAAAATTATTTCACCATTAGACTACATTTACCCTGAGTAACATAGGTTACTTTTTACAGCGGGAAAATGCCTCATTCCCACGGGAAAAACTATTAAAGCGGGTGGAGCCGCGGCGGAAAGCTAGTAATTGATAAACAAACTTTACAGTAAGATGCTTTGTTAATTATCTAGCCACAAAGTTACCTCGATGTAAATAGGCCGCCGCACGCAGCAAATGCGCCACATACTTTCTATTGAAAGCGTACCACGATATTTTACATGCCACACATAATTAAAGCGCTTGCGACACTGTAAATAAAGCTTTACATTTCAATTTGCGCCTTAACCTTGCATAAAATTACTTCAAAAATGGAGATGCTTGCTTATCGAGTGGGTTTCGCGGCTAACCTACCTCAAAAATGGAGATAAAAAGGATCACCAGCTTTACTAGACACGAACCAATTTAAATTTAATCTCCAGGTTTCGTTGTGAATCAAGGGCGATTTATTTCACTCCCTTCCCTGGCTCATCACAAAGGTGCTTAGGGCCGGGGTGGATCTCGTTCATGAAGGACATTTAATATACCGATAAGGTATTCCATTATGTCGTTAAATGATTGAATCAGTATTGTAAATAATAAATTATTATCACAGTGTGAAAATTTTTAAATTGAACCAAATTAAGCTTTGAGAATATTATCTAAATGAAGGCTAGATTTATAGTCAATAATATAAAGTTTCACAAGCGCACACCAAAATAAATTGTTAAATAATTAAATCTGATACTCAAAGCGTCTCGAAATCTATTTTCTTGGTAAAATTAACCTTTTTTAATTTAAATTACAAGCATTTCTTTTGGATACCTTATCCATCTCATCAGCATCATCATCTCAGCCGAAAGACGTCCACTTTTGGACAAAGCTAGGCCTCCCCCAAGGATCTCCACAATGATTGGTTGGTCCTGCGCTGCCCGCATCCAGCCATCTAAAAGGTAAGAATTTAAAAATCTAGTACCTATATCATAATTATGTCCAATAATGACGTAATAAGTTTTGTGTATCGCGAGGGTGCACTAAGTGGTGAAGCGATGACTTCAGAGAAGTCGTGTTATACAAACACTAGCTTTCCGTCTTCCAGCGTTAACTAACAGTAATTTTTTTCTACGGTCAAAGGTAGTCTGTGTTACTCCCCAAGATCTTCTACCTTTTTACCAAGTTTCATCAAAATCGGTTCAGTACTTCCAGAGCCATTCAATGCAATGGAACCAAACAAACAATCAAATCTTTCCTCTTTATAATATTAGTAAAGAAAGATGATAGATATAGATGAGGAAATGCTACAAGAGGAGGGTAGACAGATATGTTTCAGCCCATAGCAGCACAGCACCTACACGCAACAGCTTTTTTCAGAGTCGTCCCGTGATCATGATACTCGTACATGCTGCATCCAAATATCGGGCACTCACAGAAAACACATATCACGGTAAATATCCCGTTTTAAATCATAATAGTTATGAAAATAACATACTGTGAAAGCTTCAAAAAGTATTTTTCTAATTTATCAGTTCCATGCACAGTTATTAAAATTTTATATTAATATAAATCTCTTTTAATTACGGAAATTTTTAATTATGTTTAATTTACGGATAAGCTTAGAAAATTAAATTGTGAAACCTTCATAATTTGGCAGGAGACGGCTCGTAAAATTAGGAAGGCTCAGAGCGTCAGTATTATAATTTAGGGACGCTACCTACCTAGGAGCCGGGGTGTTTCCATCCATTCCCACTGTGTTCCTAACAAATACCGTAATATTTTTGAATTCATAATTTCCGTTTGAGCTACATCCTAGACCGCCAGTGTCTGAGTAATTAAAAAACATAGTTGCGTGCTATTTGACATAGTCAAACAGGAAGGGTGTAGAAACTCAAATTTTAAAAAATCTAAGTGCCAAGTTCACCAACAAACATAACCGAGACATGAGCTTTTCATACTAAATTAACGAGACATGAGCTTTTCATACTAAATTAATGTCAAACAGGCGGCGTTTAAGCAACCGTTTCCTGTGAACACTATTTGGTTAGTTAAAAAAATTTATGTGAAATCGTAATATTCTGGGGATAATAGACGAACGACGAACAATCTAAATTTAGTCGCTCTCCATGAATCTCATACACCCATCCGCCCAGTAGTGAGTACAGTCTCTTCAATAGTTTATTACTTTTTCAACAGATACCTTCAAAACCACCTTCGCAGGCAACTAATCTTTCTGATTAATAAGGCTAATATCACAGGCTAATATCGAGCACCTATTCGATATTATCACACTGATATTATAAAGGCTAAAGTTTGTGCGTGTGTGAGTGGGTATGTTTGTTACTTCTTCACGTCTAAACTGCTGGAGTGATTTTAATAAAATTTAGTATGAAGTTGCACCCTGCCTGCTGACACCCATAAGCCACTTTTTACCGCGTGAAAATACCTCATTCAAATCCAGTACTAGCTATATTGAAATCACATTTCAGTCAATAAATTTACTTCTGAAATGGTGCCAGTGAATTTCGAGAAGTGTAATTGACGCTTTACTACAGAATAAATGATAGTACTAGGTTTTCCTAGAACCCGCAATATGAGCGCACATTTTCATGCGGCTGTCTGTGGTTGGCGATGTCACATTTACCTACCTAGCTGCCGCGAATGCCGCGAACCTCGGCCATTGAGCTCGGCAGCCCTTTAGTCTCCACTGGGTCAAGTGTCAAGTGGCCGTGCGACGAGATGAATGAAACATGCGCTGATGAGAATTCTGTTCTCCCTTTTCTTGAAATGGTAAAAGCATAACGGTTTTTAGGGTTTCGTAGCCAAATGGCAAAAAAAGAAACCCTTATGAATTCGTCATGTCTGTCTGTCCGTCCGTATGTCACAGCCTCTTTTTTCCGAAACTAGGTATAAGAACTATACTTACTGTTGAAACTTGGATAAGTAGATATTGTATTCTATGAACCGCGTTAAGATTTTCACACAAAAATAGAAAAGAGACATAATGAGCGTTCCCCGTACTTAGAACAGAAATTCAAAAAATTTTTTTTCATCAAACCCACGATATATTAAGATACTTACGAGACAATAATACGAGAATCGTTTATTACGAAAGGTTTATTTTTCTTAGTGTTTCTTTCGTGTAACCGAACAGTATAATTCACAAAACGTATAGAGAGTGTGCTTGTAAACGGCTGTATTGCTGTCTAGCAATTTCTACCAGGCAACCTTTAAATGTTGCCTATTCATAAATATTATGTAGATGGTTTTTGTTTTTATTCATATAGCGCATAATGTTTTATTTTATGAGCTTGGATTGGAAAGGTATTCTGCTTATTTCGTATACGGCTTACGAGTTTTCAAAACTTTTCATATTAAAATGTATGTTCAACCAAAATGCATCTGGCTCGAGCGAATAACTTATGGTTTTGGGTTATTTCCACGATATCTCGTGTTTTAGAAAGGTGAAACAAAGTAAAGCGATCATATAATAAGTAAACCATGAGATTATGGCTAAATTTTTATTTTTAATAACATGCTCTTACCCTCAGGTAAAAAGTACCAAATTCTTCTTCTTCTATTGTAGTATATAAAGTGAACAAAACCATGTAGACCTCATAAATTTTACTTCACCTCCTCTCTGTGACATAAAGTTTTACCGCTAGGCTTTAGACAATTTTTGTGTTTAATTTTTTTACACATAAACAGAACTCTTATCGAATGAAAACTTGAAAGTGACATCTTTTTCAGCTGAAGCAAGCTCAAGGTCTTTATTTTCGAAGTTGACTTTTTCTAGAGATTTTATGATTTATCTCTCCAAAAGGGCTGGAGCCTATATTGAAGAAATGTATTAGTTTCCATAATCAGCCTCGTGTCGTCTCGCACCTACGAGTATCCGCTATTGTCCTCAGGATGATGTTGCGAATGCCCCACTATCATTGTATTTATCCTAATAAAATTTAAGTTTAATTTAACCTTCAGAATATTGTTATACGACTAAAATTTAAAAGGGGATTGTTACATCAATCCTATTATTTAGGATATCATGGAAAAAATACTTAAAGCCAAGTTGAACGAAAATGCTAACTACAAAATTTCAATAAACGAATTTCATTATGCGAAATTATTAATATAAAACGAAAATTAAGAAAGTACTAAAGTTTCTTGAAAACGATGTATCTCTCAGAATGAATATTTCAGAGTTTCAAAAGAAATTTACCACAGTTATTAGTACTAAAAAATTGTCTTTTAAAGAAATATTCTTTGTCTCTCCCTCTATAATTTACTCTTTAATTTATTTTTAAATATTTATTTTAGTTTATGTGGATAGCCAACATAGTACATAAGGGTGAATATTTTGTTTACATGCATTATTATAAAAATACATACAGTCTTATATGTGCCATACTTAAAGGCTACCACAGCATGCTACAGAGATAAAGTTTTAAACAAAGTTAATATTAAGTATTATGAAAAAGTAGAAAGTTAAATATTTACCAAACCCAATCGTAACAAACCTAAATAATATTAATAAATAACATTAATTTTGTTTTTGAAAATAGGCAAAGTATCTTTGAGTATATCCAAGTCACTTTTTGAATAATAAATTCATTATGGGTTCTTATCATCCTATTAATAGGGCCAGAGACACCAAGATTTGTTCTACATGAATACAATTTAAAGGGAACATGGTTAGTAAGTTTAGTATTAGGTCTAGGAACGTTGTATCTGATTTTACTTAGTAGTGTTGGAGAATCTATTTTATTATTAACAATACTGTGTAGAAAGCACAGGTCAAGCATTGTTCTTCTGTTCATAAGATTTAGAGCTCTATATTTCTTCCGTTGCTTTGCATAAGAACCATGATCAAGAAGTGCATTTTCCATGTAGCATACATGCCGAAAGAATTTACTTTGGACCCGTTCCAATCTATTTGCATGTACTTTATAGTGCTGGTTCCATATAACCGAGCAGTATTCTAAAATGCTGCGTGATAAAATTTTGCTACTTGTTTTCCTAAAACAGTAATAGTATAGTTTAAAGTACTAATAATACTAGTAAATGTGGTAATAATTTTAAAGTCAATTTAATAAATACTAAAATGCGCTTTTATCTTGCTTTGTGGCTCTTTTATACATAAAATATGGTTAGTTACACTTATATACTACATATATTCTTGTCTTTATTTGTACCAGGATAAGTGAATCCGATTGCGAACAAAAACCCAATTAGATAGTAGGTAGTTGTCTACTCTATTTTCCGGAACTACGTAACGAGAAAAGAAAGTGTTTCGCACATAGCCGGTCTGGCGGACCAGGCGGACGTTTTTGCTTCACTAGGCATTGCTATTTTCGTATATTATATGGATCTGGACACCGCCTTAAGTAACTCACGAGGAAAGAGATTATTCCTTTAAGTCCCTAAATGAATATAAATGATTCAGTGAAAAAAACCCTCTACTTCTAACAGAGTAAAGTTCAGTTCAAACTAATCCTACTAATATTATAAAAGCGAAAGTTTGTGAGTATGGGTGTATGGATGTTCGTTACTCTTTCACGCAAAAACTACTGAATGGATTTTAATGAAGCTTTACAATAATATTGCTTATACATTAGAAATAGGCTACTTTTCAACCTGTTAACGCTGGCGGAGCCGAGGGCCGAGGGGCGGAAAGCAGTATCGTATAAATAAGATAAGTTATTAATAAAACGTACCTATTTTAAAATTCGACAAGGATGAAGAACAGCATGATGACGTAGGCTTGTGTCAAGTCACGTGGTCGGAGTGTTAGGCCTTGTTTGCTTAGACCATGATATAATACTACTATGTACCTATATAATAATATGTTTTTTTGAAACACTTAATGTCGTAGGAAGATAAAAAGATGTGCTCAAATCGATGATGATGATGATGATGATGATGATGAATCATGATGTATGTGTGTAAATAAATATTTTTTTATAACGTTGGTAACTAAGTACAAAAGGGTCTTATGCGCAAGAATTTTTAAATAGGTACGCTTTAATAATAACTTACCTTATACGATACTAGCTTTTCGCCCCTCGGCGCCAGCGTTAACAGGTTAAAAAAAAATAGCCTATGTGTTATTCTAATGTATTCGACCGACCACGTGACTTGACACAAGCCTATGTCATCATGCTGTTCATCCTTGTCAAATGCGTGTTATTCGACAAGGATAAACAGCATGATGACGTAGGCTTGTGTCAAGTCACATGGTCGGAGTGTTAGACCTTGTTTTCTTAGACCATGTAATTATATTATCTGTGCCGCCTATGATAAGCCTTTGAATTTTAGTTGTAACCAAATTGCATTGTTCTGTGGATTTCTCACATTCTATGAAATGTTTACAAGCCTGCAGCCATTTCTTTTGTTTTGTACAGTCAAGTGCTCAACACGCGCATCGCACTTCTGTTCCTTCTTCAAAGAACATAAGAACGGTGTTCGAAGTGTTCAGCTAAGCTTGCTCTTGACGTTTGTATATTATGTATGTATATGACCTACTTTTAGTTGCCTCGTATGACGCCCCCGTGACAATAGTTGCGACATCTTTCAGGCTTTAGTTTGATTTTGACACCTAAATTACGACATTACGGAAATAATCCTTTTTGCACCTATTTATGAATTTCAAACAGCATGACCTTATTTTTTTGTAGTTAGTTTGTACCGAGTAATGTTTTTTGTATTACATTGTATCCATCAATTGGTAACAATAATGACTTAAAGGCACATTAACGCACCCCCTAATAATACGTTTATTATACCACTATCCAAAGCCACTATCTATCTACGTCGTTCAGTACGAAACACAGGAAAAGCTGAAGGCAAACTATCGTAAAATTTTCCCCGCGCCTTGGACTGTTTTAGAGGTCGAGTTATTCAATTCAATTCCCAAATTGATTTGGAAGGGCCAAAAGGTCAGGGTTGGCCATAAAAACATAGGTTTTTGAAAGGAAGGTTCTTATCTTCATAAAGAGAAGTTGCTTTAGTATTCAATTTTAGAATAGATTCTCCAATAAATCAATATTACGTACTAAATGTTGCGCCAAATATATTTCTTGTTTTTTTTTATTCCATGCTTTTAACATTTACTCAAGTCCGGTGAAGCTTGATTGATCGTACTTTTTCGACACAAGCATAGGCCATTAAAAAAAAGATAATTCGCGCGCGAGGTGCTCTTTATGATGCTGATGCTCGGGTGCTTTGCTTTGTGGTTCTTTCATTGTGACGTCATGTCATGACACATCGTTGGTTGTCACTTCTATGAATGCATTTTTTATCACAATAAAACGTAATGATAAGACAGTCACATAGCAGAAAGACCAGTACACTTATATTTCTATAATAATATTATGAATAGAGGAGATAGCTCAGTTTGTGTTTGCGCAGAATGGAATTAATTGTACGAAACGCTGATTTTTCACTTCACTTATTTCACTTCTTTTGGATTTTTTTTATATTCTTAATTGCTTATCTTATTAGAATAGTTATTTGTTTTTGTTTATTATTCCTTTGTTGTGGCGCGGCGCCATAAACTAACAAAAATGATTCTTTCTTTCTTTTTTCTGATTCGATCCAAAAAACTAAGCAACGATGGCTAGGTGGGTACCACATTATATTCACGAAAGACTATTCCCAGCGAGGACTTTCTATAGAGGTTCAAAATTACGTCACTCCACAAATACTTTTCCAATCAAAGATATCGTACTTTAACAAGGTTGAAACTCTAGTTAATTTAGCTAATTTAAATGCATTAGGGTGTGATTAGGGTCACTTCTTGAACCAAAAACATAATTTTATTTTATTGGCTAACTTGCGTCGGAAACTTTACTAGAACCTTCGCACTCTCCGCCGCACAACTTGTGGCTCACTTAGCACTTTTTGAATGGTTTAATACTTTTAGGGAATATAATGTTATTTTTTTATTTAAATAGTATTCAAATAACAGTCAATCCTTTTACATTGCGTTTCTAGATATGGAAAACATGGTAAGTATAATTTTTTAGCTGTGTGCAATAAAGTAGGTATATTCTATCATGTCTAAATTAGTCAAGAAAGAATTCCTGGAGGACGTGCCGTGGGCAAGCCCCCCACAAGGTGGACCGAGGATCTGTTGACAGTTGCAGGAAGCCGCTGGATGCGGGCAGCGCAGAACCGATTAGTGTGGAGGGAGATCTTTGGAAGAGGCATTTGTCCAGCAGTGGACGTCTTCCGGCTGAGATGATTATTATGAATGATAAATATTTCTGCCTGGCTATTTGATAAACACAGAAATATTTTAGACTTATGCATTTCTTTTTACTTTTCATGATATCCAAGACCGAAATATTTTGTTAAACACAAGTTTATTAAAAATAATTGATTTAAGAAAGAAAATAAAATATAGAGAAGGATACAGAGTTCGACATTGTCGCGGAAATAGCCGTTTCTTTCAGCCAACCTTTTTAATAGATAAAAACCTTGTGCAGCTATTTGTTTCAACATTCCACAGAGGTTGAGCATCCTATTTCATTTCCAGATTCAATGAAGGGTTGAGAGGATCCGGCCGGGAATGGGCGGGAATGGCTGGAAGAGGCGGGAGTCGGGGCGGCGCGACGGACGTAGTACAATGATTCACTTACCTTATTTCATTACAAGAATTGGATCAAAAGCTGTTATTCTATCTATATGTACTTAGGATAAGTTAGGTTCTTAAATTCAAAATTTTACAGTTCAAAGGTTTTATTCGAAGTAACTTTAAAAGAAACCTTTAACGACTTAAATCGAATCGAAAAATTAAAGTTTGAAGTCCCCCTAAAGTCTAAAGTTGCCTGGAAGAATTTGGTATATAGTAGTAAGGCCGCTTATTTCTACATCCGTTTTTGTTATTTTTATGTAAAAAAGTATAAAACTGACTTTTTTAAATACTTCGTATACTTTTTTACAATTTCATGAGTGAATCCCGAATCAACTAAATGTAAAATTGACACTATTTGCCGGACACAACACTGCATAATAAATGTCTGTAACCTATTAAATTTTTCATACGAATAGGCAATTCAACATAATATTATTATGTTAATTTACATATTTATAGCGTCGCTTCAATTCACAGTAAAGTTCATCTGTATGGATGAACATTAAACTGAATAAATAAAGTAGGCATTCATTTTCAGATTATATTTGGTAGTTTTACACGTTCTTTATTTTCTCAGCGAGCACCTCATGGCATGAGTATTAATATTAATACTCGCTAAAGTCTATTTCAGTCAAGCGAACATCCATGGACGTCTGATATTATTAACAGGATTAGTATTTTCTATTGTAATTATGAGAATCGCTTATTAACTTTGTTCATCACACTATTCTTACATCCGCTGGATAAAGTCACTTCATTACACCGAAAATACCAATTACAGAAAAAATATATTGCACAAAGTGACTAAAGAATAAGTAAATTGTGACTATTGTAATTTTTAGGACTTGTAGGTACTCGTAGTGGAAAATTGTTCAGCTGTAGCAAAAAATAAAATATTTATATGTATAAACTTTAATAGCATTCTTCTTTTAAGTGAATTAAAAATAGTTCACCACATTTTTTTTTTATGTTACCGTACTTTACCGTACCTACCTCAAAAAACAAAAACGAAAGTCCTAAAGAATCACCTGTGTCTGTCCGTCCGTCTGTTATAGCTAACTGCAAAAAGTACTATATAATGCTATATCATTATTATAATAGCCTTGTTTGACTGTTTGTATGTTTGCTTTTACAGCTAAACAGCGGAACGAATCGCAATTAAAAATTGTTATTTTGGAATTAGAGGACAGAACACAGGCAACCTTTTACCACAGAATACCAAATATAAGTAGTGGTATTATAAATAATATTATCTCTGTGACTACAGGTACCCATTCCCAGGGAAGAACTTAAGAGCGCGGACACAGCTGCGGGTTTGAAAAATACAAAAATACCTAGGTATATATTTTACTCCAAGAGTGAGGAGACGGAAACCTTTTGCCAGCCAAAATTGCCCTGACTGACTTAAAAAGGCTTATTATTATACAAATTAAAGGACTCTAAAATAATACACTGGACCATGTTCTATTCTACAAATACTTACAAAGGACCTGCTTATTACTTCCTGTTCTTTGTAGCGCTTTAAATACACGTCGAAGTTGAAACATTTACTTTACTTTGTTGTACACTTGCTGTCCGCCATTCCACGGATATGCCTGCGTTATTTTATACCTGATTTCTTTCTTACTTTGTTTGAAGACCTCTTTCTTGTATAGCATTTAAGTACGATAAATAAAGTTCCATAAAAAAACACAATTCACAATATTATCATAATTCACGTGCTGCAACTACTTTCATCAAACTCATTCCAACATGCTACACTAGTTTCGGAATGTAAATTCGGCTTATCCCATTTATGGTAAAGAATAGTTATTTTTCGTAGGAATTACGGTTACACATCAGAATAACACACTATCAAGCTATATTATTGTACAGTTTCGTTTAGTATACGTAAAAGAGCAAGAACATCCATACATCCATCCTCACAAATCTAGCGTTTATAATATTAGTAGGATGTCTGAATTTTCTTTTTTTCAAATTAGGTACTTCCTTTAGTCACTTTAGTTTACATTATACCACACGTTAAATCCGAACCGATAATCGCTGGAGTAAGCAGGTTCTGCATTGGAGACCACGTCTAAGTAAACGAAGTGTAGGACGCCCCCCGGCTAGATGGAGTGACGATCTGCGAAATGTGGCTGGCAGCAGGTGGATGCGTGCGGCCGAAGTGAGGGCCAAATGGCGCGCCTTGGGAGAGGCCTATGTCCAGCAGTGGACTGCCGCAGGCTGTTAATGATGATGATGACACGTTAAATCAAGTCCAAACTAGGTCCTCATCTCACTAGCTTGTTGGTTCCAGACCAGAATCACTGTCGGGTTCAAAATGTACAAAGTAAAAAACTTAATTAAACGTGATTAAAACGTTCACTTTCCCCTTTTCACATCTCTTTATCAATACGAGTATACCTTTTATATGCAGTAATAAATAGATTAGATAAATCATTACCGCATATTCCTATCTTCAGAAACGGTAACCACTTGTTTCGAGTGATACAATGGGATAATAGTAGGATAATACCTACCTATGATGAGGGAAAATTATAACAAAGGTCTCGGAAAGTTGTCATTAGTGAGTGGAAGGGCCGGGTATTACGGCATTACCCTAATAAAAGCTGTGAAAGGGACAATAAATAATTACCCCCCGGGACACTCCATTCTTCCTGCCGTTATCACAGTTATTAATTTTACAAACGTTTTCAATGTATTTTCTTCGTCCGGCTTAAAACTGAACTCCAACTAAATTTTATAAGGCCACGCGCCAGAAGACGTTGGGTGGGCAGGCCTTACACAAGGTGGACCTAATCTGGTAAGGCCTCTGTCCAGCAGTGGATTTCTTTCGGCTGAAATGATTATGTCTCAACTTTGCCTTTGACTGTCGTATAAGGAGATAACAGATAATACCAATCAAGGGAGCAGCCGGTCGCAGTAGGGAGATTGTTTTAAGATTTATAACTAATATGTATAATAAATCTACGTATATAACATGCAGCAATGGACAGAAGAATCGTCACGAAATTTAATTAGGGCCTCATCCGGGAGCGACGGTCTTGTAACATGAAATAAAGATTATTTTTGTAGGATATGATAAATAAGAACCCCACGATGAACACAAAGCCACGTACCGGGTTTATGGGGTTACAATCTGAACGTTCCAGGAATAACTGGTCACGCATTGTACCGTCATAACTTTTCCATGAAAATTATAACTTACTAGCTTTACGCCGCGGCTCCGCTCGCGTTTACAGATTTTCCCGTGAGAATGAGGCATTTTCCCGAGGTAAAAGGTAGCCTATGTTACCCAGGGTACATTTCTAATGGTGAAAGAGTACATTTCTAATGCATGCACAGACAGGATTCAATATAGTCACAGAGTGGCTGAATAGCAATGTGTTAACTTTGAACGCGGATAAAACTAAATATATGACTTTTACAAAAAGGGGACTACCGCCAGATCTGCCGTGTTCGATGGTGGCACATTGCTGTTCCGCACCCGACTGTTTTAACTGTGCATGTACCTGTCCTAGATTGGAACGTGTTAGCTCTGTCAGGTACTTAGGAGTCCAAATTGATCACAACCTAAGCTTTAACTGTCACATCGATATACTCACCTCCAGGTTGCGCAAGCTTATGTATGTTTTTAAAAATCTGCGAAAGGTAGCTGACATTGAGACTATAAAAATGGTTTATCTGGCACTTGGTCAATCGCTACTTACTTATTGTGTCACTAGCTGGGGTGGTACCTACAAATCCTTGCTAATTAAATTAGAAAGAGCTCAAAGAGTGGTTCTTAAAACTGCCCTATGTCTCCCATTTCGCTTCGCTACGACTGAACTGTATCAGAAGAGTTCTGTACTCACTGTTAGACAGTTATTTATCCTACATGCAATCTTGAAACAACACTCAACGCTGTATTTCAATCCTACCCTTTTGCTTAAACGACGTAAAGACACAGTATGTCCGAGTTCTTCATATGCTCAATTTCCCCATAGATCCTTTGCATTTCTAGGTGGCTTCTTGTACAACAAAATAAATAAAGAGATTAATATATATACGCTAACTACAACACCTCTAAAAGATATTTTACAAAAATGGCTACTAACATTAGATTACGACACAACCGAGAGATTACTAACCATTGACACATAAACGTTTCTTAAACTAAAATAAACTCAACTAAAACCAACTTAAATAATATTGATACAAAATAATGTTCCTTCCTAATAAAACCTTCTCCTAATAGAGATACTTACTTTTAATTTTTGTTTTTAGTACAGTCTTTTTGTTTTGTATACCTTTGCTCACTTACCCGCGGAGTGGAAGCCTGGTGATCCATAACACAGGTATTCCTAGCTTGGACACCAGTCTCCCATCTTGGCCTTTTTGAAATGCTAACCTTTATACAAACATGTACTTGTTTTGTAAGCATATTGGGAGAAATAAATAAATATTATTATTATTATTATTATTCTAATGGTGAAAGATTTTTTGAAATCGGTTCAGTAGATTTTGAGTTTATCCATTACAAACATACAAACACACACACACACACAAATACAAATCTTTTCTCTTTATAATATTAGTATGATTATATTAATGGTAATGTAGGTACCTACTTTATTTTTTATTCGTTGTATTGTTTAAGAGCGATTTGATTTTCTAGTCTCTATATCTATTTATCTAAGTTATTCGTGCTATTCGTGTGGTTACTATTGATTGTAAATTGTATTTTTTTATGGAACTTTATTTGTCCTACTTTAATACTATACAAGAAATAGATCTTGAAACAAAATAAGAAAATAATCAATCAGGTAGGTATAAAATAACGCAGGCATGTCCGTGGGCGGACAGCAAGTGTAGTGTAGGTACCTAAGACAAAGTAAATGTTTAGACTTGCTCGACGGGTAGGTATTTTATTTTCAAAGCGCCACAAAGAACGGAAGTAGTAAGTACCTATTCTTTAGTACTTTTTGTAGTTTAGTCACCCTAGATTTGTTTACCTGGTTAAAATTTCAAACCAGGTATTTTGCATCTCCATACATTGCGCAAGAGAGCGTTATCGTTTCGGTTTCGCTTTACCGGAACCCATATTTTTTCTGGTTTTGCTCAGAGCGAAATAATTTTGGTATCAGTTCAATTTACTGGTTATAGAACTAAAAATTTCACTCGTTCCTCCGAATAGCTTTTGTCTGTATGAGACAGGATAAATGCGAGCTGTGCGGCCGTCTCGCTTACCTACTCTACGCTCGCAATGGAATTAACCTGGTTTTTTCCGGTTTCGATATCTGTTCAGAACGAAATTTCTCTCCGAGCAGAATTTACAGAGCGTAATGCATACCTACACCAGGTTAAAAACCTTTATTTAGCTTGTAATAAGGTTTCAAGTCCTGTTAACTTTGTACCGGTATTTTCGGGGTGACTTTGTATTTCGAGTTGCGCGTTTGCGTGACATTAGTTACTGTTGTACAAAAATATAGATAGTTCATGGCACGAAATTAATACAGTGTCGCAACACTGATTAATTTCATAAACAACGTGAAATTGTTGATGAATTAACTTTGTCTAGTTTCTTAATGTAATTCAGCTTAGGACACTCAATTAGAAGACAATGACCTAGGATGATCCTATTCTACAATACAAATACAATACAAATACCTATTCTTTATTGCACATATTTTTTTTTTTTGCACTATTCTAATACCGAGATCACATTTTCCTCCCTCAGTCGCCTTGTCTTGTACTGTACCCTTTACTAAACACGGTGACTAAACCCAATGGGAGGACGTAGAATGGTCATATTCAAAGTGCTGGGACCACACGTCACACGAGTCGACACAACTCACGCTCACGCACACCAACGTCTTCCTTGGGGCACCCTTTAGGAAGACATGAGTTAGATAGTTCTATTATAATGCCGCATACCGCTGCTGGCGCCGCGCAGCGCACGCACGCAGCGCCGCCGGAGAAAGGAAAATACAAGCGTGGAATAGGCTTTATGTACCAGTTCCTTTCCTTTGCCTTTTTTCTTGATTTGGAAAGAACTTAAAAAGTAAACTTATAACCTAAAAACTGACTGACAAAAAAAAAAAAAATTGACTTGACAGTTGTTCGCGAGAAGAAATTGAATTGTATTGAAGAATATTTTTACAGAATTATAATAACAATACTTAACCTATGTGTTGTTATTGAGTCATTACTATGGCCTCATTATTAGTAAATGCTATTAAAAGGCTTACCATATCAGTAACTCCACAAATTAGAATATTTTCATCTGCAACCACCACTGCGGTTTCCTCGGTAAATAATGAGTTATCTGTCACCAAAAAGGATTGGAAATTCCCCCCACAATACACTAAACCCCGAGAGGTATGGATTGAAAATTTAGACACAGTTGACGAGAAAAAACTGGGACTATTTGAGCTTCATCCGACAGTGTACGCTGCTCCGCCAAGGATTGATATCATTCACCGCAATGTGATATGGCAGAAGAAGTACCGGTGGGTGTCGTGGGCCAACACGAAGACGAGGGCCGAAGTGCGGGGTGGCGGAAGGAAACCGTGGCCTCAGAAAGGCTTGGGCCGAGCTCGCCACGGCTCTATCCGGTCTCCTTTGTTCCGCGGCGGAGGAGTTGCCCACGGACCTCGCTCTGGCAAAACGCACTTCTTTATGCTTCCCTTCCATTTAAGAATACATGGCCTGACATCTACTCTGTCTGCTAAACTCGCACAAGACGACCTGCATGTTGTAAAAGACTTAGAACTGCCAACAGATGAACCAGAGTACTTGATAGAGTTGATAGAGAAAAGAAATTGGGGGCCATCTGTACTTATTGTTGATGAGTGAGTTTAATTTGTTTTGTAGATTTTGATATTTAAATCATTTTGTATGATGTTAAAAGTATGAATTTTGGCTTAAAAATATTGTCCCAGTTTAATTTTGAAGATACAATATTAAAAAAACATACAATATTAATAAATAACAATACAACAATTTATAAGATGTAATCCAAATTTTACAGAAATCCTCTCAAATTTATTTTTTCTATTTCAGCACTGACTATGCTCCTCGTAACATCACGGCAGCCTTGGACCAGCTAGCTCATGTCAACATCATGCCAGTTTACGGTCTCAATGTTTACTCCATGCTGAAACATGACACACTAGTCCTCACCTTATCTGCAGCAGAGAAAATTGAAGAACGAATCTTACATCATCTTCATTCTATTACTACTGATAAAGAAGCTGCATTTAAACTTAATCAGGTTTAAGTTATTTTAGGTTTACATTGAAAGTCAGACAACAGGTAACACACTACTAAAATATTACTGAATTTTAGTACTAGCAAGCAAAGTAATTGTAGATAGCAGGATGTTATGATTAATAAAATTGTTACAAAATATAATGGTATTTTTATTTCACTTAACTATTATTTAATAATTATTAGTGCACATTACTAAGCTAACTTTCAACACATTCATGTACATTCTTTGTAAATGCACATTAGCACTATCGTTGAACATCTTGTTAAGATGAGTTAAAATGTTACCAAAAGCAATACATAATTATGCATAATTGTCCCAAAAAATATTACTAAGTAAGTAGGTAGTCATTGTCATTTTTTCACATGTGCACTTTCTTTTCCTTTCAAAGCATGATTCAGAATCTGAAAAAGTAAACATGAAATAATAAATAAATAAATATGTGGGACATCTCACACACGGCCATCTGACCCCAAACTAGGCAGAGCCTGTACTATGGGTGTCAGATAGCTGATATACATACATATATAAATAGGTATACAACATCCAGACACAAGGCAAACACAAGTGCTCATCACACGAGTATTTGCCCTGGGCGGGATTCGAACCCGCGACCTTGTGCTTCGTAGGCAGACGTACTACCAACTAGGCTACAAGGCCGTCAATATTAAAGTAATTTGATTTAAAAAAAACAAGAAACACTTATTTAATTTTATTTACACAAGAATTTAACTAAGTTTTTGTAAAATTTTCTTTCATAAACTTTCAATAAAATTGACACAGTGACTTTCAATAAAATTGTTACAGTGACTAGTCTCTGGCCTTCTTTTACACTGATAAAAACATTAAATTCACTGACAACAAGGCAATCATTTAGTTACCAAATTTTACTTATTAATCTTATTATGTGCCAATGGGCATAGTGAGGAGATAAAGCAAAGTTAAAATATTGTTTTATTTAAAACACCTAGAGTGATACATACTTTGTGGTCAGAATGTGATGATGAAAATCCAGCCATTTTGTGACGTATCTGCCATCTTAAATCAGCCCAGTTGTTTTCCCCAGGCAGATTTGGCTTGTACTTTGCCCAAAGTGATGTGTAGTAGTGATACAGAGATACTGGGTCTGATTTCTTCATTACTGGTGGTTTCTGTTCTTTTATTACTGAAAATGTGCAAAAGCAAGTCAATATTTTGTAGCTTTTAGTAAAGCTTAAAAGTACTAAATACCTTTAACAATATTTTAATGTGAGTTTAATACTTACAATTATTACTAAAAGCTGTACTGGTCGTTCTTCTTGTTTGTCTGAGCATATTATCAGACTTTCTCTCCATAGTATTACAAGAACAAGCACGCCTCACTGGTTTTTCCATCTCGGGAACTCTTCTATGCCCCATGGCAGGTGCTGAATGAGTATTCCTCAGAATCAATGGTCTTCTAAATCGTTCGCAATCTTTCCTACATTCAACATTCTCATCTGTCTGGACTTTGGACCTGATACGTGAACAGAATGTGGTGGCACTGTGCAATCTCTCTGGACCTGGTCTTTCAAAGGCTTCATCTTTCCTCTTGTGTCTTTCTTGTAAGTCATACTTAATTAGCTTTTTCAAATCTGTAAATAAATTTTATTTGCTTTTTTAATTTTGGCAATAAAACAAACTAACTATCACACTATTTTGGACAAAATTATCAAAAAACTGAAAGAATAAAAATGTCGTCGATAAGTCAGAGTCAGCTTCGGGGCGAAATGCATTCCGGGTGTAGGGTCAAAGAATAAGAGTAATTTTGTAAAAAAAAAAAAGATATTTGTATAAATAACAGGAGACAGTAACAAACGGTCAGAGAGTCAAGTTCAGGGCAACAAACAGAAACAGGTGATATGACTGCACTTTGGAAAGTGACTGTACCTTGTGTATGGTATTTACCCACAAAATTATTATACCCACGTTAATGTTCTGTGATACCCACCCACACTCCGCCCCGAAGTTGACTCTCTGACCCACATGATAAACAGTAAGTAGTAGTTATACTAACCAGTGATAAAGTATTTCAAAACTTCTCCACTGATGTTGTGAATACCTAAATGATTTAAATATCTAAGAATATCGCGAGCGTCCAATTCAGAAACTATTTCGTAATAATCGTCTTCCATTTTAGTATACAAGTATGTATGATGATGATACGTAACGTGACACAGAACACTATCGAAACAAAAAATTAATAATTAATCACAAAAGAACTAACCAAACTAACAAAGTCAGGCGGCGTCGTCAGGTGCACAACAAAACAAACACACAACTAGAGTTGTGTAGGTAATCTAGGTAATGCGTGTAATATCACAAAAGTAATATCACCCTAAAAAGTAATGTGATATCACACATTACGCCAGTATTTTAACCAGTACACTACACCAGTACACATCACACATTCATTAGCAAAGCATAGTGTTTAGCATAGCTTAACTACTCTGTCAGTCACCGTATCATGTTCAGTACCTTAGTACTCAGATCAGTGATGGATAGGTGATGGAAAAGCGCGTGACGCGGTGACACAGAATACCAAATAGTAGTCCCGCGGTGGCCGGTTAGTCAGATTAAGTATTTTACGGGAGTCAAACAAAAGACAAAAAGGACGCAGTTCTGCGCAAGAGTGAGCGCGGTGTTTGTATGTGTGCTGCTATGGTACGGTACTGTACGAAATATGTAAGATTACAGAGCATTTTTTCGTAGGAATTATTAATTTTCGTTCAACATTTGGGTACTGTTTAGGGTGATGTGTACTGGTACGGGGTGATATCACCTTTTCGAAAGTAATGAGTAATGTGATATGTCATTAAAACGTACTGTTTTGCGCATGTCTACACACAACGCAAGTTAACGCAACAGCAGGACAGCAGGTTGGCAGGTGTCAATGTCTGTTGCTATGACGCTGTCAATTTGACTTATAAACCTTTTTTTTTTTTTTTTTGCTTATGGCACTAGTAAACTGTGTGCCAGTGTCGAGTTTCAATTTTTACAAAAGGTAGGGAAACTTAACTTATAGTGAACAAAACGGAGAAACATTAAGGAAGGTAAGGAAAATGTAATTATTACATAAATATAAATTATGACATATAATAATTAAGTTATTTTATGTACAATATATACATTACATTAGGATTAAATTTTTATGTTGTTAGACAAAATAAAAGATGACAATATATTACAGAATGCTAAAGGATACATAATGAGGCAAGATATACGGGTAGGAAGAGGGACACGTAGGGACTGGAGGGATTGAAGCAAACTAGTATGGTCGTAACGAGAGCAGGAAAAGAATAAATGATCCAAGTCTCCAACATCATCTCCACACTCACACAAATTATCCTGAATAATATGAAGTCTCGCGAGGTGAGAAGGAGTACAAACGTGTCCTAATCGCATGCGAGTGATGATAGAAGTTACTATTTTACTACATTTTAATTTGAAAAACCATGGTTTTACTGGAATGGACGGTTGAATATTATGATAAGATTTCCCTTTTGACAGACTACTTACTGCCCAAAGACTATTCCAGGCGTCCTGGAGATATATCCTAGGCAGAGCGACCAAGTCATGGCAGAAAACAGTGTAAGGCACGATATCGCCATCTAGCACGGCTTCTTTCGCCAGCTGATCGGCCCTTTCATTACCCTTTATGCCACAATGGCTTGGAATCCAAGCAAATGTCACAGAACAACCTCTTAGAGCGCATTCACGAAGGTTTTCCCGAATATCGAAGATGACTGTATAAAACGGGTTCATTTTAAAAGGAAACATTTCGATTGTTTGCAAGGCACTTTTAGAATCTGTAAAAATAACCGTCTTTTTGAGACGCATCATCAAAATTAACTCTAATGCCTTCAAAAGCGCAAAGCATTCGCCAGTAAAAACTGAAGACTCGGGTGGTAGTTTAATTTTCTGCGTAATTTTATATTGTGCGTAATAAGTATATTCCCACTCCCACACTTTCTTTATTGGATGATTTTGATGCGTCAGTAAAAATATGGTTCCAACCTTCCCATTTTTTTTCATCAATCTTAGATAAAAAGTCAGTGTTAGCTCCAATATTATACTTATTCACATTTAGATCATAGCATATTTCTGGTGAAGTTAACAAACTTTCAAAGCTTGAAGAAAAAATAGGCAAATTTAAAGATCGGTGAATTTTAGACTGAATAGCTAGCATTTTTCTATAGCTTTTAACAAGGCAAGGTGTGGATTTATGGCGCCAGTAGGGGGAAATGTTGATTTGTTCATGCAATGTATGAATTTTTTGAAGGAGAGGATGATTTGCAAAGTGCGTTATCTTAAAAATAAATCTATCACTCAAAAATTGTCTTCTTAAATGTAAAGGAGGCTCACAACATTCCACTTGGAGCGCGTTTATAGGGCTAGATCTCATGGCACCTGTTATTATTCTTAAAGATTTACTCTGAACAGAATCTAGTTTTTTAAAACCCATTATATTGCCACCTTGTAACAAAAATGTTCCATAGTCTAATATAGATCTAACAAGAGCATTATAAAAGAGTTTCATACAAAAGGGATGAGCCCCCCACCAAACACCTGAAAGGTATCTTATAATGTTTAAAACACGTTCGCACCTGGAAACTACATATTCGCAATGATGTTGACCAGTCATTTTGCTATCTAAGACAACTCCCAAAAACTTTGCATGATTAACTACTGGTAGAGGAAGACCATTGTATTTAACATGAATTATAGCAGGTAGTTTTCGTTTTCTACTAAATACTACCACAGAACTTTTTGATGTTGATAAATCTAACCCATTTTTATCTAACCAATGTTTTAGTAAGTCAAGAGATGAAGACAACGTATTACAAGCATTATCTATGGATACATCAGAAACATATAATAGCAAATCATCCGCATATTGTAAGATATTTGCTGAATTATTAATGAAGGATTCTAGATCATATGTATAAATATTGTACAGAATCGGACTAAGAACGGAACCTTGTGGCAAACCTTTAAATACGGTACGGGTCATCCTAGTTGAATCATCTGACTTTAAAACAATGTATCTTTGTGAAAGGAGGTTAAAAATAAAATTTACTATAAAGACTGTAAGAGGGCGCCGAGCAAAAAAACCTAAAACTCCACTCAGCGTTAAGTAGATTAAATCAATTATATTACTATTATAAATATAAAGTATACATGTTTAGTGTCACAGTGAATGTATCTACACTTTTGTAGAGGCAGATATTCGAAATATTATACAGTTAAACAGGCAGAACTACCTAAAGTTAACCAAAAATCTAAAAAATGCGTGAGAGCGTTTTTGTCAATACGATTGTTTTAAACGTAGTATCCTATTTTAACCTCAATCCCTATCAATCATCATTTATAAACTACAATTTGACCATCTCATATTAAAAAAAATAGGCTTGGTAATTTAACTACGATTTATTCAAAACGCATCTCAAATTCCCCATACAATTTTACTATGGCCGCGCGGTATTCAATATATACGCGCGGATCGCGCTAGAAAAATCAGTCGCCCACCAGAGTTTAGAGTGAGAGCACGTTTCGCGCGAAGAAAAACAATCGCGAGCTATTGTGTGTCGGCGTACTGTGGTTGCGCTGCAAAACATGTAAGTGTGTTTTTTTCATTTTAATGAATTTGACCTGTCATTGATCTTAAATTATTTATTGATCGAAATATTATTATTGTTTTAGTGAAAATGGAAGAAGGAAAAATTGATATTTTACGTTGAAAAGTGGCGGTAGTGGTAGATTTCAGAAAAAAAGGATAAATCATAATATGTAAGTATAAAAATACGTCATTTGGCCTTCCAATTATGTAGTTTTAGCTATATTTTCTTAACATAAATTATATATAAATATATAATATATAAATATATAATATATATATAAAAGAAAGTCGTGTTAGTTCGAGATCGGCCGTACCGATTTTCATGATCTTTATTTTAATTTATTCGTCTCCATGATGGTCAACATTTAGGCTAGGCAAATAATATATTGATAAAATTTTCTAAAATATAAGTTACAAGCAAAACAAATTTTCCCATACAAAAATTTCATAATTCAAATAAAGAACGCCATTGAAGAAAACGCACGACGCGGTTGTTTTTTTTTCGTTCGTGGCATCGCGCCGTGTGCAGCCAAATTTTGTGTGCCAGTAATGTAGTTCTTTTTTTTTTCATAATTTGGTGGGAAAGCTTCTAATATCGATACGAAACTCGAAAGCTAGATAGTGTAACAGAATGAAATCAAGTGTGGTATTAGCTATTTTTTACGGGTTAGTTTAGCTTACTATTATTTTCTTCTGTGCTTATATTATATTTATTTTAGTGTTATTATTTTATTGTGTATGTTCATAGATGTATGATAAACATAGATCCACGATCTCATACAAAATAAATCAAACGCGAAACACGGCACCGCGTCAACTATCGACATATACATTAAAAAAAAACATAAATACATAATTAGCTTCAATAATGATATTCATACATACTAATATATTTCATAACACGAAACTAAAGAAATGAAAACACAAAATCGACGGATTTTGTCTTATTATACGTCGATCTCATTTATAATTTTGATTTTAGGAATCGGAAATCAATGCAACCCTGGACACAGATGACAAAAAGTTGAAGAACATAAAATTTCATGCGCAAATCGTAATGTACGTAGAGTTTACTAATACGTTAAGGGGCTCTACCATGCTAAGTGGCGCCGCCATCCTGAAAAAAATATTAACTCGGAAAATAATATTTTTTTCAAAAATCCGGTCTACAGAACTGGAGTCGGGGTGCTGTAGGATATTTTTCTAGGAATCGCGAAAAAATGCGGATGCCTATTCTAAATTAATAATAGATGAGGAAGCAGGAGACAAGAGTGTGCCCTGTGATTCTGATCTTATAATCGAAGCTGAAGTTGCAGATGAAGAGGAATTTCTAACAGACGGGAACAGAATAGTAGATTTTGCTTATATTTTTGAACAACTTGTTGAAATATCAAACCACAACTCGCCACTTGGTTGTAACTTATATTGTTTAAAACTTTTTAAAGAGGTAAAGAAAATATTTCTTTCAAAATTTGGACTAATGTCGATATGAAAGTAGAACTGATCCATGAAGATAAAGAGTTTTGGAAAGGCATGGAAACAAAATTAAAAATATTTTATTTCGATTGTTTGCTACCGGAAATTATAGACTCAAGACTGGATAGACAAATGGAAATTAAGGAACCTGAATATATCCTTGAAGCAATAAAGAAAAAAGAAAATGAAAAGACAAAAATTAACGAAGATAAAACTAATAAAAATGCAAAACGAATAAAGTTGAACGTAGTAATAGTAGATAAGATAATGTTTTTTTTTTTTAATTGACCTAATATGCTTGTATCCAAAAGGTACGACCAATCAAGCTTCACCGGTATTGAAGATATTGTTCAACACTTTTTAACGATCTCTTAAAATGGCTTTATACTTTTAGAACGATCAAAATCGACATTGAACATCGCAAACGCGCATGTATCTACGGTTTTTTTTTTAATATGTTGTTAGGTTCCTGGAGAGTAGTTTACACTCAAGTTCGCAACCCTGAAAACCCTATGCTACCCCCACGGTGCTCGAAAAATGCGAAATGGCGAGTATACCTACCTCCAATCATTTTAAACTATTAAAAAACATTCCTCACCACACCAATTGTTTTTCAATTAAGAATACCTTCACCCACAATTTAAAGAAATTGCGTAAATTTGTATATATATTTTATTCCTTGTGTGGCGAACAAGACATAAATAAAAAATAAAATAAATAATAAATCCATTTATTTCAGGCAACACACAGACATACCTATATATTAATGCGGAAGCTTATTATTAGCCTCAGCTGTTTTTATATAAGTAGTCTATATGTGTAACTTTAGTGTCAAAGTCAAAGTCAAGTCAAAGTCAAATAGTGTTTATTCAAAGTAAGATTTCACAAATCATTTTTTGACGTCAGGGCGTTGTGTTGTGACGTAGTGCTGTTAGCTTCCCAAAGATATTAAAATAAAATAAAAATAGAAATGAGATTAGAATCTTACAGTAAAATTATGTCAATACTAAAAACACAAATTAATTACGATACTTCTATCAAAGTTCAAGTCGGGCATAAACAACGCTTCAAATTATTCAAAAACATAGTTACTCACTTTTACTTACCGGGCGGCGACCGAGCCGCGACAACTTAAAGATGTGTGCGTGTCACACGCACACACTCCTAGTAATACCTAATTGGCGCTCGCTTCGTACGCTCGGCGCAGTCTGCTTTTTTCTTAGAATCGAAATAATAACGTTATCATATGCAGCAGAAATGTCTAAAAAGGCAGCAACTACAGAATTATTACAAGTAAAGGCAAGCTGGATGTCAGTTGTTAAAATACTAATATTATCTATGGTAGATTTTGATTTTCGAAAACCATATTGACTGTTAGTAAACAGTTTATTGTGTTCCATGTACCATTCCAGGCGATTTTTTACTAAATGTTAAGTTACTTTGGCCAGTACAGAAGGTAACGCGATAGGTCTATATGAGGCCTCATCATTTAAAGGTTTGTTGGGTTTTATTATTGGTAATATTTCCTGAGACTTCCATTCAGGTGGAATATTACCAGATAACATTACGGAGTTTATCAACCTCAGAAAATAATTTAAAGCGTCATCCCCAAGGTGACTTAGAAATGAGTATGGGATGCCATCTTGACCAGGAGAGGAATCTGTGACTTTTGACAAAACTCCTTTTAATTCGAATAGTGTAAAGGGCGACTCCAAAACTTTTATATTCCTACTGAATCGTTTTATTGAACTCCAAACCTGGGAAGGACACGTTGAGGGCGACAAAGATGTACAAAACGCTCTCCAGCCATCTTGTTTTTTTTCTCTAAGTAAAAGCTGGGTAGATTTTAAAACCTCCTTAAGCGTGTTGTAGTTGTCATCAGACATATCCTCAGCATATATTCTTTCAGCTACCTTTCTTTTCTGAACAGCATCAGAACATTGTTCATTCCACCATGGTGGTAAGGGTGCTCTACCAGAATAAGATTTTTTTGTTGGAAATAGTTGATCAGCGGATTCGATCATACATCTTGATAGAGCTTCGGATGCATCAAATTCATTGCCTTCAACAATATGCGGAAGATCATTAATTTTTGAGTCTACTAAATGTTTAAAGGCTACCCAGTCAACATTACGTAATTTATATTTTAGCCGGGGTTCACGGATTGGAGAAGATGGTGATCTGATGGGACATGTAATAATCAACGGAAAGTGATCACTACCATAGGTGTAAGGGTGAGGATACCAAGAATAAACGGACGCTAAGTCAGGGGTACATACTGATAGATCTACTGCACTTTTCTTTTCATTCGGTTTGGTACGACGGGATGGAGCACCTGTACCTATTTAAAAAACATAAATTGTTTGCGTCTAATATTTCTAGCAATCTTTCTCCCTCACTATCAATAGCTTCACAACCCCAACTTGGATGGTGACAATTGAAATCACCAAGTACCAAGAACGGTCTGGATAAATTTTCAAATATGTGATTAACTTCATTAAGTACTTCGTGGTAAGGACGGGAAAGATATATAGAGACAATTGACAAATTATCTATCTTAAAACCTATCACATTAATATAACCACTAAAATTATAAGACGAAAAATCTAATTGCGTAAAAGAAACAGAGCTTTTAATGAGTACAGCTACACCGCCATACCCATCAAATCTGTCTTTCCGAAGACAGGTGTAACCAGAAATATTGAATAAAGGTCTACTGGAAGACATTTCTTTAGAAATAAGTAGTACCTGTTGTGTCGTCGTTCTTTATGTTTGTATTTTTATAATTTTCTTGTGTGCAATAAATCTTAAATAAATAAAATAAAATAAAATAAATAAAAATTCTGGTTTCAACCATGTCTCTGACAGAGCTATTATGTAAGGGTTGTATTTGTTTACTAAATAAATTAAATCAGACTTCTTGGGAAGTATACTTCTACAATTCCATTGTATTATTTTCGTATCCATTATGGGAAACGTTAGATATTTTCAAGATATCGGTAATAGCGGCAACGTGGGACGGTTTAAAAAGATTAGATTGTAAAAGAGTGGTAATAAGCGTAAGTAAAGTATCTAATACTGACGTATTCGGTTCTGTTTCTTTTGAGGGTAAAGCACATCCATTTGAAGGTGTAGGCACCTCAAACTCTTTTAGAAGAGCATTGTGAGCAGCTCTATCATAACCGCTCTGAAATTTAGAAGGAGAACGAGGTTTCGTAAAAACAGTTTTTTTATAGGATGTACGCAAAGGAATAGGACTGGATGATAGATTGACATTCAAGGGCTTATTTGTTTCTACAGGATTTGATATTAAAACATCAGCGTATGACTTGGAAGCAGGAGGGAGAAGCTTGCTGGCTTCGGCATAAGAGATGCAGCTGTGGGCCATTCTCGTTTTAATTTCTTTTTGGCGGGAAAACTCAGGGCATGATTTACTAGTTGCATAATGATATCCACCACACATAATGCAAGACGCAGAGTCTTCATCTCTTGCACAGGATTCACCTAGGTGACCTCCTCCGCACTTATAACATCGTGGTGTAGATGAACGACACAATGCCTTAGTATGCCCATACCTACAGCACCTAAAACATTGTATAGTTGGATAAGTGTAGATTTCCACTGGTAAAGCATTGTAACACATATAAATTCTTTTAGGCAGAACTTGGCCATCAAATGTCACAACAATTGACTGAGAAGGTTTCCACGAAGAAATACCGTTAACCTGCACTTTATAATTCAACCGTCTGATTTTCAATATTTTCCCACAACCAATGGGAGTGGAAATGTTTTCCATAATGTCGTCATCACTCCAATCAGCTGGTATTCCCCGGACTAAGCCCATTCTGGTAATATTAAAAGTTGGAATGGTTGCTTTGAACTTATTTGCAACTAAGAGGTCGTTTTGTAAAAAAATCATTTGCATCCTTATAATTTGAAAAAGCAACCGCACAACGATTCCTTCCAATCCTCTTTACACTTCCTGGAACGATATTTTCAAATTTATTTTTTTTGAGAAAATTTCCGAACGTGATGGGGTGCAGAATAGTCCCATCAGTTGGGGAATTTTCCACTCGTTGTACGTGGATTAAGTATGGTGAAATATCCGACTGTAAGTACTCCTTACGACCCACCTGGCGAGTTTCCGTTTGTTTAATCGACTCAGATATATTATGTGAGGGATCAACAGAGCAATGAGATGTTTGAGGCTGAGGCTGAGGTTTGGTAAAAATATTTTGTTGCTGAGACATTTCCGGAATAGTTTTTTTTATTAGGATTACATTATCAGAAACATTATTTGTGTCACAATTGCAATAATTCTTGCTAAGTGTTTGACCACCTTTTAATTTGCTTTTCCTGCGTTTCGTGCATTGGCGGCAAATTTTAATGAAACTTGTCCGTTTCCTTCCAGTTCCCGCTTCGTCAGTTTTCGATGAGATAGAACCATCTGTATCCATCTTGCTATCCGTATCTATCTTGTTATCATTTGAAATAACTACGATTGACGACCCCACAGGGAGATTCAAGCCAAGTTGGCTTGGATCCCCCCGATTTTCATCGGGGGGCTCTTCCATACAATTTTTTCCGTGTCTACAATATGTATAAAAACTTACCTACAGCTGGAGAATAATATACACAAAGTAAAATATATACACTGAATACACAAATTATTTACAATTTCACACTTTCCTTACTCTTTTTAACTACAAAAAATAAAATTGAAATTCCCAAAAGCAAAATACAACCACCCCTCGCGAAGTTTCCCGCGCTTCCCTTATAAACCTTTCTTTTTTTCTTTCTCCCTTATGGGAAAGGCAAAGGGATCGAAGCCCATACAGCCTAGTCTTTAGTTGTTTCTTGCATTATCCAAGTTTAATGTCTTCATCTTCAGTCATTATTTCTTCAGTTTCATTTCGTCGTCTTTAGTCATTTCTTGCATCCATTTTAAACGTCTTCAGTAGTTTCATTTCTTGTTATGGGATCATTGAAATGCAAGGGTGGTTCTTACATTCCAATGATACTGAAGTTTAACGCGGGGTATCAAACCAGAAATAGCTAACCACTCTTTATTTCTCCCTTTCATTGGATAGTTCTTCTTTAACGGCACATTATCGCACTAATTCCACCATATTAACACCATAATAAACCATGAAAAACTAATTTTAAAAAGGACGAAACAATAAACCCGCCATTTCCTCTCGATTCCCGCGTAAAACTCTTATAACCGCTCTGTCCTGCGACGTTTGTGCGTGCGATGCGACTCGGAAAAATAAGCGAGCTATCACACTGGCGACAAAGACAAAGTCGTGCAAAAAGGGACGCAGTTATGCGCAAGAGTGAGCGCGGTGTATTTGTATCTCATTCTAACGCATAACTGCGTCCCTTTTCGTTTTTGCACGACTTTGTCTTTGTCGCCGCCAGTGTGTGTGATACTGATAGCTCGCTAACTAAGCGACGTACAATACACGTACGTACCTGCGTACGTAGATCATCTGTACGATTCTTCGTACTGTGGTCGTACGTACGTACGCACGGTACGCACACGCACCGCGTACCGTACCAAGTGTCCTTGTTTTATTATAGTGTTACCAACTTTGATGAGGATAGTTATTTCAACAGTAAAAAATAAAATTGTGTGGTTGTATTTCTGACCGAAATGACACGTTGACCCATAATTGCATTGCACCAGACAGAACAGACCGGAACTGAAGAGAATGTAAGTTATGTATACTAATCAACAGGTAGTTAGACTAAGTCATTCGTAGTCCAAGTCTGTAAATTATTAAAAAAAATAGGAAATAGACAGAATTTCCAGTATTATAGGTTAGTTAGTAGGTATTAGAAAAGTATTATTCATTGAGTTATATTAATACACTTATTAAAAATACTTTTCCTGTATTAAATTCGGCCAGTTAATAGGCTACCTAGTTTAGTAATAGAGTTAGTCAACACACATGCGGCTGGTCATGTAGGTATTAGGCCTTGAAAGTGCCGGTATTCCGTAGCGGTACATTTCGCATTGCGAGTATCCAACTGCACTGCATGTGCTGGCTTTGGTATAATTACAAAAAACCTAAAATAATATCATATAAAGGGCGTCCCACGGCTATGCCACATGTAGGTACTTAAATATAGAACATTTTACTGAAAGAAGACTTTATTTTAATTTTAAAAACTATTAAAACTGCATACATACATTTTTTTAATAATGACATGGTTGAACCGGGAATCGAACCCGCTACACGAGAAAAAAAATACCCTGAACTTTTATTATACCGATCGAATGGCTTCATTATAAGGATTATTTTTTGCTAAATAACATAGTGTCAAAAATAAAAGGAAGTATTTTAACATTTTTAATACAAAATTAATCAATATACTTAGCAAATGCTCAAAATGACTCCCATGCTGTTGAATACAAAGTCGCACTCTTTTGATTCATTTTTGATCTTGTTGTGGTGGATATTTATTATAATACGTCTTAGGTCTTGGTTACAAAATTTTTACATAACCCCATAAAAAACTCTTAACGGGTTTAAATGTCCTTGCGGCAAATGTCAGCTTTTAATTTTTTACATCAAATGTTAAAATTCATAGTTCTCCTTTTATTTCTGACACTATGTTATAAGCAATAACACTAAATTAAAACATTTAATAACCCCCGACACTTTTGTTTGGTTACTTGATCCTTTCAACAACTAGAAAAGAGCTGATAATCTTCAAATGAAGATATTTTCTTGGATCATAGCTAAGAACACTCTCGATTGTGACACCTTGCAAACAAAAAAAACAAGATCAAAATCGGTGCATCCGTTTTAGTCCGGTAAAGATACGATAGCTTGTATGGAAAAAAATTACAAATTCCTAGACAATTTTTTTTTTCGTTGTTTGATTAGAGTTAGTTTATTATTGATTATTTTAAATTTTCCCCAAAAAAACTTGTGAGCGTTTTTTTTAAACGCTGTTTAAAAATTGTTTTTTCATTATTTAATTGAGATTAAATCCTACACCGGTGATTTTCTTTTTTATGGTCTTCTAAATAATATATAATAATAAACATAAAATATCACCAATGTAGTGCGTGAGTAATGTGAGATAACGAAGGTCTGTAAAATAAAAATATTAAAACCCTGTAGAATTTTTTTAGAATTGGTGATCTTTGAGCACGTCATTTATATATTAATCAAAGTTAATCCTACAGATTTTCACCCGTGTGACTAACGTAGTTTTTTTTTTAGGACGTTTTATTAAATTTTAACACTGAAGCAAAAATTCTACAGTCGTTGATAAATAATAAAAATAAATGTTATGATAATTAATACCCCAAAACGAAAGTTCTCCTAAATATTACCAGAGGAAACGAAAATACCACGGTTGTAATGTTTCGGGGGTAGAGAGTTCGGCGCGGGAGTATCGCGCGCGCGCGGAACGATGATGCAGCCGTGTATGATGGATGAAACAAATTATTTATTGAGAATGAATCTACTCGTAGCTGGGTCAATCAATTTAACCGACAATACAGACGACTTTGAAATTTTTTTTAATATATTTTTTTCACATATTTTACGTACCTAATACTTATTAAAATGGTCCCGTGTCGATAATTTAACTACCCATAGGTAATTCATGTTCAAGCAGTGATAATTTTTAAGGATTTTTATTGTTATTGTTATAAATTAATGTAAACCCAAGTCAGAATTTTGTCACCGGAAATATGAATTACTGTAAAGGACAAATCGTAACTTTTCAGGAGAGTAAAAAACGATTGCTTTTTAAATTAAAATGCTATATTTACTATATTTGTAATGCTATTGAAATTTAAAGCTCTATAACATAAGTAAACGGAAATTGGAATAATTTGTATAGTTTATCCGTTACATTACTTTTTTTTTGGAAAATTAATAATTAAAAAAAAAAACAATAATTTAAGTCTTAAGAAAACGTATGTGTACGTGTGTGTGTAAGAAACATTATATAATTAGGCAGAGAGTCACGCTATTTGATGCAATTTTAAGTTAAACAAATATTTAAGTTGATTTTATGGTATTCGAGATTATTTTTCTAGAATCTATTTACTTTTTATGTTTAAAAGTATAGAGCAAAAATTTTTTTTTTACTTGACCTTTGCTTGTGTCGAAAAGGTACGACCAATCAAGATTCACCGGACTTGCGAGCAAAAAATTTATCCAATAAAATGAAATGAAATAAAAATATGTGAGATGAATAAAATATCTCGTGTTCCATCTTTTTTGAGACATAATTATATAATTTATAGCACACTAGTATATAGACACACTAGGCACACTAGTACAGTAGTGTATTATATTATATTAGATATTTATAAGATGTTTTGCCCACAACTGCAAAGGATATTCAGAAAAAGAAATTATTGTACTAAAAAAACAATGGTTAATAACCCAAGAAATAAATAACATAATGATTTGAAGAAGGACACTTATAAATAAAACAGATGATTATAGTATTACGAAATATAAAAGACGGACAAAAAACATTACTGATTTATGTAGAAAAGAAAAAGAAAATAGTATTTTAGATAGCTGTGACCAAAATTTAATATTACTTAAGGCAAATTGAACCTTGCTTGACATAATCAGAAAGTTAGAAAATAAACATAAAACTAAAGTGCTGCCATTCTTAATGAACAAGGTGAATTGTTAATAACATTCAAATGGAAAATAATAATAATAATAAATATGTGGGACATCTCACACACGGCCATCTGACCCCAAACTAGGCAGAGCCTGTACTATGGGTGTAAATATACTATAAAGACAGAAGAGCCATTTTTGAATTATACATGAATCAAGAAACGATAATAGAAATTGGGGAAAAAAAAAAGCTAATATTATACGGGGTGTGAGACAAGGTTGTCGCTTATTTTCAATATCTTTATAGAGTGTGCTATTAGAAAACTATTAGAGTCAGGAAAAGGGGGGATTAAATTCAATGGGGCCAATCTTCAATTTATTCGCTTTGTGGTCAAATTATTTGGATTAAAGAATTGTGTAAAAAAAAACTGAAACTCTACTAACTTCGAAAATTAAACCAAAACATAGCTCAATAATAACATTAAATTCAAACCCAATACAACAAGTTAAAGTTGAAATATCTTAAAAACATAATTACCGATGACTCTAGATGAACACCAGATATAGTCACTAGAATAGTGGTGGCACAAAAAGGTTCTAATAGCAAAAAACATCTTCTCAAAGCCCGAATCTCAAAAAGTGTTAGAAAAAGCTATACATCTGGAGCATTGCACTGCACCTAGATGTACACCAGATATAGTCGCTAGAATAGCGGTGGCCCAGAAAGGTTTAGTGGGAAAAAACATCTTCTCAAAGCCCGTATCTCAAAAAGTATTAGAAAAGGCTATACATCTGGAGCATTGCACTACACTCTACGGCAGTGAAAATTTGATAATAAAATGACACAACGTAACAGAGAAAGATTTCAAGCCTTCGAGGCGAAGAATAAAAACAATCAGTTGGATGAAAAGGTAAAGAAACTAAATATAATAGATAGGTACTACTTCGGGAACCTAGCATATTATAACTTAATGTTAGGGACTCTTCGTTACTCCACGTAATTCGATTAGTGTAAGGGACATTTTTGTAGAAAAATTTAGAACCTTGGTAACCGTAACATACACTTTTAAATATTAGTGTCCTTTGCAATAAATAGTAACAATAATGAATACTCCATTACATTAATAATTAATTTAACATAGGTCTCAGGCGTACTTTGCATTATTTTTAAGAATAATTTTCTACTAAATCTGTTGCTGTAAAGGACACCAGAAAGATATCCATATTCTAAACATATTTTTAAGTATTTAGAGCGGAAAATTTGCAATCGAACTGTATACATAAACCATTTTCGAAGATTTGTCCCTTACATTAATTCATATTTCCGATGATGATTTTAGTCACACTTAGGTTACCTACTCGAAATGATCATGCAATCAATACGAAATATTACGAAATAATAAAACGGATACATCTTTTTCTATTCGTGTAAGTAAACAAACAGACATCCGTCCGTCCAGTAGCTTGACCTCCAGTGCGCCGTGCCGCTTCCCCTCGGCCGCCCTAAATAAGGCGCGGTAGCGGGGGGGCGGGACGGCTCCATAGCGTTTGTCCTGGCCACGCAGCGCAGCGTATTTCGCTCTAAATACAATATCGATGATATTTTTATGATGTTAGATAATTGTTTATCTGTTTAACCCAATCGCTCCTAGTAAATTTTGGTGATTTTTATGTTCAGTGTGTATTATTAGCTTACAATTGTTGGCAAATAAAAATATTTTGTGTAGAATTAATGCTCAGTGAATTAAAGGGAAAAAACGTCATAAAAATTAGATCTATTATAGTCACACAGGTGAAAACTCACACGAAGTCTTAGATATATCTTTAAAACATATTATGATAAAAAGATAATTTTAAAAATATATAAAACCGCCTTCAAGGTCCTAACCTACACTAAAAAGTTACAAATAAAATATAAATCTAGCTGAAAGCATAGCAATTTAATATGGCTATTAATATTCCTTATTTACATAAATTGTAACATCATATAAACATGTGTAGACATTGTTATACACTTCACCTTTAGTCATAGTTGTTACGGTCACTTTTGGTGAAAATACTGCACTTTTGGAAGAAAGCAAGCCGCTTTGCACAGTGATAGTAGAGACCAAAATATGCGATTTGACTCGAGGAAACGCTCGATTCATCCCTTTGGAACAGAGATGGCGCCACTTGTTCAAAAAAATGTTTAAAAAATTCTAAAACCTGAACGGATCATCCGATTTTGATAATTAAGGTGTCAATCGAAAGGCAATGAATTATACTAATATAAAAAAAATAACTTAGCACCTAAATATGATAATAAATACCAATAACATCTTCAGTTTTGAAAAAGTATGACGGTATTTTCTCGTTTTTATGTAATTTTATAAAAAAAATATATGAAAGTGGTACATTTTTATTTATTTATTATATTACGCAATTCATTGAGCGGTTATTACAAAAAAAATTATATCAATATCTTTTATAGTTAGAGAGATATTTAATATTAAATATGCGCTGCTGTGTCGGGGTCATTGGCCTCGCGGGCAAACGCGAACAGTGCATCGTTAGATTTTAATGATTAAGGTGTCAATCGAAAGGAAATACATTATTTTATTATAAAAAACAATGGGATATTATAAATTGCATATCAAATAAATAATCGCCTATCAATACATACTCATCATTTATATTCTTTTTTACATCAAATAACTTACTTCACTACAAATAAACTAAATGTTTAACAAAACTCAAACTGCAGATAATTCGAAATTTTACATCAATATGACATTACTTTTTTCCTCATAATGCAATACAGTTAAATTTATTTTTGTACAAAAATACTACATACATAGCATAAATACTGACTGCACAGCAAATTTTTCATATTTCATAGCAAAATAACTATCCCAGTCGCATATTAACCAATAAGTACAACAAAACCTGTTCATCATATTTGTCTTAATTTTCAAGTAGCCATGCTCGGCAAATTTAATGATTATTATACCAAAAAAAATCCTTTTGCATTGCATTATTTCTAAAAGCAGATCAAATTAACTGAAAAAGGGTTCGCGGCTTCGCGCGCTTTTTCGTCACTGGAGTGCAGAGTGGCGCGATTGAGTAAGATAGAGATAGCACTAGGTATAAAGACTAACACAACTGATAAAGCAAAGCGATTCCATCCTCTTTGTATGGCGATTTCAAGTTCAGAGCGTAAAGAAGATTTTGTAGTGCTGTTCGATGCACTCAAAAGGGGCGCTTTAACTCTTTATGATTTTAATATAGAACCAAAAGCACTTATTTGCGACGCAGCAAAAAGCATTCAAAACGCTTTTCAAGAAGTGTTTGGCACAGAGGCTACTATTAAAATGTGTTGGGCACACGCAAAAAAAAACATACAAAAAAAAGTAGAAAAATTGGTTGAGAAGAAAAAACAGAAGGAATTGTTGGATGATATAGATTTGTTGCATTCAGCTACCTCTTCTACATTATTTCAACGAGCGTTAACTGCGTTTTTACATAAACACGCAAAAGAAGAGCAATTCATATCATATTTCAAACAGGAGTGGGTTTCGCTCAATCCAAATTGGTATCTTGGATCAGCCGAAGGTTCTCCAGTGACAAACAATGCACTAGAGTCATTCAATAGAAGTATAAAAGACAGCCACACATTAGAAATCAGAAATCAGAAATCAGAAATTTTTTATTTGTTTTGGACATCACAACACAAAAATTACAAACAACTAAATACAGACATAAAAAAAAAAAAAAAACAACAAAAAGATACCTACGCATTGACACCTCCCTGCGTTGCGATATCCAAACAAAAAGGGCTCCCTCAGCGAAAGCCGCAGCCCGGGCAGGCCACGGCGCTGGTCTTCCGGGAGTCCTGTGTTTGGTCACGACACGGACGACCATGTCACTTGCGTGATATTCGAAATAATAAATAAACATAATGTAAACAAAATACCTATTTGATATAAATATAAATAATTTACATAGACCTACATAAAATAATGAATAAAATAGACTACTTAGAATTATAACTAGAATGTGTGTTATGTAGATATGATAAATAAATGCTTTATTGATGAAAGATGTGTGTAGTGTACCTGCTTACGCTATCATCGTGCTGTCCTTATATCTTAGGCGCTCCGCCAATGTGAACGAGTGAGCAGACTGCCTAATACATAGCTGCCATCGAAATACTCGTAGATATCTAGCTGCTTAATTAACTAACAAAACACCGCGGCGCCAACACTCTGCAACCGGCCGCTTCGGGCAACAGACGAGTCACGATTATTAATATTTTTTATTTATTTTTCCCGTATCTTGTCAATGTGCCAAAGTTTTCATACCTACATTTTACAAGCCGTTGTGATATTAATATTTAAAACAGCTAAATATTAAGGTTTTCCCATCTGGGCGAGCCGGGTGAAGTACATTAGCTGTACAAACTTGACTAACACCAAAATATACGCAAACACCAACAATAGTGTGTTTCAGCAACAAATATCACTATATGTATGATATCCAATTGAGACACTCTAAAAGGTAAGGTTTTTTTTTTTTAAAGTACTTTATATATAAATAATGACATATTTGCCTACTTAAAATAATTACATAATTATTTACCTACTTAAAATTGAATGGTAAGAAACAAAAGTTAAAAGCTAATATACTAATAGGTACTTCAATTCTTATTCCAGGGAACGACCACTTCCTTTCTTTCACACGCTGCTTCGCCGTTCCAAATGCTGGATACAGAGCACATAGCCCCAAGCCTGTAGTCTGCAAATTAGGGTGAGTAGGGACTTAAAAATACTCAAGGATATCGAAGAGTCACGTCATTAAATATTGTTTTTGCATTGAAAGTTTATATGCTTTGAATTTAGTTTTAAAGGTATATACTGATTTCAGATTCCTGATGGGTGGCGGCAAATCGTTCCAGCACTTGGTCGCGACGAATTTAAAACTACCACGAAAGGCGGCTGTGCGGTGGCGCGGAAGATGAAGAGCGTAGACAGACGACCGGGTTGTTACGTACGACTGGACATCACGTGACCACACCAATTTCTTATACAAATAGTCTGGCAACTGATATTTTACCAAATTAAAAAGTAAGGTTGCCACATGTATATCTCTCCGGCTTTTCATCGTTAGCAATAGGGTTTGCAATTCGAATATTCGAATATTCATTTTATTCGAATATCCGCCCCAATTTCAAATTCGAATAATTCATTTCATTTATCCGAATATTCGAATAGTATATAAAGTATTATAGGTGCTAATGTTTTTTTAAATAATTTAATAGTAACATCCCTGCCGTGACTCTCGCACGTTGTGTCATTATTGTACATTGCCACTGATATTAAAACTGACGGATCATGGCTCATTTTGCGAAAAAAAAGGCATCTATTTGCTAATATCTTCGCAGATTGGCTGCTGTAAGCAAGATACCTCATAATATTATTCTTCTTTGCGACTTTGCTACGCCAAAGGTTTGCATCAAGCAGAGAAATGTACTCAAAGTCCTTTGTGCCTTCTTAGGTGTGAAGTGAACAATGCCAACGGTCCTCCCTGATGGGGCAGGTACCTAAGGGAAACTGTGCACCCAAGTTGTATTTAGTATTGACACACTTGCATGGCCTCTTTCTGTCATCTGGAGTGGTTTCTGAGTCATGGAAGCCTGCTAATGCCTCCATAATTTCTAAAGTTATGAAACGAGTAGGTACTGAACAAAAAGCTCCTAGCATACCTGGAGATAAACAGTCTTCTTAGTGACCAGCAGTATGGTTTTTGCAAAGGTCAATTACTGGAAATTTCTACCTATGAAGCGCTGCCACCGAGAGACACAGCAAATCCATTGCTATGTCTATGGATATCTGCTGCAAATAAGCTTGGCTTCCATTTTAAGGTTCGGCGGTACTTCGCACCGGAACAGTTGCTCCATTAGTACCAAGCGGTAGTTCGATCTGTATGGAGTACTGCTGTCATCCTGAGGTAGTTCTGCCAAGTATCAACTAAATGCATTAGACTCGGTGGATTTTACAGCCGAGATCGAGACGATCTCTTGCTCATTGGCGACGATCAGCACGTAAAATCCAAGCTTCAAACCTTAGAGCATCGACGCATAGTTGCCAGCCTTTGGGTATTTTACAAGGTGTATGTTCCCAGACCCTCTATAGTTTTATCTCCCATTTGGTTACCCGAGTACTACACCGCGCCGTCTAGGAGAAATCTATGGAATCTATCTATGGATATTTATCTATGATTATGATTTGAGTGGAGAGGGAAAGGGCCTAAATACCCAAAGACCACTATGACCCAAGTTGGATCTATTGTAGTTAGCCCTCGTAGGCTATTAGCCTCTTTTTGTTGGGATTTAGGGTTCGGGCTTCTTGGGGGACAAGCTTGTGCGCTCCCAGCACTCGACTCCTTTTGTTGACGAGAGCATCACATTCACAGAGGATGTGAATGGGAGTTTCCTCATCATCTGCACAGAATCTCCAGTAAGGGTTTTTTTTACAAACCCATTCTGTTCATGTGCTTGTTGAGTTTACACCTACCTATACGAATGCTCAACCGGTCGAGTTTTATTATCTCGGTTCTTGGGAGAAATATCTAAGATACTTTTTTAAATTCGCCTAAATCTGCACAAAACGCATTAATAAATATGAAAACTAATCAAAATACTTGATTTTACATGAAAATAATTATACTAAAATCAAACAAAATCCCAGTCTAGTTACTCTTGTTCGTCTTGAATTAATATTGTATTTTTTTTATATTTTCAGTAAATGTTTAAAAAAATATTCGAATATCCGGATATTCGAATATTTAGCACTAGAAATATTCATTTTATTCGAATAGTGAAATCGAACGAATATTGCAAACCCTAGTTAGCAAGTTGGCGTCATTAAGATACGGAGAGCAATGCGTGCGAGGAGGGATTTTAAAGCAATAACGGGCGCATGCGTTTTGTACTCGCTGAACAAGTTTCGCGGTGCGTGCGAGTAGGCGTGGTCCATATACTGCGTCCATGTAATTAAATTTACTTAAAACTAATGAGTCACAGAGTTTGATGCGCGTAGTGGTACTTAGTGACTCTCGGATTTGATACAATACTTTAATGCGGTAGAAACAGTTACTAGCTATATTAGTTATGTGCTTTTCAAATCTAAGTTCTTCGTCCATTACCAAGCCCAAGTTGCGTGCTTCGTGCACACGTTCTATTTCTTCCCCATTTATTGAAACCCGAATTCCCTTAGCTGATATTTTATTAATTTGATTCTTTGATCCTAAAATCATATATTTAGTTTTAGATCCATTCAGTACCAGCGCATTATTATCTGCCCAAGTTGCAATCCTTCCCAAGTCCTCGTTTAATATTGCTGCTGCTGATTGACTTTGGTCTGGTTTACAAGGGATGTACACTTGGATGTCGTCTGCGTATATGTGAAAGTTACATTTCTGGATAATATCTACAACGTCCGCACTATAAATTATAAATAATAAAGGTCCCAGTATCGAGCCTTGCGGGACGCCTCTTGAGAGTCGTTTCTGGTATGATCGTTTTATAGTACCGCCCTCATCACTTAATTCCACATATTGACTGCGATGTTTAAAATAGCTATCGAACCATTTTATGCTAGATAAACTGAAACCGTAATAGTGTAGCTTAGCCAATAGTAAAGGAACATGGATGCAGTCGAAAGCTCTGGAAAAGTCTAATAAAGCCAACAACGTGCCCTCACCAGCGTCCATAGCAGTTAGAATGTCGTCTACCACATGGAGCATGGCGGTCGTTGTGCTATGGAACCTTCTAAAGCCGGACTGCTTGTTTGGAAGTATATTATTAGCTTCTATAAAACGCTTCAACTGATCTGCAACCACTCTTTCCAGCACCTGTGATGCGGGCGGTAAAATACTAACAGGACGTAAATCCTTCAATGCTGTAGGATTTGAATTTTTAGGTATGGGCCTTACTGAAGCGCACTGCCATTCTAAAGGAAATGTATTACTATCTATGGACTTATTGACAATTGCCGTGAGAACTGGCAGAGTAGTCGGTATTGTATATAGTAACATCTCCAATGAAATACCGTCGTTGCCAACTGCCCTCGACTTAAGAGACCTCAAAATTTTTAACACATCCTCTTCACTAACATTTTTTATCTCGAAAGTGTTTTCTATTTTTTTATTAAACTCAAAGTATGTTAGCTGTGAAATTGTTACTTCATTATTCCCTGGTACATCCATAAAGTGATCGTTGATTTGATTAGGGTCACTAAATACATGCGTAGGTAATTCCGGTCTGTCTTTGATTCTGACATTATTCTTTATATGCTTCCACATAGTTTTCGGATCGTTTTCGTTATAATTTATGTATTGATCGAAATATGCCCGTTTTTCCCTGGCGATAGCCCCATCAACAACATACTTCAAATTTTTATAAAATTCTTTGTGTACTTGTACCTTAGTCACTTTAGCTCTACAGTAAGCTTCGTCCCTACGCTTCATCAACTCCCTAATGTTATAAGTGATCCAAGGGTACTGCTGAAACCGAGTTCGGAATATTTTCAAAGGTGCGTGTACATTAAAAACAAAATGCATAATGGTATTAAAATAGTAAACCATTTCGTCTACGCTCCCCAAAGTCGACACATAGTCCCAATCCATGGAAACAAGATCCTTTTTGAACTGGTTCTCGTCAATGTCCTTCATGGCACGTCGTGTAAATATAATTGGTTTAGCCTTGAATTTCGGCAAATTTAATTTGCATACTAGAAAAGCGTGTTTTCCCAGGGCTTCAATATGATCCACGGTCACAGTGCATCCCTTCACATCAGTACACACTAGGTCTATAAGGGTCTCGCTGTGAGACGTAAAATGGGTGGGTTCCCTTACCAATTGCGACAGCCTAAAACAGTCGAGAAAGTCCACAGTTTTTTTCAAGTTATCGTTTACAACTCCAAGGAAATTAACGTTAAAATCGCCTATTAAAATTACATGGTCTGCCCACGAAAATGCCACTAAGCTTGAAGATAGTGCATCAACAAATGTATCTATTGCTAACCATGGGGGCCTATACCCCGTTCCAATTAAAAGCTTACGTCCACCTATTGTGATTTTGAGCCACATTTGTTCAACTTCCGTGGTGTGTGGATGCGTTAGGATGCGAGCGGTAATCCCCCGACGAATATAAAAACCTACGCCGCCGCCTCGCGAGCGTAGCTCCGGTGGGCGCGGTATGTGCCGTAGCCGGTACCCAGGCACGGCGGGGGCGCGACCCTCCTCTCCCTGTCTTAACCACGTCTCGTTAATGGCCATAACGTCGACGTTGTGACGATGCATGGCCACCAAGAATTCGTCATGACGTGTACCAAGTGAACCCGCATTAAAAAGGCCAACTATAAGCTTACGCTTGCTATCCATTGCTTATTATTATAATAATTAAGTAATGCTCTGCAGAACCCTTCTGTATATCAAAAGACTGACGAAATCGGTGACCATAAGGTATGACTTTAAATAGTATGCGGTATTGAAATTCCAATCTATTAGGCGTGAAAAATAACTTGTGTGTATTAATAGTGTGCGTGTTGTAATAATAATAATATGTTAAATAATAAAATAATGATATATATAATATACAAAACGGCCAAAAACGTGATTTGAAGCACAGGGAAATGTCAAAGCAATGCAGAAAAATACAGTACAATAACATCACAAAACGACGAGTGCACAGACAATGCTTGAGTAGGCAAACATTAATAAAGTAACAGTAAATGATATACACTAATGAATAAAATATACAGAGCGTCATTAAATGCTGGTGTCGGCATCCATTTTCCGAACAAGGTCTAGGCCAAAAACCCGCTCAAGGTCCGACTCGGACCTTATACGATGTAGGGGGGCTCCGTGTCTTTGACGCACGAATATTTTGCCTTCCCGCGTCCATGCATAGCTCCAATCTGCAAGCTTCCGAGCCCTGCGAGTACGGTTGAACAGGGAGCGATTCTGGCGGGTGAGCCTTTCGTTCACGTAGAACGGCCGCGGCTCGCCCGGCACTCCCACGCCTTCCGTATTGGCGCCACGCCGGACGCGCGCAGCCTTCAGTATCTCGTCCCGCTTTGCGCGCCTCGCAAGTCGCACGGCGATGGGGCGCGGGCGCGGCGGGGCTCCCTCCTTGCTGGCTTGCACGCCACCGACGCGCGCACAGCTGACTAGGTCGTGCTCCGCGAGCGACACACCCAACTTTGACAGGCATGTAATGATAACATGCGTTGTATTTTCAGCACCGCTTTCAGCTATGCCTGTAAGGTCAAGGTCATTGAGCAGAAGCTCCTGATCCCGGTCAGCTATGTCCATTTTTAACTGCAACACCGTAGACTGCAATGCTTGCATGGTCCTGCTGACTTCCAGGTCCTCGCCCGCAGTTACTTTACTTTCCTGCACTTCCACCCTTTTTTCTAATGAGCTTAGACGCTCTTCGCACGTCTCCACCTTTTTCATAACCTTCGAGACATCCTGCTTGAACGCCCTTATTTCTTCTCTAACCTTGTCTATTTTTTCCTTAAAACTTTCCTTTATTTCGTCGCAAATGCGTTGCATTTGGTCGAAAATTTCCATTTTCCAGGAATCGCGTGACGGAGAATCTAGGATTTCAGGTGTAGTAGGTACCATTATGTTCTTGTCCAATGCATCTGATTCCAAATCACATATTCCTCCGGCCATGTCCGGGGGTTTTAGTGGCGTATTTTGGTTATTACCCTTAGGGAGCCTTGCAATACACTCTGTGCATGCCCAGTTTTTGTGTACCTGAAATTCTTTAGAAACGCCGATACATGCTCTGTGACTACATTTTTTGCATTTTGGACACGTTACGCCCTCTGGTGAGTTTGGTGATAAGTATTTGCCGCACGCATTACACTTCGAAACCATGTTTGTTTTTTTCTTGGACGGCGACTGCGCAGGCCCAACTGTAGATTACAAGCTTCCGCTGTTTACCGGTAGATGGCGATCTCACAAATTAAGTGTATCGACTCAATGTTTGTATTTTTCGAAACCTCTGTGGGTAAGCAGTACTGACAATAAAATCAACGTACCTTTTTATTTGTGCTAATACAATCTTTGTTTCAATCTTAATTCCCCTTTTTTTGGCGAAATGTTGCTTCAAATGAGATGCCCACACTTCACTCAAGGTAAAACAACTCTAGGTTCAAACACAAATACTTTGGCACTAGATGGAGCTACGAAAGTATTTAATTTACAAGAAAGAAAACGACAGCACGGTAGTGACGATAGACGTCCGTGACGTCACTCCATTACGAGAACGACTTCCTTTGTCTAGATTCATCTCAGTCGCAACAAATATGATCAAGGAATGGTCGAAAGATCACAAACCAGAGACATTTAAAACTTTACCTCCGATAGAACTGAAAGACTGGACTCTTGCATATCAATGGGCGAAACTTGACAAGAATGTAAAATTTTTAGAATCTGATTCCGGACTAAATACTTATATAGTTAGAAGCTCAACAGCAAGTGACATGACATTTACTCAAGATTGGGACACTTTTGATGGTTACAAAAAAAACGCTTTCGCATATTGGAGAGTTGCTTTGCCCACCCAACAAACCGCCTGGGTCAACGGAAAATGCACCTGCCCCATTTTTTTTAAGAACTACATGTGCAAGCATATCATCGGACTTGCGATCCGACTCAAGTACGTGGCGCCACCTGCAGAAGCTAAAAATGTGCCTATTGGCCAAAAAAAGAAGCGTGGACGCCCCGCGAAAGCAAGACCTGCTTTAATAATTCAATAAATTACAATTTTGTATCTAATTTTATATATTTTTTGCTGATCTCATTATGTGGTAATTAATAAATAATAAGACGACTGTGATTAATAAAACGCTGTTTTATTTAGAAAAACTGCTGTAAATAATATAAAAATAGAAGCTATATTTAAAAGAAAAAGAGTTAACAGGTATAATGTGCATTAAGATTATTAGCTGTGCATTGATGAAAAAGCTTTTGCTTTAGGAAAAATCGCTGTTCGCTGCGAAAATAAATTGTAGTGTGTTTAGTGATATTTTGAGTTGAATATTATGCTGTGCAATCAGTAATTTTGATGGGAATTTGGAATCTTATTGCATAGAAAAAGGATATTTTTTGATTTGCGTTTAAATACTACCCAAAAACAATTATTTGCAAAACATTATGATGAATTCCAAAAAATCCCTCAATATAAAAAAATAAATAAATTTTATTTACTTATGTACCTAATCTTATGAAAAAAATGTATGAGCGTGGTATATTTTTATTCGTTTATTATTTAACACGATTGTGAGTTTAATAATAAATAAAAACCGGCCAAGTGCGAGTCGGACTCGCGCACCGAGGGTTCCGTACAAACCTGCAAGGTTTACAAAGTTCTTTCATTACGACAATCGAGTCATAACTATGGTAATCTTATTGCAAAATGAAATTGATAACATTACAATGGGGAAAGATGGAGGAGCATAAATTTAAGACAAAGATCTCTTTATCGTTTAAGTAACTAAGTACTAAGTAAGTATTTCAACTTGATAGCTCTACGCGTTCATGAGGAAAAAAGTAATAAGTTTATATTTATTAAAAAATATATATTTTGTAATGTAACTAAAAATTTAAGGTTTTCGGAATTTTTCCTTTATGTGTGCTATAAAACGTTGCTTCATGCCAAATTTCAAGATTCTAGGTCGACTGGAAGTACCCTTTAGGTTTTGATTCCCTTGCGAGTACTTGCGAGTTTCAAAATATGCAGCTTAAATTGCTGTTTCTTTTGATTGCGTTGACATAGAAGTTTGATTTTGTTACAGCTTAAAGGTATTATAGACCTGAGTATTTGGTATGAATTTCAATTTAATACCTCTACGCGTTTATGAGGAAATGGGTAGTAAGGTTAAAATTATTAAAAAAATATATATTATGTGATGTAACTAAAAATTTATGGATTTCGTAATTTTTCCTTTATCTATGCTATAAGACGTTGCTTCGTACCAAATTTCAAGATTCTGAGTTCACGGGAAGCACCCTGTAGGTTTTGATTCCCTTGCAAGTGTCGAAAATTTGCGGCATAAACGGCTGTATCTTTTGATTGCGTTGGCTTAGAAGTTTGATTTTTTCACAGCTTCAAGGGACAGTAGACCTGAGTAATTGATATAAATTTCAGCTTCATACCTCCACGCGTTCCTGAGAAAAAGGGTCTTGACAGACGGACAGACGGACAACAAAGTGATCCTATAAGGGTTCCGTTTTTTCCTTTTGAGGTACGGAACCCTAAAAACAATATTAATATAATATTTTAAAGTTCCAAAGTTATTGGTCGGTGCGGTGCTGCCGCATTATTTTATTTATACTACCGCACCATATCGCAGGTTTTCCTGAAAGTAAAATCGCTTTGAAATTATGATCATTAGCATTTATAAATCTGTATTTTACTTACGTTTTATTTTCGCATTGGCCTTTGCAGATTTTGCACTGTAACGTGAAGGTAGGCCAACGCGTCGGCAGCCACAACGCATTGTGTCACAGCCCGACTTGCATCCATAATGGTAAGGAAGCTTAAATTGTGACCAAATTGAAGTAACTTTCGACCACTGTGGAGTCCATTTGCCACCAACGTCCGTCCATCCCCAAAGAGATGGGCTTGGGATTAATTTATATAATACATCATCACTACATAGTATAAAACAAAGTCGCTTTCTCTGTCCCTATGTCCCTATATCCCTATGTATGCTTAAATCTTTAAAACTACGCAACGGATTTTGATGCGGTTTTTTTAATAGCTAGAGTGATTCAAGAGGAAGGTTTTTATGTATAATACATGCATAATATACTTAAAGATAACCCACAATAACCATTTTCCCGTGCGGAGCCGGGGCGGGTCGCTAGTTTCCCTATATATTATGTCCCGCTTGAAACGCTGCACAAAGAGCATGTTGTTGAAGAGCAGCTGAAGTAGGCAGAAGGCTTTTCACCGGCCTGTTTTTTGTCGAAAACAAATATAACCGAACCTCATTCACAGAAATAAAGTCTTTTTAAAGCATCGTACAGCTTGCAAGTGAATCTGGAAGTAAGGTTTACCATTATGAAAACAAGTATCTCGTACACATGTATTATAAATATTTGGTATCATACAACTAATAATGGGTACAAACTGTTCCAAATCAGCCATTACTTTTCAGAGACCATTTCTATGGGGATTGAGATAAATGTAAAAGCAGTGGTAACTTCACGGTGTGACATCCATGTTTTGAAACAAGTTATTTTGCCTTTTGTATTGAAATTAGACGTCGTGTCGCAGTTGGTGAATGCATGAAAGCCTTGAAGCGCTTTAGGTCATGAATGATGTCAACTGCGCTTCGAGACTTTCATGCGTTCCCGGCTGCGACAAAAGGCAAAAGAACCTGTTTTAAAACATGAATGTCACACCGTGAAGCTACCACTGCTTTTACATATTATACATATCTCAACTCCCATAGAAATCCTCTCTGAAGAAGTAATGGCTCATTTGGAACGGTTTTTACCCATTATTAGTTATATGATACCAAATATTCATAATACACATGTACGAGATACTTGTTCTCTTAATGGTAAACCTTACTTTCAGATTCACTTACAAGCTGTACGATGCTCAAAAAGACCATATTTCTGTGAATGAGGTTCGGTTATATTTGTTTTCGACAAAAAACAGGCCGGTGAAAAGCCTTCTGCCTACTTCAGCTGCTCTTCAACAACATGCTCTTTGTGCAGCGTTTCAAGCGGGACATAATATATAGGGAAATGTATTATATCAATTAATCCCAAGAAGCCCATCTCTTTGGGGATGGACGGACGTTGGCGGCAAATGGACTCCACAGTGGTCGAAAGTTACTTCAATTTGGTCACAATTTAAGCTTCCTTACCATTATGGATGCAAGTCAGGCTGTGACACAATGCGTTGTGGCTGCCGACGCGTTGGCCTACCTTGCACGTTACAGTGCAAAATCTGCAAAGGCCAATGCGAAAATAAAACGTAAGTAAAATACAGATTTATAAATGCTAATGATCAAATTTCAAAGCGATTTAACTTAAAACCTGCGATATGGTGCGGAAGTATAAATAAAATAATAAGAATTGCACGTGTGGCGGCAGCACCGCACCGACCAATAACTTTGGAACTTTAAAATATTATATTAATATTGTTTTTTTATTATTAAACTCACAATTAATCGTGTAAAATAATAAACGAATAAAAATATACCACGCTCATACATTTTTTTCATAAGATTAGGTAGGTACATAAGTAAATAAAATTTATTTATTTTTTTATATTGAGGGATTTTTTGGAATTCATCATAATGTTTTGCAAATAATTGTTTTTTATAATAAAATAATGTATTTCCTTTCGATTGACACCTTAATCATTAAAATCTAACGATGCAGGGTTCGCGTTTGCCCGCGAGGCCAATGACCCCGACACAGCAGCGCATATTTAATATTAAATATCTCTCTAACCATAAAAGATATTGATATAATTTTTTTTGTAATAACCGCTCAATGAATTGCGTAATATAATAAATAAATAAAAATGTACCACTTTCATATATTTTTTTTATAAAATTACATAAAAACGAGAAAATACCGTCATACTTTTTCAAAAATGAAGATGTTATTGGTATTTATTATCATATTTAGGTACTAAGTTATTTTTTTTATATTAGTATAATTCATTGCCTTTCGATTGACACCTTAATTATCAAAATCGGACGATCCGTTCAGGTTTTAGAATTTTTTAAACATTTTTTTGAACAAGTGGCGCCATCTCTGTTCCAAAGGGATGAATCGAGCGTTTCCTCGAGTCAAATCGCATATTTTGGTCTCTACTATCACTGTGCAAAACGGCTTGCTTTCTTCCAAAAGTGCAGTATTTTTTTCGTAATATGTATGACTACTTGGAGTCGGTGCCAGTTGAGGCTAGGTATTTAATCGGAACCACATCTGATCTCAAAAGTTCTGATCGTTGAATATAAAAAATTTAAAGAACGCGGTCAGAGTACTAGGTACTGAGCCCACTATAGATGACTGCTAGCAGTAGAAGTCTTTTGGTCGAAATGATGGTGATTAGCTGGCACCGACTCCAAGATAAAGTGTATAACAATGTCTACACATGTTTATATGATGTTACAATTTATGTAAATAAGGAATATTAATAGCCATATTAAATTGCTATGCTTTCAGCTAGATTTATATTTTATTTGTAACTTTTTAGTGTAGGTTAGGACCTTGAAGGCGGTTTTATATATTTTTTAAATTATCTTTTTATTTTACCCTTTTTTGTGGAAATTTACCATGACAAGTTAGGTAGGTACTCACAAAACTTTAATTTGTTTTATTTAGTACATAATTAAATGCAGATTTTCTCACTATGTTTCCTTGATAGTATTACGTTTGATTTTAAAATTCTAAATCATTGCTATACATGGCGAACAACTGACCAAACCACTACGATACCGACGACGCTCGCCCGTTTAGTCCACGGAAAAATTCTTAAGTTGTTATCTTCACTTGGGGTTTTCAAATCTTTAATCTATGACTAGTTTACAGAATATATGAACCAAAACCGCATATTTCTTGTTATTTCTATTATAACAAAAGCAACGCAATGAGTTTGCTGTTGTTTATTAAAGAGTTTTCGTTTTAATCATGAAGGAAGAAAAATTTTTACGCGGGTATTAAGCAACACTTCTGATAGTATACTGCTTAGTTGATGGATCAGGGATCGCAGTTGTTGCTATTGACTACCCAACATCCATCCATCCGTCCACTGCGCGTTTGCTTGCTTGCTTATATATATTTAAATAAAATAGACGAATGTATAGTTCCCGGCGCGTAACCTACAACCACTGTGAACCCCATTTCAATTGCCAAGCAGTGATGGAAACAAACAGCCTGAAACAGTCCCGCTGCTGAACTAAGGTTCCTTCAGGAGGCTATTGGAAAAATCTTTACGGTTAGCAGGCGGGTTGTTGTTAGTTGTCCATTCTCATAGTAAGACACCCACCAGAAGAGTTTGGTTGATGCTTATTTAAGCGGCTATAAATAATAACGAATTAAATAAACAATTCAATACAAATATACACAGTAAATAATACTAAAGTTAAGAAAAGCTAAATAACACACTTGATTTTATTATGTTACACTCTAACTTTTGTATCGAATGGTAGAAGCTTTCAGGTTTTAAACCAAATTATGAAAAAAAAAAAAGAACTCTACATTACTGGCACGGTTTTGACTGTATTTTTATTTGTTTGTCCCCATGCCTCTCTAGGTAGTTCGCTGCTCTCTAGAAAATAAAAGATATACCTAATATATGTATGGAAAAGCCAAAAGACAAAATACTAAATGCCCAAAGGAGTAAGCAATTCCCAATATTATTGCAAGTTGCAAGTTGATCACCATTGTATATGAGAAGTTGGATAAACAAGTCCAGTAGCCATGTGATAAAATGTACGAAAATAATCGATAAATATACCTACGTTACGCTTCATACCACATCACATCACTATTTTCAAATTCAGTAACCATTAAGTTTCTTGTTTTTTACATGCCAAATAAAGACAAAAAAATGTCGTACTTTATTGATATTTTGTTTTTAGTTGGGCATGTCATAACATGAATGTCTCTATCTTTTTCTAACGTACCGTATTCAAAGATGTGTGATAGAGTTAAAATACAAACCCCGTCTCCCGCTTCCCCCTACCCTCCCATTCCTCTGAGCGGCCGCATTAGTTTCGATACAAAATAGGCATGATTATCACTACTCCATATGGGCGCGTAAATTTTTTTCTTCTTTCATGGTTTTAGTCTTCTACTCCGCCATCAGATATAATCCAAATTTATATGAAACCATTTTGAGTATAACTTCTATCTATAAAACAAAAAAATATTGAAATCGATTGATAAGAAGCCGAGATATTGCCAAAATAATTTACCGATCGGGTTAACGGCATCGTCAATTGAGGAGTTATTTCTTCATATCTTCAAATTTAATCATCCGATCTTAGCGAAATTTTTATGGAACCACCCTGCAAGTAAACCTGGTCGATTAAAAAAAGAATTTTGAAAATCGGTTCACAATTGGCGGAGATATCTTATAACAAACACACAAAAAAAAAAAAAAAAAAACATACGCGTCGAATTGAGAACCTCCTCCTTTTTTGAAGTCGGTTAAAAAGATCACCACTTCTAAGATTTTCTAAGGCACTTTTTTAAAAAAGGCGTCAAAATTTATATAAAGACCCATTTTATGTCGAGAAGCTCGTAAATAATATAGGTGATTTTTTTATAGAAGTGCACAAATAATTTAATGAAGTGAAAACATCTATAATCTCCACTGTAAGTTTTTTTTCTGAATGATATATAGCAATTGGGCCCTTTACCCCCCTTTTCTTGGTGAGCTCCTTAGGTAGATCGGGGAAAAACACAAGGTTGGTCTTCAGTAACACTAATGATCGTAATACAAAAGAAATTACAACTATTGGATTTAATGTGTAAAAAAAATTATTTTTCCCCGACTATTTAGGAGCTATGATGCCACAGACAAACAGACAGACAGACAGACAGACAAACAGACACACACGTCAAACGTATAACACCCCTCTTTTTCGTCGGGGGTTAAAAACAATCCTTATGTTGAAGCCTATCGATCCGTATGATAAAACTACAGGTGTAGCGGGTTCGACTCCCGGTTCAACTATGTAATTAATTATTAAAAAAATTATGAATGCAGTTTTAATAGTTTTGAGAATTAAAGTAACGTCTTCTTTCACTAAAATGTTCTATCTACAAGGTACTTGCCCTCCATGTGGCATAGCCGTGGGACCCCCTGTATACAAAGTAACAAAAACTGATCAAATAAAATCACATTTTTTATCATTCATTTTAATTCTTAATATTATTAGACACTATTTGATGCATGTACATTTCACTGATTCAAGTTGCGCACGATTACCAATTTTATTTGCAGCCAAGTGCCCATTCCAAAGAAAAGAGTAGAGTGGAAGTAAAGACAATCGAAGCGGCAAAGTTGTTTTTGCTGCCGCTCTACGACGACCACAATTTATTATGAAAGTAATACAACAAACGCAAATTTTGTAAACGTGCGCACGTCATGTCATACTCATAGGTACTTAGGTATTATGCAACACATATAGGTCATTGTTGACATAAGTAAACTTGCCATAAAACGATAAGTTTAATTAGGTATGTATATTTATGCAAAATTACGTTCAAAATTTAAGAGGAACTAAGTAGTCGAATTTTAATTTAAAACTAGTATTTTGGTTGACTAAGTTATGTAGGTGTAAATACATACATCGAATTACATTTGTGAATTGTAATTTTTAAGACGCATCCGGTGAGGCGTGACTGTAGGTATGTAGCATGTATGTAGATATCTATCCGGTGCTGCTAGTGATGTGCCGTTTCCGGGAATATTCTCACACTAAGAACTACTTTCCGTTTGAGACTAAATAGGACGAGTCAGCGACATTCTGTATTTAGTCGGTAGGTACCTAACCGGAAAACACGAACCCGGTCTACCACATCTAGCCAGCTTGAACAGTAAAGTTAAGAATATTCCTGCGAACGGCACATCACTAGGTGCTGCTGTAATCATTCAACTTATGTAGCATGTATGTCACAGATTGAATCAAATTGCAGCAGTGAACAGAAGTGCACATACAAGCTCGAACAACCATGTCGTCAAAATACGAAAACAATCCGGCCATCAAAAACTTCGTAGAGTACTTGAGGATACCAAGTGTTCAGCCTGACATTAACTATGGTAAAATATTTTATCTATTTATCATTACATTAATGTCACATTAAAAAACTGAAATATTACTCAACAAAGAGTAAGAACGATTTAGTCACATTAATAAATAGTTACGAGTGTAATGTACACAATTGAGTAGGTAGGTACTATTGAACCACTAACTTGAGTAGAAACAAAAAAGAAAATATGGTTTCTTTGTTGTACCTATAGTCAGTTAGTTTTGTATACTTACTTATTCTTTGTTTTTTCTTATTTTAACAAGTATTTCATATTACTAAACTTCTACTTTTAATATTATTGAAATAATTCATACCTAATGAAACTTACTCCATTCTTTCGGAGTAAGTTGGTACCTACTTAGTTTCGTAATCCATCCCTTTTCTGAATAAAACCTAAAGTCCATGTTGATATAGGTATGATTGCTTTTTATAATAAAAAAATATCATGATGAGGAAGTTAAAAACAAGAATATTAGAAAACTAGCTTCCCGCCGCGGCTCCGCACGCGTTAATAGTTTTTCCCATGGGAATGAGGAATTTTCCCGCGGTTAAAGTTAGCCTATGTTCTTCCGCAAGGTCTATTCTAACTTTGTGCCAAGTTTCACTAAAATCGGTTCAGTACTTTCGGAACATTTTCAATTATTAGGAATATTTTACGTATTTTTTTCACACCTTGGGTTACATTATTGAAGTTTTAGTAAGGACCTCTAATTTTTTTGAAAATAAAATATAGCCTATGTTACTCAGGGTGAATGTAGCTTCCCAACAGCGAAAGAATTTTTGAAATTGGTTCATTAGTTTCGGAGCCTATTCGATGCAAACAAACAAACAAAAAAACAAACAAAAAATCAAACCTTTCCTCTTTATAATATTAGTATAGATCAGTAATATTATAAAACTTTCCAAAAAATAAAAATAAATACAACCAAAAAACATCTTCTGGGTGAAAATGACATATCTACCATTCAATAAGTTTTATCTTTACTATCTTATCACTTGTCGAGTGCTTGATATGTTCTCTAATTTTGTCTCAAAACTAACAAATAGGTATAATTATATTTATCAGGTATTAGCCTGAGCGAGCTTTGAAACGTGGCGTGTAGTGTATAGCAGGCTAACTTCGCCTAAGGCAAACATTTATGTGCGATAAGCACTGTTTGTCTCCTGTCTAAAAGATTGGTCGTAGTGCGCGAACACTGACGCACCTAGTACAACAATCCCCCAGATTACCTATCCTGACCACTGTTTACGTTCCATCTAATCTCGTAAAAAAATATCTCTATTTTTTTAACTTTATAAACAATAAATTGACTCATAAAAGTGCTTAGTGCGAAATGTAAACAATTATGTAAATATAAATAATTAGGTAGGTACGTACGTACCTACTTTTGTTATCACTATCATTTGTGTTACATATACGTTACATATTTAATCAAACAGAACCTATTTGAACAGATCGCATTCTATACGCAGTGGAAAATTCTAACAAGGATACAACCATTTATTGTCAGATTGCATTGCAAGTGGGTGGGACTAGCAATTTAACAGTTAAGTCATTCATCTTCCATCACCGACCGTTATCCTAGGCAGAATTAAATAATCGCCAATACACTTTTGCTATGTAGAGTGTAGTTGTAAATTATTGCATTTCATTGCATCCCATACATACCTATAGGTAAGGTATGTCCTGTCCTGTATAATACCCGTCATACGTACACATTGCCATTGCGTACCTCGCAGGAACTATATTTGACCAAGTTTACAACAAAAAAATTTGGGTCTAACGCGACGACGACGCGTGAATTAAAAAATTCCTTGCGATTAGGTATTATAAAATCTTACTGCTGGTTTTGCTGGCTGAATATTGTATTGACCTTATGATTTATATGACTGAAAGTCCCTTCTCACAGAGAGGTACTGAAATAAATTGGTTTCAAAGTTCAAGTTACGCCGCCGCGCCGCCGCACCGCCCGCCCACACATTCTCAAAGAGGTTCTCTCTCACACAATACAACTAGTTACTAACGCCGCCGCCTGTTGCCTGTGGTGTCTTGTCGCATTTATGAAAACTTATAGAAAGTTTTATTTTAGGAACTCCATACATGACGAGACTTGCAATTTTCATGACGCCCGTCTTTTACTTTATATATAAGTATGTGGACAGATGTAGTGCGATATGTATATGGTATAGCTTGGGTAGATTGTATGTAGGGAGATGAAAATATATAGGTAGTTATATTATAAATATTTCAATATAGCTTCTGTATGATACTGCTGCTGTCTGTACTATTATACATAGCACGGCATATTAATATAGCAACGTGTGTGACGGGTTTTATCTACTTATATATTTTTTAATAAATGTAGAAATTGTCCTACCTAAATATTACTGCCCGGTGAGGTCAAGTGAGGTGTAGTATAGCACAAAGTGTTGCAGTTTCAGCTTGAACAAAAATGCTTTCGTATGTCTGTCCATCTGCCTGTACCTTTGTCTGTTTGTTCTTCTGTACAAGTATTTCTTAAAAGTTTGACATTTCAGTTTTTAACTAAATCGTGAAATCTACAGCTCATTTAGTACTAATTGCTACTTATAGATGCAATGTATAGATGAGATCACAACACAACTTAGCAATCACAGATTAGAACAGTTGCGCAGGTTCAACGCCTTTTAGGAAATCACTTCAAGCTTCCTTGAATGAAAATATTGTATGCATTTTACCTACTTAATAACGTTTTCTTTTTGCAGATGCCTGCGTATCATTTTTGACTAAGCAAGCTAAATCTCTTGAATTGCCTTTAAAAGTGTATGAGGTTGTGCCACGAAAGCCTATTGTTGTTCTGACATGGCTTGGAAAAGATCCAACACTTCCTTCAATATTGCTTAACTCACATATGGACGTAGTTCCTGTGTTTGAAGTAAGCACTTTTTCTAATCTTCAAATATTTAGAAAAGTAATAAAATGTTGTTGATATTATAATTTTACCACCTAAATGTAAATTGTATTTCATAGAACAGTTGGACGTACCCACCTTTCAGTGGTCACATTGACGAAGAGGGGAAAATCTTTGCTCGCGGTTCTCAAGATATGAAATGCGTTGGTATTCAATACTTGGAAGCCATTCGTAACCTGAAGGACCAAGGAGTGCACAATTTGAAAAGAACGATTCACATTTCTTTTGTTCCTGGTAGGTTAAAAATTATTTAAGTACTAGCTGTCTGTCCGCGGCTACGCCCGCGTTGTATCCGACTTTTCCGTAGTAATTTTTATCAATACCACGGGAACTCTTTAAATTGTCCGCTATTAAAAGTATCCAAGATATTGACCGGGGATATAAGGTACCACCAACCATGCAAAATTTCATTCGAATCGATCGAACAGTTTCGGAGAAGCCCGTACAAACTGACAGGGAAACAAAAATTTAATAAAGTCTGGATAATATTATGTTCTACTTGACTTCTTACATGTTCCTGACTTTGTTTTTAGCTATTTTTTCTTCTATGTAAAGTGTTCACAATGCTTCTACAGTTTTATTTACACTCGAAAGCAATTAATTCGGGTCACTCAAAAAAGCCTATAAATCCCGCAAACTAAGAATTATATGAAATAAAATAAGTACCTAGTATTTTTTTCAGTTTAGTACCTATTTTTATGCTACTCGTGCATAATTAAAACATACAATACAATACAATATACTTTATTGCACACAGAACATTACAGTGAAAAATTTACAATAAAGGTATAGAAAGTGTACATGTAGGCGGCCTTATTGCTAAGTAGCAATTTCTTTCAGGCAACCTTAACACCAACCTTGTTTGTGACAAAACAAAAAGTTGGGTGTAAGTTTTATGTAGTGCAATGCATGAACGTTTTTATTTAATACAGTCATTTAGTGTGTTCTTTAAAATTTTCAACTTTTTAGGTTCGTAGTCCTTGAGTGACGTAAAAAACATCCCACCAAAAACATACCTGTTAAAAAGGGGGCGGCCAAGTTCCTATCGGCTAATTGTTCGCCTAAAAAAGGATTGAAATCCAATCCAATGCCAAGTTTAGATGCACTTTAAATTCGATCATAATCATCGTCATCAACAGCCTGATCCACTGGTAAACATTTGCCATTCCCAAGACTCGCAACCACATTCTTTTGAACTTGGCAGGTTTTCGTGCGTAATACTTAATTAATTTGTATAATTAAATTTATTATTTCTTCTTTTCGAGTCGACAGCAAACTCAGCAATTTATTATATATATAATATAATAATTAAATTAATCTATTTATTAAACTAATTTAACCTGCCAAGTTCAAATTCAGAATGTGGTTGCGTTGCGAGTCTTGGGAATGGCAAATGTTTACCAGTGGATCAGGCTGTTGATGACGATGATTATGATCGAATTTAAAGTGCATCTAAACTTGGCATTGGATTGGATTTCAATCCTTTTTTAGGCGAACAATTAGCCGATAGGAACTTGGCCGCCCCCTTTTTAACAGGTATGTTTTTGGTGGGATTTGAATACTTTTTTTGAGGAAATCGTACCTTTTTTTCTTTTTTACACGCCTTCGTCCATTGTTAACCACAGAATAAATATATTTAATCACCCGGATCAAAGAGTTTTGAAGAGCCGCTTCGCTTGCGGCTCTTCAAAACTCTTTGATCCGGACACTCCATGCAGCAAATTTATTTTGACAACCTAGTTACTTCTTTTAGAAAAACAACTGCAAGTCAGGGTTATCAGGAGATTAAATTAAAAAAAAAACTTCTGCGTAGCGTACATAGATTTTTGTCATAAAATCTTCTTAATAAACCTTTCTAAATAATGACAAACGTCGCTACACTTGACGTTAGTGACATGGCGTAAAATTTAGTGACAGCGTTGTAGCGATCGCGAATTTGTTTGCATGAAACAACTTTGGAGTAGCGGGCAATATTATTTTAAATCTCAAATTTTTTTTTTAAGTTTTAGTCGTATCTTTAAGTCAAGTGTTTACGTATTAAATAGTTGATAGTTAAATTAAATGACATTCAGAACATCGGTCAAATTTATATTATAATATAAATAAAATAGGTACAGTAGGCAGCACATGCGGCTGGATATTCGCTCCACGATTTTCGTTCCTACTACTACAGGATAAAGACGCTCCCAAGGTTATTATGTCCAGCCGCATGTGCTGGCTACTGTACACAATGCATTTTAAAATTTGTCAACAATTAAGATAATATACATATCGTACTTAGCCAATCTTCATTCCTAATGTTTACAGTATTCAGAGCTCGATTGGTCGTTTTTTTTTATACAAGCGCACATTATTAATCTTTCTACAACGGTCTCTTTCGATAAATTAAGAATAATAAAAATTGCACGATGTGACAAGGTTATCACGTCTTATAACAAGCGCTACAGTGTATTATTATGAATACATGACAATATATATTTTATACCCCCCCTGCCCTCTCCCCCCTCTCCTCATCGTATTCTCATTGTACCACTTGTTTAGAAATATTTTTATTATAAATTCGATATTCAATTAAGCCAACTTTCTTAAATTTCTTATTTTTTTGTTAATCTACATATAACACACGACCTGTGTGCCAAATTTCATAAGGCTAGGACAATTGGAAGTGGCCTAAACATTTTGATTACCGGTCAGTGAGTGAGTCAGTCAGTGCCAAAATTAGCTATTTTCACAGGGTTATATTTCAGAATTTACTGAAGCTATATCTATGAAATTTGGCATACTGCTTTAGTACTAGTATATAACTACGTAGGTACAATTTTATCTCTGTACTTGCAATAGGCACTGAGCAACAGGGGGGTCAAAAGTGGGTCGAAACGGTTCGTGTAAATAGTGCACGGCATGCGCGTGGCTTGTTGCTGGAACTTGGCCTGCGCACTCCCGTGCGCTTAGATTTCTTATTTTGATATTTAGAACCTACGTGACGCTATGGTTTAAGAAGGATTCGCATTTGAACATGGTCTACACGTGGTCTACACGAAGTGACGCTTGAGATTTTAGATGCTGGAAATATAAAAAAAACTAGCCAACATAAGTTCAATTTTACTCTTCTATTGCTTAGTGACGCAGAAATGAATATCTAACACTCGAACAACATTCAAAACAGAAATAATTTCATTAAATTCTTTTTTGTACATGGCATTTGTCAATATTTCGACAATTATATTATTTGGAGACAAATTAAGTATACTAGCACTGTCACATTATGATGAGTCACTCAAGGACTACGCTACGGACCTAAAAAGCTGAAAATTTTGAAGAACACGAAATGACGGTATTTTTAATTAATTGTTCGTTGTAAACTAATAATCGCATTTAACCGCACATAATACCTACTGTGTTCTATTCTACATTGTGTGTGATTGTGTGGCCTTAGTATTCAGTACCTATTAATTATATAAGTTACATCAAGTACTTTTTTCTAGATGAAGAAATTGGAGGCGTCGATGGCATGAAAAAATTTGTTCATAAGGAAGAATTTAAGGCTCTTAACGTAGGATTTGCTTTAGATGAAGGAATGGCAAATCCGAACGAAGAATTCGTCTTTTTCAATGGAGAAAGAAGTATTTGGCGTATGTATGTTTTTAGGAGTACTTATAAAGTTTTGAAAAGAAAACTCTTAGTATAAACTACAATTTTAGTATTTATTTATTGCATACAATTATTATTATAGCAACTCAATCTCTGCTGTTTTGCAATCGTTGTAATTTTATAAAGCTCGGCGAATCTTAATTTAGATGCATACCGAATCTAAACTAAACTACTTTTATTATTATTATTTACCTATTAAACTTAAATTATTTGCTAAAAGTGGTTTTACTTTGGGCTCCTTGTGAGCTTAATAATTAACTCTGCTCTCCGCGTTAGACAAAACAGACTGTCTGCATTTTTAAATTATAGTTAATTAAAATAGGTCTGTCTGAGTCAGATTTATTTTTGATTTAAGTAATGCTCAAGTACTAACAAATATATAAACTACCTTTTATTATTTCAGAAATTCATGTTCATTGCACAGGACAGCCTGGACATGGTTCTCTACTAATTCCAAATACAGCAGGTGAAAAGGTACTTATTTGAACACAATTTATTAAAATGCTTTTAACTAGGTACCTAAGCTTTGTACCCATTCATAAATCTTGTTGTGCGCACTTATTGACAGATAGGTAATAATAATATGAACAAGCATGCTAATGCCCTGCAAACTCATTGCTTACCTACTGATAAAAATAATAAACTTTGATCTCTTTTAGCTCAGATACATTATAGACAAGTTTATGGACCTGCGTGAACAACAAAAAAGAATCCTCGAAAGTAATCCCAAGTTGACCATTGGAGATGTTACGACTATAAATCTCACCCAAATAAATGTAAGTTTAAAGTGCAAATTTTAAATTTCATTTTCGTTTACTTTGATCGATATGTGGTAAGTAGGTAGGAGAACGTAACGATTTATAAATCGTCATTAATAGGGTCAGGAATATTAATAATGAATGATGACATTTAATATTGTTTTTCTGCTATTTATATTTTTGATTCCATTTGGATTACATAATGCATTTTGCTTGCATTTATTTATTCAAAGGTATTTTAATATGAATTTATGACTGATCAACTTGACTAAAAAACAAAACCTGCTTTTAGGGTGTGTCATATTTTCGGGTTCCGTAACGTAGTTTCGAATACCATTCTTGCGATGCTCGCTGTCGCGAAAAACTTTTTTACTGTCTCATCCGTTCGAAAGCTTATGTATGACTTCGAATGATGAAAGTTCGAATGACGTTATTGCGAAACTCGCTGTCACGAATAATTCTAATGATTTAAAAAAAAAACAAAAAAAATTAAACTATTTAAATTTATTGCGTTGAATTTAGCTTGTTGCTTTCTTGTCAGGCTTTACATAGTTTTTATTTTTAGGGTGGCGTGCAATCCAACGTAGTTCCAGAAAAACTGACTGTTGTTTTTGACTGTCGGCTAGCGGTAACTGTGAACCATGAAGAGTTTGAAGATACGGTAATTATACATTTATTATTATTACCATTGATTATATGTTTATGTCATCATATTTTTCAAGTTTAGTACAAAACTTTATATTTTTTTTTTATTATAGGTGAAAAAATGGTGTAAGGAAGCCGGTGAAGGTGTCACTTACGATTTTGAACAAAAGAATACTAAAGTTGAATGTACTAAAGTTGACAACACTAATCCATTTTGGATTGCATTTAAGGAGGCAGCAGACGGATTGTAAGCTAAAAACCTTATCTATTATATAGCTTCATAATAATTATTTTAAATCGTGAAATTTTGTAGTAGAAATTAAATAGTACTATCTAGGTAGGTACACTGTCTGTCACATTATGATGAGTCACTCAAGGACTACGCTACGGACCTAAAAAGCTAAAAATTTTGAGAACACGAAATGACGGTAATTTTAATTTATTGTTCATTGTAACCTAACTATCTAGGATCTAGGTAGGTACCTACACTAAATTGATGCAACGAAGAAAATATGTGGCGATAACCGGCCCCAAGGTTTTTTTTATTTTCAGAGTTTTCCTAGTAGTTTGTACCTAACAGTGAGTTGGTTGCAATATCGACGACCAAACCGTTGTCCAATAAAATACATTTATTATACATTTATTTTAAACTTGCAGGAAACTCAAGTTGGATCGCCGCATTTTTCCAGGGGGCACAGATAGCCGCTACATTCGTAAGGTTGGCATACCAGCTATCGGGTTCTCTCCCATGAACCACACTCCAGTTTTATTGCACGACCATGACGAGTTTCTTAAGGCTGATGTATTTTTGAAGGGAATTGATATATATGTTAAAATTATTACAGCAGTTGCCAACGCTTAGCAATATCTTTAATTATCAAATTTAAAAAGTTCAGAAATAAAATACGATACGACTGCAATACATTTTTAATCTATAAGATAAAAAATATTATTTTAAATTGTTATTATTGCTAACAGGAATACAACTATGATTATTTTAATGATAATGTAATAATATAACGTTGATAAAGCGTTAGGTTACCGACCTGTTGTTAAGTTTCTTAATAAATATTATAAAATAACTATCAGAACGACTTTCACTTATTTTTAAATTGTATGCAATATAAGTGTGACACTTCTCTGACAATAAATCCTACTGATTCTTATTTTAATAATAATAATACATAGTTTAAAAAACTAAAAAAACCGGCCAAGTGCGAGTCGGACTCGCGCACCGAGGGTTCCGTACAAACCTGCAAGGTTTACAAAGTTCTTTCATTACGACAATCGAGTCATAACTATGGTAATCTTATTGCAAAATGAAATTCATAACATTACAATGGGGAAAGATGGAGGAGCATAAATTTAAGACAAAGATCTCTTTATCGTTTAAGTAACTAAGTACTAAGTAAGTATTTCAACTTGATAGCTCTACGCGTTCATGAGGAAAAAAGTAATAAGTTTATATTTATTAAAAAATATATATTTTGTAATGTAACTAAAAATTTAAGGTTTTCGGAATTTTTCCTTTATGTGTGCTATAAAACATTGCTTCATGCCAAATTTCAAGATTCTAGGTCGACTGGAAGTACCCTTTAGGTTTTGATTCCCTTGCGAGTACTTGCGAGTTTCAAAATATGCAGCTTAAATTGCTGTTTCTTTTGATTGCGTTGACATAGAAGTTTGATTTTGTTACAGCTTAAAGGTATTATAGACCTGAGTATTTGGTATGAATTTCAATTTAATACCTCTACGCGTTTATGAGGAAATGGGTAGTAAGGTTAAAATTATTAAAAAAAAATATATTATGTGATGTAACTAAAAATTTATGGATTTCGTAATTTTTCCTTTATCTATGCTATAAGACGTTGCTTCGTACCAAATTTCAAGATTCTGAGTTCACGGGAAGCACCCTGTAGGTTTTGATTCCCTTGCAAGTGTCGAAAATTTGCGGCATAAACGGCTGTATCTTTTGATTGCGTTGGCTTAGAAGTTTGATTTTTTCACAGCTTCAAGGGACAGTAGACCTGAGTAATTGATATAAATTTCAGCTTCATACCTCCACGCGTTCCTGAGAAAAAGGGTCTTGACAGACGGACAGACGGACAACAAAGTGATCCTATAAGGGTTCCGTTTTTTCCTTTTGAGGTACGGAACCCTAAAAACACGCTTCCTGTCCGCCACCTTGGACGTCCGCCATATTGGATTTAGTAGATACCTACTGCATAATGATTATACAATTTAATAATGCAATAGATAGCACTCTCCTCCCTCTCATACATTATATTATGTACTGTACGAACCGGCCCTAATGGTGGAGGACAAGGAAAACAACGTATGCATTTAAATTAGGTATTATATATTAGAGACTTAATAACGAAACATTACAAATGCAAATGCTTTAGAAAATTATAAGAATGGCGTCAGGCTCGTAGCGCGGGCTACGGCCATCTCTCCAACATCAACCAAATTCAAACTGATATTACTTTACATCTTTATAAAGCCTCAAACGAAAAAGAGGCTGCCAGCATGAAACGGCGTGCATGAAGGACACATGCACACCACATCCCGCCCGGTACAGCTAAAAAAAATATATATTGGCAATACCATTGCAATAATATATTTTTTTACGATATTTCGTTACAAATGTCCGTCCTAAGCTAAGCTACCTGCCTAAGGATGGACAAAACATCACAAAGTCACAGACATGTCAAAAACTGACTGCTGCTACCAGCTAGTTGGTGTTTTATTGTTATCCAACCAAGTTGATCAAAAACCATCAAAAAAGAATCAACACAGCTAAGCATGTCTGTCTACAGTTAATCCAAATAGACATTCAATAAAATTTTGAAAAAGTTTACTAAACCTATCTGTGTCGGATACTATGAATAAAATAATATCAACTAGTTATTAATAATTCAATAGTCACCAAATAATCAATTAAGAAAAGTTATAAAAATAAATTTGAAAAAGTTGGACGACCACTGATTTTCAATAACAAATCATAATATATATTTATAGCAAACGTTCACGACTATCTCGAATATCAAAACCTAGCTTTGGGCAAGACATGGGAATGGGAGCTATTTTCTTTCTTCTGCTCCAACCTATCCTCTGAAAAGATTAGTGGGAATTCACCTAGCTGCGGTACCGGTAACGAGAGTACTCAAAGTCATGAACCCAACCAAAGTTCCTCCACAGCACTATGTGCTTGATGTGGAGTGACAGTAAATATTCCGTCACGGAACACACCTAACTAAGCATCAACCCAATTAACCCCAAAAAAAACTACCCAAATTCTAGTTAAACGCGCACGTTTTTCTTTCTTCATACCGTATGGTCATCTAGATTTAAGTCGTCCAGCTTTCTCGAAGGGTCATCACATCAGAAATGATCATCATAATAAATTCGTCATCACAATTGTTATCAAGTTTTTCATATCTGAAACATTTTAAAGCATTAATACAGGAAAACACTCGTACATCCTAACCAAACCTAACAAGACAATAAAGAATTGAAACTAACCTATATTTACTATATTTTATATATTTTAGCGTAAAAATTAATCAACAATTCATATATTTCAATGTTTACAAATTGTTTGACATAGTTCCGTCAAAATTGTCACGAGTCATTTTGTTCATGACACAAACAAAAATACTATTTGCCGAGCAACGAACCTATCACTATGACTACGTCAAATTACGAAAATAATAAGAAATTGAATTAAAAATAAGGGAAAATTTGCAAAATTATTTACACAATAATACACTTTCTACTCTAATCCTGCAAACTAGGTAGGCAAAAACGGCGACTCTTCCGTCGTCTCTCCACTTCGCACTCTTCTAAAACGCATCTTCAAATATCGCATCGGGAAAAACATCGACACGTTTGCCTTTCGTAGCAAATCACACGAAGCTCGCTAACTTCATCCAGGACACTTCGTCGAGAACACTTTATTAATAAAATTAGCACTTATCTTTCTCAACGCATCCTTTAGGCATTATTATCACAAATGCATCTGCAACAACTGCAACAACGTGCGGCAAACATCTTCTGGGCACCAACGCTCCTCGTCATGGCTGCCATCATCTTCGTATTTCATCTTCATATTTCATCTTCGAATTTCAGGGGTATAGCGTTGCGTAGCGGTTATTTCTCTGGTATAACTTCTTCTTATAGGGCTCCTTGCCCACACACCAGGCCAAGCTCTAGTGTCCTCGGGATCCACGTCCAGCTACACTGTAAAACGCGCCTAAGGCACCTCCACCATGTACGAACCGGCCCTAATGGTGGAGGACAAGGAAAACAACGTATGCATTTAAATTAGGTATTATATATTAGAGACTTAATAACGAAACATTACAAATGCAAATGCTTTAGAAAATTATAAGAATGGCGTCAGGCTCGTAGCGCGGGCTACGGCCATCTCTCCAACATCAACCAAATTCAAACTGATATTACTTTACATCTTTATAAAGCCTCAAACGAAAAAGAGGCTGCCAGCATGAAACGGCGTGCATGAAGGACACATGCACACCACAGTACCTACGTATTGTAATTCTACTAGAACAAAACCATAAAATTAAATACTAACAACATAATCTACTGGGTAGGTATTTGTTATTTATTATTATTATTTAAGTAGGTAATTTATGACATCATTAACATACAAAATTTAATGTACTTAGGTACTTTGTCCAAATAAAAATACATAATTTTTTAGGGCTGACTGGCTGGCACGCACGAATCGCACGATAAGATAGGAATAGGTCGGGCTAGGGAGAGGGAATACCTATAGCAAGCAAAGCAAGGAAGGAAGACAGTTCAAGGAAGCAAAGTTGGCAACATTTTTCATAGACTGGGAGGCAATAATGTACGACATAATATTTTACGTACCTACTGATCTTTCTCATCCATGAAAGGAAGGAAATTCATTGAAGGAAATGGTCTTCTCATTTGACGAGTTACCCTGGGCGCACACGTTTAGGAAATTCAGTAAAACACCAAGCGAGTTACTGTTAGCGCCCAGGGTTGATGAAGCGTACACGTACAGAAAAAAACCGAACGGAATGTAGATTAATCGCGCACACACACACACACACCCACTACAACACCAAGCGAGCTGTGGCGCTCAATGTCAATGTTGATATTCGACTAATAATTTAAAGGTTTTTAAACTGGTACCTATATTTTTAAACTGGAATAATAATACTGGTATAATATACGCATCTTTGAATTCTGCTCGGACGGAACGAAACGTCGTCGTTTTGAATAGGTATCGCTAGGGACTACTATTTGGTATTCTGTGGTATCGCCCGCCGAAACTCAACTGGAAAATAAATTGGAGTAAGCAAGATGAGTGCGCTACTCGTTAGTTCTTTTACCATTGAATCAAGGCAAGCTGTAAGACATTTCGCAAGAAATAAGCTGTACTTGTTGTATCTGTTTTTATTTGTCCATTTTTTGTAAATTTTGTGTGCAATAAATGATAAATAGATGAACGAATACAAAAATCATTTCGCTCTTTGAGCAAAACTAACAATAATTTAGATAATATTGACGAAATCACAAAGCAAGCGCCATACAATAAGAAATAACAATAATTTAGGTAGTAAAGTGAAACCGAAACGATAAGGCACCTATTTCACTGGCGACGAAGTCAAAAAACGAAAGGGATGCAGTTATGCGTTAGAATGAGATACAAATACACCGCGTTCACTCTTGCGCATAACTGCGTTCCTTTCGTTTTTTGTCTTCGCCGCCAGTGAAATAAGCGAGCTATCACACTTGCGACAAAGACAAAGTCGTGCAAAAACGAAAAGGGACGCAGTTATGCGCAAGAGTGAGCGCGGTGTATTTGTATGTCATTTTAACGCATAACTGCGTCTCTTATCGTTTTTGCACGACTTTGTCTTTGTCGCCAATGTGGTTTTTTTTACCGGTAGGTAAACAAGCTCTGGCTCTGTCTGCCTGCATCGGCCGTACATTAAAAAAAAAAAAAACATAAAAAGTTATTTATTTTTCTCTCTTTGACATACCTAGTAGGAGTTTTACGCGGGAATCGAGAGGAAATGGCGGGTTCGTTGTTTCGTCCTTTTTAAAATTAGTTTTTCATGGTAATTGTGGTGTTAATATGGTGGAATTAGTGCGATAATGTGCCGTTAAAGAAGAACTATTCAATGAAAGTGAGAAATAATGAGTGGTTAGCTGTTTCTGGTTTGATACCCCGCGTTAAACTTCAGTATCATTGGAATGTAAGAACCACCCTTGCATTTCAATGATCCCGTAACAAGAAATGAAACTACCAAGAAATGACCAAAGACGACGAAATGAAACTGAAGAAATAATGATTAAAGACATTAAACTTGGATAATGCAAGAAACTACTAAATACTAGGCTGTATGGGCTTAGATCCCTTTGCCTTTCCCACAAGGGAGAAAGAAACAAAAAAAAAATCTCTTTGACATAGAGTTTTACGCGGCAATCGAGAGGAAATGGCGGGTTCATTGTTTCGTCCTTTTTAAAATTAGTTTTTCATGGTAATTGTGGTGTTAATATGGTAGAATTAGTGCGATAATGTGCCGTTAAAGAAGAACTATTCAATGAAAGTGAGAAATAATGAGTGGTTAGCTGTTTCTGGTTTGATACCCCGCGTTAAACTTCAGTATCATTGGAATGTAAGAACCACCCTTGCATTTCAATGATCCCTTAGCAAGAAATGAAACTACCAAGAAATTACTAAAGACGACGAAATGAAACTGAAGAAATAATGACTGAAGACATTAAACTTGGATAATGCAAGAAACTACTAAAGACTAGGCTGTATGGGCTTAGATCCCTTTGCCTTTCCCACAAGGGAGAAAGAAACTAAAAAAAAAAAAAACTCTTTGACATAAAATGGCGGCGGATGAATGAAAGAAAAGCGTTTCTCTCGCTAAATCGTCGCTGTTTGTGTTTGTTCGTCTTTCGTTTGATGATTAGATTGAATTTTGCTTTCCACGATTCGGGAAGATTTAGATTTGACTCAGTGACTCAAGTATAGTAAATATTACGAGTTCTACGAGTTCTTACTAACAACTGTAGGCACTAGCATAGATTTTTTGTATACAAACATCTTCATCTTTTCTTCCTGAAGAATGGCAGAGTATTTAGCTGCTATTTTCGGTACAGAAAAGGACAAGTAAGTAAACGTTCGTTCGCCTACCATCTACTTTATGCACAAATGACTTTGTTTGTGCATGTGCTATACCTATGTAATGCCTTTAGGTTAGGTCAAATTGTCGGCACTTTCACGTAGTCTCTATGACCTGTATTTGCTTTATTCCAGGGTAAACTGTTCGTTTTACTTCAAGATAGGGGCGTGCCGCCATGGAGACCGATGCTCGCGAATCCACAACAAGCCAACATTCTCGCAAACTGTTTTGTTGCAAAATTTGTATGTGAATCCTCAAAACTCGGCTAAGTCTGCTGACGGAAGCCATTGTAAGTACATAGATAACTCTTGAAGTCTTGGACTAATGACCTTCTTTTCGTGTGGCTTATAAATTTTGGTAACTCTGGTGTCAGAATTATTGGGACACTTATGGCTTCTGCCCTGACTCATGTTAAGATATGACTTTAGTCAGGTAGATACTAAAAGACTAATGTTTTTTTTTATCTAACTGTTGAAGATGCTAAAAAATCTTGATTCATCTATCATCTGTCCTAATATTTTTTCTCTTCAAACTTATTTTAGTGAACAAACAAATTGGTGTCTAAAAAGTTTACACATTTTCAATGTGATAACAAAACTAAAAGATTATTGTAGCCTGTTATTTTATATTTCTTTAACAAGTCACTTATAATTTTCCAGTGGTTGTAGCCAATGTCTCTGATGAGGAAATGCAGGAGCATTATGACAATTTCTTTGAAGATGTTTTTGTGGAGTGTGAAGACAAGTATGGGGAGATCGAAGAAATGAATGTTTGTGACAATCTCGGGGATCACCTAGTTGGGAATGTTTACATCAAAGTAAGTGTGTCTCTTTAATGGTAGCATTGGTAACCTATCAACATCACTATACAAATACTTATGATAGCTTATAATTGGATAGTTTGGATCTGGTCTGGTGATGACTGCCTTGGAGGTATTTAATACTTGTATGTATTACATACATGCATGATTATGATTATGATTTGGATGGAGAGGGAAGGGCACTAGATTAGATACCCAAGACCACTGCAACTCATGGTGGATCTATTGTAGTCAACCGTCATAGGCTACATAGCCTCTTCCAAACTGACAGCTTTGAAAAACTTGACTGTTTTGATGGGATTAGAAGGTTCGGGCTTCTTGGGGGGCGAGCTTGTGCGCTCCCAGCACTCGATACATGCATACAGTCACAGCTCTTTCTCGGAGGCGTATGTATTTAATTACTGAGATTTTTAAATAAACTGTATTTAGCTATTAATACCCCAATACAAAATTAGCTATCAAGAGTCTGACAACCATCAGCTCCATAAACTATTCCTCCATGTAATGCTACTGTACTTACTATTTTGGATTATATCTGAAAAGAAAGACATTGTCCTTGGATCAGGATTCCAACTGGAAAATAATTTTATCTAATCAAAAAGTAAAAAAATATACATTATTTTATTATTACATCAGAAAAGTTTATACTACTGTCCAAAAGGCAGATTGCTGACAATATCCAAGTTGCGGTAGCAATCTGAGTCTTAAGTCAATCTTAAGTAAGGCCAGACATGTCTGCCAAATGCCTGAAGACCTATGTGAAAAGAAACCACATTCTGAAACCCACCAAACATCATCATAGGCCTATGCCTTTTTAATATTTAATAATACGTCTATACGTGGACAGCCGCGTGAGTGTTAGCGGGACGAGCTTGCCAGTTACTTAAATAACTCTCAGAGGTAGCTCAAGGTAGAGTTAGAGCAGTGGAATGAACGGTGGGACAGTCTCAGCTGGTTGTTGTAAGTTGAGTTGTGATGTTGTTTGTCGCTGCAGTTCCGTCGCGAGGAGGACGCGGAGAAGGCGGTGAACGACCTGAACAACCGCTGGTTCGGCGGGCGGCCCGTGTACGCGGAGCTGTCGCCCGTCACGGACTTCCGCGAGGCGTGCTGCCGCCAGTACGAGATGGGCGAGTGCACGCGCAGCGGCTTCTGCAACTTCATGCACCTCAAGCCCATCTCCAGGGAGCTGCGCAGGTAACCAACCACCGTACACACCACACACACCACCACATCATTACCCCTTCGGAGCAAAATGTGCAAAACGCATAATGAGCACCACACGCAAAATGAGCAAAATGCAAAATGTACAAAACGCAAAATGTGCAAGAGAGCCCACGCCCATACTTGAGAAAATACTTTGGCGTTTAGCATATTATGCTCCGAAGGGTTCACTTATGTATACTCTAGTTGTGTTGAATCTTAATAATAACAATACAGAATACACGTGTTTCGCTTTCGCCGAGCATCCGTCTTGGTCTCGAGCCTTAGGTAGGGAAGGGACTACTATTTGGTATTTTGTGTCTTAGGTCACTTTTTGTTTATAAATTTATCATTAATTAAGGTGGCTAAGTAGCTAGAGCTGTTGACATTCATTCCAAAATTTGTAGGTTCAATCCAGGCACGTTTTCGATTTTCGAATATAATATTCGTTAATTTGGCTTTCGGACAGTGAAGGAAAACATCGTGAGGAAATCTGCACACACCTGCGAAAAAAATTCCAAGTTTGTATGTGAATTGTAGTTTACTTACTGTCCATCCTTATCCTTAAATATTAAATATTAATGTGAGTACTGTGTGTTTGCAGGTACCTGTACTCGCGTCGCAAGGGCGGGCGCAAGTCGCGCTCCCGCTCCCCGCGCGAACGCCGCCGCCGCTCCCGCTCCCGCGAGCGACGCCGCGAGCCCCCCCGCGCCTCGCGCTCCGGCCGCTACTAGCGCACTAACTAGCATCCACAACACTCATATACGACACACACACTTACTACCATTTTATGACATAGCCGAGCCGCGATTCAAGGGTCTAATCTCAGTCTTAACTGTAAGGTTATGGTATGGTTAATCCGGTAGGTATCCAGTTTTCAGTCTACATGGTAAAATCTGTTTACCGGACAAATCTGGTCAGCGGTCGGTAATCATTAGCCGATCGACACCGCCTCTGACTACCTACCGCTGGTCAATATTGACCGCCACTGACCTTACTGATCGTCAATGACTGCCACTGGCCATATTGACCGTCATTGACTGCCACTGGCCACATTGATCGTCAATGACTGCCACTGGCCATATTGTCCGTCAATGACTGCCACTGGCCACATTGATCGTCAATGACTGCCACTGGCCATATTGTCCGTCAATGACTGCCACTGGCCACATTGATCGTCAATGACTGCCACTGGCCATATTGACCGTCAATGACTGCCACTGGCCACATTGACCGTCAATGACTGCCACTGGCCATATTGACCGTCAATGACTGCCACTGGCCACATTGACCGTCAATGACTGCCACTGGCCATATTGACCGTCAATGACTGCCACTGGCCATATTGACCGTCAATGACTGCCACTGGCCATATTGACCGTCAATGACTGCCACTGGCTATATTCACCGCCAATGACTGCCACTGGCCATATTGACCGTCAATGACTGCCACTGGCTATATTCACCGTCAATGACTGCCAATGGCCATATTGACCGTCAATGACTGCCACTGGCTATATTCACCGTCAATGACTGCCACTGGCCATGTTGTCCGTCAATGACTGCCACTGGCTATATTCACCGTCAATGACTGCCACTGGCCATGTTGTCCGTCAATGACTGCCACTGGCTATATTCACCGTCAATGACTGCCACTGGCCATATTGACCGTCCATGACTGCCACTGGCCATATTGACCTTTAATGACCGCGATTCTCAACGCTATAAATATGATTGTTGTTTATTCCATTAAAAGTACAACAAATACTTCACTACTCAAAATGCCGTAACGGTTAATGTCAGTTACTAAGACAGCAATAATATTAACAAGTTTTGATACAAATAAGTGCATGTGATTGTGTAGTTTTATATTGTTATAACCTAAGTTAGTATTTCTTTATAGTACATTACATAGGTATCTGTCTGTCTGTATGATATCTTTATTGTCGAATTTTTCCTCCAAACTTAATCTTTTTGCGAGTCTACTATATAGTTGACTAGCATCGAAATGCTTTTGAATTAATTCAAAATAACGTGTTTTTTTATTGGTATTCTACAATATTCCACAGTTGGTGTATAAATATTGCAAGTTGCAGATTCTGATTAAAGCTGTAAAAACTTTATGAAAAGTTCTTATTTTAAGGAATATTTTGTAAGATGATTAAAGGACGAATAAATTAAGTCATTCTTTAAATATATTAATTTTGTTTTCTTTTAGAAGTTTCAATAATTTTTATCCCTTTTGTTATTTAGTTTCTTTATTGAACTAAGTTACTATGTATTTGAAGGAAAGTATGGTTCCTCCCAGAAATTTTTCTATTTATACTATAAGTATGGTTCATATTAAAACACGTCCGAATTATTAACAATGGTAAAGATAACATTTATTCATAATAAATTAATAACAACTAGCTTACAGCATCACAAATTTTGCACCTATTCCAGTATTTCTAGACTACTTTATAACTAGCGTAAGTACTCCTTACATTTTTGGTTTGTTTATAAAGCTTTGAAGGTCACCATGAAGTCGCAGACACTCGGAAAAAGGTGGCCTTCACTCACATCACGTGCATCACACAGTCATGCGCTAAACATAAAAGCCGCTATTCCTGAAGCTCACTCATCGGAAAGCATGAGGTGAATGAAACCAATTTTCCTTTATTTTTGGTGTAAATTGTGCAATTTAGCAGTCCACAAAATATACCCGCCCCGAAACCGGAGTATGACGAGTCTAATACTAGAAATTATAATGAGAATAGTAAGTACAAAATCTCTTCTCTTTTGCTTTTTTGACGATAAGTTTAAGAATTAATAGAACACGGTTACTAAAATTATCGCTAGTGTATCACATTCACTTATTTAAACTTATTTTTTCGCCACTAAATTAGTTTCTCCGTATATTTGGTCCCAGAACTTCATGTTGGGGTTGTCTTCTTGCACGCATTCTTGTGTTTCTCCAATAATATAACAGTTTTTTTCGTTCTCTTTGAATGGTTTCCAATACTCATCGTTTCTTGTGGGTTTCCTGAAATGACAATTCAAATATGAAATAAAATTGAAAATTTATGTAGATAATTAATATACCTACCTATTTTTATGTTTACTTAAGATACATTTCGTTTATTCTATCCATGAGTAGTAAAATTATTCTTTTGTGTAGGTTATAAAGTTGACCGACATCACAAACCCTTGTACCAGATTTGGCCTTAGAATTTCTATCTATAAAGAAAACTAACTCTGTCGTTATGTTAAACATCAAACAGTATAGTTCCCATCTTCTCAATTTACCGATCAATTTCTCCTTTATTATAAACTAGCTATCTGCCCGTGGCTACGCCCTCGTTGTTTTTCGACAATTCCGTAGCAATTTTTAACTATTATACGGGAACTCTTTTAATTTTCTGCGATTAAAAGTACCAATCCAAGATGTTGACCGGGGATATAAGGTACCTACCATGCAAAATTTTATTCAAATCGGTCCAACAGTTTCGGACCAACAGACAAACATAGAAACAAAATATTCTGAAAAAGTTATATATCACTATTGACCCCCTCACTAGGCATTTAGCATTTTTTCTATATACAGATTTCCAACCTCTACAGTTTTATTATATAGACTAACTACATTGCACATCCGGACGCGGTTCAGTAAGTGACTGAACACTTAATCCATAGCAGAAGGAGCGAAACTAGGTATGTATAATGCTAGTGCCCAGCTGCATGTATAAATATTCCTTACCCGAAACACGCGAAGTTGGTCCACAAGGTAACAAAGTGGTTGATGATCGGCCGCGAGTGGTCGGTGAGCGGGACGGGCAGGCAGGTCACGTGGAACAGGTAGTGCAGCTCGTCCGCGTGGCACACCCCCGCCAGCTCCAGCTGCTTGTAGCTTCTCTTCATGTAGTTCCGCTCCGTCTCCGCCGTGAACTTGTACAGGTACACCGGACTCGTGTTGTACAAACAGTGGTACCGAGCAAATCGTCTCGTATTGTACACGAACAGTTTGTCCGTCTCCAAGTCTGACGCTTTTTGTAAATACTGCATTGATATCTCTTCACCTTCGAAGTAATACTTCCTTATCTTTGCATCGACTTCTTGAAGTATATCCGGAGGCATCTTGAGTTTTATTTCTTTAGGCACGACAGCACCGACTGTTTTCATGAAGTTTAAAATGTTGGCTAGTTTTCGTACTATTTCTATGCCTTCTCCGGAAGTATATCCTAAAATTAAAGGAACGTCGGCTATCTGGCCCCTCGACACTAAATCCGGAGGCGATTCAGTGAGGAACTTCTCGACGTTCAAATCATATTTCTCTATCACAGGACCAAAAATAATACTATCTGTAATGTCGTGTATTTTAACAGGCAAAGGAGGTAGCTGGACGTTGACTAGAGATGAGGCGGGCACAGACCTTAAAAACTTTAATAACTCTTCAGGATCATCAGTATCTTTCCCCAGATGTTTGCCGAGCTGCATCGCTCTATCGCGCCCGTACGTGCTGTAAGCCCATTCACTAAGGCATGTGCCGCTTTGACAAATAGCTTTATTAAATAGTCCTCGACTCATATTTGATATTAAATGGTACGAAGTCGCCGCAGCGCCAGCGCTACATCCAAATATCGTGATATTATTCGGGTCCCCACCGAAAGCAGCGATATTTCTCTTCACCCATTTCAAAGCCGCGACTTGGTCTTTCAATCCAGCATTGCCGGGCACTTCTTCGCTGTCGAGACATAGGAATCCGAGAACTTCTAATCTGTAGTTGAAGGTGACTAATATGACGTTGTGCTCCATGAAGAACTCGGGTCCGTAGAAGTCGGAGTTCCCGGAGCCGGTGTAGAAGGCGCCGCCGTGGATCCACAGCAGCACGGGCAGGGGGCGCGCGGGGCTGGCCACGTACACGTTGAGGTACAGGCAGTCCTCGCTGCCTTGCTCCACTCGCTCCATGCGCTCGTTGTACTGCGGACACACCGGCCCGTGCGAGGATGCGTCGCGGACACCCTCCCATGGCTCAGGCGGCTCTGGGGCCTGCAAAGTCAATGGTCAATAATCAAAACTAATGTCATTTTTATCTTTCGTCATCGTTATAATTATATTATGAGAATGGGCTGATCGACACCATTCACGTAGGTACGTCGATACTTTCACAAGTTTGTGCAGAAGTCCTTACGTACCTACGTTATTTTCTGGAAATTAAAAACAAAATTGTTACCTACGTACCTAGTACCTACGTGGTGGTGGGAGGGAATCCACCCACTATCCACTATCGCATTTTGCGTTGCTTTGAAAGTTTCGAAACTGAATTAAAATAGTTAAGAATGAAGGGCCTCACATATTATTTATTTTGTGATGCAATAATGTGTAAGGAAATAGAAAATGTACACCTGTCTCACTTCAATCAGTGTAATAAATAAAACTGTGCTAACTTTAATCACGCAAATAAACTTAAAGAACTTTTCTAAATTAAAACCTACATCGTCGGTAAAATGTTTATCAAATTGGTTATTTATTAGGTACATACTTTGTAGTTTAGCGATGATCGTTTATAATATTTTAATAAAAATATTTAAAAACTACAAGGAATAGATTTCTCTGCGAGGACGTTGGCCCCAGTGCGGGTTTCAGGGCTGGTCGACTTGCAACTTGTGATTTTTTCTCAGGCTGTTACCAGGAAGGTTCGCTATTGTAATTTTGTTATTGTTTTGAAAAAACATTTTATGCGAATTAATTTGTTATTCAACATCGAAATGGGCCAAGGGAGCGGTGGCGTAATGTGCCTAAAGAAAACCAAACATTTGTTATGCTAATCTACATAATGTTTCCGACATGGTTTGGGACTTGGAAAAGAATGGCTCACCTTGAATCTTAAGTGACCGACTGGTGGCTTCGCGTACGGTATTCCTTTAAACGCTAAATATTTTCTTTCGCTATTCTCTGCTTGTGGATTTTCGCAGACGACTCCCTTTAATGCGCCCTGCTCCGTCACGACCACCGCCATTTTCGCCTTGACACTGAAATTTTAAAAAACGTGACGTTGGTATTAGTCGTAAATAAAAAAAAGTGATTTTGTCGTTTAGTTCTGTCGTGGAGTTTGTATTCATTGGTTTGCTGCCAAATAATCAGGTGTTTTAGAGAAGGTTACCTCGTATCGTATGCGGTATGAGTCGGTTCTGTACATGCGCAGTAATGGTATGAATCGATCGGTTTCCTGCTTTTACACGGCGCGGATTGCGGACTGCGGATCGTTGGAAACGCGATTGTAAGACGTAAGTATGTATGTCGGTAGTGTCGTTGTCGTTAGGAGTAAAGGGTTTACAGTTAGACTTCGTCGTTAAGTAAGTACACACACACACCACACACATACCTACAGCTGTGCCTACAGTGCTGTCCTGTCCTGCACAGGAAAAACTTGATAGTCCGGGAAAACTATAAAAAGGAAAAGGAATCAAAAAAGAAAAGAACAAAAAACTACGCAAGGCTAGTTAGCATGGCCAATCTATGTCTTTAAAATAAAACTGTAGAGGTCGAAAATCTGTAAATAGAAAAAAAATGCTAAAAACCGAGTCAGGCAAGGGGAAGTAAAAATAGCAAAAAAAAATTTTTATGTTTTTCTTTGTTTATCTGTTTGTATGGGATAATCTCCGAAACTGTAAGACCGATTCGAATGAAATTTTGCATGGTGATGGTGGTACGTTAATTCCCCGTTCAACATCTTACATAGTTTTTACCGCGAAATTTCCGCTGCGGAAAAATATCTCATTCCTACGGGCAACTGAATGGAAAAGTCAGAAAATAAACGCGGGCGGCCACCTAGTCAGAAATAATTCCCACTTTCATTTCCCAAAAGAATACAACTGTATTTTTTTTCTTTCTACATCGAGAGATTTAACTGGTTGTTTATCCGCAACATAGTAGTAGTTAGTAGGTACTAACTAAAACTAAAAAACTTTTCCTAAGGAACCTAGATTGAAATCTCAAAATTAAAATTCAACTTGTCATACAAAGTGGCCGGTCACGTGACTGAAGTTCATATGAAAAGTTGAAAATTATTTTTGAGATTTCAACGTACTATGTTCCCTAGGGAAAGTTAGTTAGTTTTTACTTTCTTAAGTACTTACGTACTATCGCTATACCTACAACCGTAACCAAACCACATGAAAATTAAAACATGTTTTTGGAATACTTTTAAAAGAAAGTTGTGAAGTCTAAGGATTGAGTTACCACACTCTATTATATTACACTAGCGACCCGCCCCGGCTCCGCACGGGAAAATGGTTATTGTGGGTTATCCTTCAGTATATTATGCATGTATTATACATATAAACCTTCCTCTTGAATCACTCTATCTATTAAAAAAAACCGCATCAAAATCCGTTGCGTAGTTTTAAAGATTTAAGCGTACAAAGGGACATAGGGACATAGGGACATAGGGACGGAGAAAGCGACTTTATTTTATACTATGTACTAGATTGAAATCTCAAAATTAAAATTCAACTTGTCATACAAAGTGGCCGGTCACGTGACTGAAGTTCATATGAAAAGTTGAAAATTATTTTTGAGATTTCAACGTACTATGTTCCCTAGGGAAAGTTGGTTAGTTTTTACTTTCTTAAGTACTTACGTACTATCGCTATACCTACAACCGTAACCAAACCACATGAAAATTAAAACATGTTTTTGGAATACTTTTAAAAGAAAGTTGTGAAGTCTAAGGATTGAGTTACCACACTCTATTATATTACACTAGCGACCCGCCCCGGCTCCGCACGGGAAAATGGTTATTGTGCAGTATATTATGCATGTATTATACATATAAACCTTCCTCTTGAATCACTCTATCTATTAAAAAAAACCGCATCAAAATCCGTTGCGTAGTTTTAAAGATTTAAGCGTACAAAGGGACATAGGGACATAGGGACGGAGAAAGCGACTTTATTTTATACTATGTAGTGATTTACATACGTTATAATTCAGTACTTTTTTTTATGTGCACGGCATGGCGGCATACTGAAGTGGATATTTGATAGAGTGCAGCTTTTTTAGCAATTATCGAATTAGCATTGATTGCATTTAACCTAGGTAGGTAGGTAGGTAACATACATTATAAATTTATGAGGTACTTATAATCCATACAGTCTGCAATAAGTTAATAGACACCTCTGTTTGTATCGTATAGTGGCTGTATGTACTTGTGTACCTACACAAACACGTTTCCGTTTACCGTTACTGCGGTGGTTACTGTGATACTGGTTTCGTTGTAAGTGTGTCTGCGCGTTGTCGTTGTTGACCATACATAAATATCTTAATTTGAACACAATCACACAATCGTGTGAAACTAATGCGATGTTCAAGTTAAAATCCACGTACTTATGTATGAGGTCAGCACATCTGACTCACTTTGAATGAAACACATATAATAAATAATAATAGTAACATCATATTACATTTTTTATCAAGCGGCTGAGATGATGATGATGATGATTTATTTATTTGTTTGAACAAATCTTTACATGATTTCATCGTTGAATTTGACTCATATTCAAATTACATCCTTTTACCAAAATTAATTGAGTCATGTCGCGGAGTTGACACAGTTTAAAAGGAAATTCCAAGCTACAAGGAAAAGCGAAACTTTTGGAAGTTGTAAGTATGCTTGTTGCGTTGTTTGCGAAACCTGAAGCCCAACACAGAGTCGCGGGTTCATGTCCCATTTTGAGTAAATCTTAAAATCACATAAAGTATAAAAATTAAAGTACCTTAAGTAGATATTTTATGTAATAAAATTGAATATCAAATCAGCTGTCCGATTTCTGCTTACCTATACCGCCAGCCAGCCAGCGTCAGCGTCTGCCAGCTTGGAACTAGATTGGCCGCCGTTTCATAGTGTAACTATATTACTTTACTAAGTCAATGACTGTTTCATCTCCATTATTTATTTATCTCTCAAATGATGTCATGCGTCATGCAATTTTATTCCAACATTTAACAAAATGACGATTTTAAAATGTTACATCCTCGACCAGTAATTAGAGTCATTATCTAAGGGTTCCTATCGGTCGATAATTTCTCAGACATTGTTTCAGCTGTTTCACGATTACTAAGCAATTTTCATCATGTCAGTAGTTAGTTATTGTAGGTACTATCTCTCAAGTAGGGACAGCTACAGACGGCTCGTCGATTGTATAGCACAGGGTTCACAGGTCACCGCCACTCAGACCGCAGGTCGGACAACGAATGCCCACACCAAGCGTCACCCGTGACGTATACAGACGAGACAAGTAGCTATACACTACATCCCCTCCTTAACTAAAACATGTTTGTTTTACTCGATCAGGATATAATCAGACATTAGGACTTGATTATTAACATATTACTTACAGTATAATGATACAGAATTGGCTTATTCATTTTCACTCTCTTCATTCATTACAATGTCACTATTACCTCCTTCAACATCTGCATCTACAACTTTCCACTGACCTTCCACTCTCTTTAGATGTACAACGTTTCTTCTATAAACCTGACCCGTTTCATCGTTCCGTACCTCGATGTCACCTCCTACTGCTTTCTCTACTGTATGTGTAGTCGGATCAAAGTTTAGGCTAAGCTTATTGTCTTTGTTCATGTTTTTTACATACACTTTATCTCCTGGTTCTAGATCACATTCTCTTGCCCTTCTCTTTCTATCTGCATACTCCTTCCCCTTTTCTTTCATTTCTTTGTCCCTGTCCTTAACTTCGATCTCCTCCATGTTATATTGTTCAAAGCCTATATCTCCCGCCATCGGAATTTTATCCCTGAATCTCCTTTTAAAGAATAACTCTGATGGGGTTTTCCCGGTCACTGTGTGTGGTGTACTGTTGTACATGGTTAGGTACTCCAATAAACATTCCTTCCAGTTCCTCTTGTCTGCTTGGCTGATCTTTAGACGTTTCAGGATGTCTCGGTTTTGGCGCTCCACCTCGCCATTTTGTTGCGGCCAATAGGGTACTGTTTTAAACAAAATGATGTTCCGTTCCTTGCAAAACGATTGGAATTCTTCACTACTAAACTGCCTGCCGTTGTCGGCAGTGATAGTAAGAGGGTTCCCCAAGCGACTAAATATCTCTTTGAGCATTCCAATTATTTCCGCACTAGTGATTTTCCGGCTTATTTTGATTTCTTTGTACCGGCTAAAATAGTCGACGACCACCAACAAGTAATCGCCACTAGGTAAAGGTCCCATGAGGTCAATCGCTATGTCCATCCATGGTTCATTCGGTAATTCTCTGCGTTTTAAAGGGTTAGGCGGGTTCGGTGCTGAAACTAAAGTGCAACCTTTGCAAGCTTTAACAACATTTTCGGCATCTTTGTCACACCTTGGCCACCATACTTTTGTTCTCATTCGAGTTTTCATGGCAACTATGCCCGGATGGCCTTCATGGGCCGCGCTCAAAACTCTTTCGCGCAAACCTTTTGGGATGACAATTCTTGTACCTCTTAAAAGGATTCCTTCATAGAAGCATAGTTCATTTTCGAAAATTTTAAAAGGTTTAGCTTCTTCGCTCCATCTGTTGTTAAAGACTCCTTCTTTCACGCTTAGTATTTCACTGTCAGTCATAGAATGGTTTATTATTTCCCTCATAGATACTGCCACGGGTGTGGTATACTCAACGATTTGTTGAATATAATTTTCTTCCATGTTAGGCGCGACTTTAGGGTCTTTAAACAGTCTTGAGAGTGGGTCAGCAATATTAGTCTTCCCGGGTTGATAGATCACTTTATACCTATATGACTGGAGCCGAAGTATCCACCTCTCTATTCTTGCACAAGGTTTGGACTTTGGGCCAAATATGATTTCCAGAGGTTTATGGTCTGTCACCAATTCAAAATCTTTGCCGTATAAGAATATGTGGAAGTGTTCCACAGCCCAAACGAGAGCAAGTGCTTCCTTCTCAGTTTGACAGAACTTACGTTCACAAACTGTTAATGTTTTGTGCCCATATGCAATAACTCTTGGTCCCCTGTGATCCACCTGTATAAGGACAGCTCCAAGACCCACTGGACTAGCGTCAGCGACAACAATAGTCCGGTCATTAACGTTGTAATACCCCAGGTTTGCAACATTTGTCAGAGTTGATTTTAGATGGTTGAAAGCGTCTTCTTGTTTAGGCCCCCATATTTTTTTTATGTCCGAGCTTTGCGTTTTATGAGCTCTCAAGAGTTCTTTAAGAGGTTCCGTGACCGTCGCAAGGTTGGGTATCCATTTCCCGATGTAATTTACCAGTCCTAAGAAACTTTGTAATTCACCTACAGATTCTGGTGCTCTAAATTCTCGAATAGCGGAAATGTATTTCTGCAGCGGTCTTACACCTTTTTCAGAAAGTTCGTGCCCCAGGAAATTCACCTTGTTTACTCTGAACAAGCACTTATCCTCTCTCAAAACCACGTTGTTTTCTTTCAGGACACTCAATACTTTCGTTAAACGTTTGTCGTGTTCTTCTAGGTCCTTTCCAAAGATTAAGATGTCGTCGATGAAGTTAAAGACCCCCTCACAGCCAAGTAACATGCGTTCCAATACTTTTTGAAAGATTTCTGGCGCGCAAGAGATTCCGAACATCAACCTTTTGTATCTAAACAGACCCTTGCTAGTTATGAATGTAGTAATGTATCTAGAGTCCGGACTCAACTCAACCTGGTGGAATGCGTCCTTAATGTCCAACTTTGTAAAGCATTTAGCTTCTCGCATCTTAGGCAGCAGCTGTTCCATAGTTGGCAACGGGTGGTTTTCTCTGAGGATAGCTTCATTAGCTCGCCGCATGTCTACACAGAGGCGAACTTCTCCGTTGTCTTTGAGAATTGGAACAATGGGTGAAACCCATTTGGAGCTACCGGGCACTTCTTCTATGATGTCCTTTTTCACCAACTCCTTTAACTTGGCCTCCACCTTTTCTTCCAAGGGTATGGGTATCCGCCTAAAATGAAACATCAGTATGTCTATGAAATAAAACCAATTTCAGTTAGTTTTATGATGGCGTATAATCACAAATCGCACTCAATTCGTTATGTACCGTAGGTTCTTGATTAGATTTAGTTTTTAACATAATTATAATATAGTAAATATAATCAATTTATGATTAAAAGAGCTAAGGTAGTAACAAAATACTTTTGTAATTAAGTAGACTAATTATACTGATTGATTCACATGGATGAATCACGTAATTTTAACCTATTTTGTAAATTGCAAGTACCTGTAAGGCTGAGAAACGGCTGACACTGATTTATCAATCTGGACTTCAATCAACACGTCCTTAAATTTTGGAAAGGGCATCTCATTTTCCTGCTCCACTTCATTAACTGACGCATTCAAATCGATTTTGAGTATTCCAGTTAACATTGCCGTTTGTTTTCCTAACAAGTTCCTCGTTCCGTTGGTGATAACGTAAAACGTTGCGTCTTGTTGTTTATCGCCCACCTTAAGTGTAGCATCAAAGCAACCTTTCACTTTTAAGGGTTCGTTACTAGCGTATGCTACAAACCTTATGTCTGGTTTAGGAATTTGGTTATAGACAACCACTTTCTGTCTTTTCATATTCTCCCATGTTGCTTCCGTTATAAGATTCTGTTTACAGCCTGAGTCTATAATCATTTGGATTTTTACTCCTCCTACCAAACACTCCACTTCTAAGTCGTCGTCTATATGGAACACATAATTTGGTGATGTTTGTTCAATTTTGTCCTTCTCTACAGTTATTTGATTTACTTCAGTATTACGTTGTTTTGTTTCAATTTTTTGTTTCTTCCAATTATTTTTCTTATGAACATCATCACTCTTCCTTTTAGGGTTAACTTTAGTTCTGCACCAGTTTCTAAAATGTCCTCGGAGTCCGCATTTCAAACACTCTTTCTCTCTTGCCGGGCATTTGTCGGAATTAAAAGTATGTCTGGTGTTTCCGCATCTACCACACCTACCTCTTTGATTAGTCCACGTTCTTTCGTCTTTTGTATCTATTTTGCTTATTAATTGCTCTGGTTTTTTACCCTGCCCAAATTCCTCCATTTGTCTATTAACTGCTTCAAGGGCATTTGCTTCTCCCAAGATCTTATCCAAGGTCATATCGTTTCCTGCTTTCAGGATTTTTTTCCTTAATTCATTAGAGGAACATTTCTCAATTACTTGGTCGACAATGTGTTCTTCTTTGTCTTTAAATTGGCATTTATCTGCCTGTTGCCTTAACCGCAACACAAACTTTTCAAATTTTTCGTCAGGTTCTTGACGAATCAGCCGGAAGACATGACGCTCGAATAATGTGCACTGCTTAGGTGCAAAGTAGGCGTCTAGTTTGTTTAACGCAACTTCATATACGTTGGTCTCTGGTGCAGTCGACTGTACATCGGCCCCCGGAATATTATAAAATATTTCCTGTAGGTCTTGCCCACCGAAATGTAGTAAAGCTGCTTTTTTCTTTTCATATTGATCTGTTCCAGATGCTTGCAGGTATATATTAAAGGCTCTTTTCCATCGCTCCCATCTAACGCTCACTGAGCTCGAATCTCCCTCACAATCAAACCGTTCCATTCGCATGTGCAAGGACGCATCGTGACTCATTATGGGGCGACCTGAAAAGGAGAAACCCTATTTAAAGACTCGGTAATCTGTAGCCAAACTTAGTTAGCATTATGATTATGATTACTCTTACTTCATTTTTTTGAACCATAATTACAATTTCACAGACTTTTCCTGTTTGGTTGCCATTTCTTTTTAACTAACTATTTTAATTAGTTCAACGAGTTTGAGAATCAATTTAATGATTTCAATCAAACTAACAATTTAATGTACAGAATGTATTCTGTTTGGCATCCAGTACTAACCATCATACAAATATTTTATACACAGACAATCTTCTGTTTGGTTGCCATTTCTCTTCCAGACTATTTAAAGTCAATACAAGTGGGATAATCAATTTAATGATTTAGGCCACACAACAATTTAATGTTACAGAATATATCTGTTTGGCATCCATTACTAAATCTCAAACAATTCAATTTAATGAATACTTCAGTTTTCCACTCTCTCTTAGGTGGTATTATTTAGATTACCGAATGAATATATTTCAATTTAATGAACAATTATTCGAAAGTTATAATATAATGTGAACAATCACACACAAATAGGTACACAGTAACCGTAACATAATCAGTTCATCAAGATAAACATATCATAACTTCGTTATTGTTTACGTTTAGCCCACGGCACCGGCCGGCCGAACGAGTCCTTGAAGACGAGCCCCCCAGCCGGCCGTCACCTTATCGCTAATAGTTCCAAATCTTACGGCACGTACCTACGTCCCGTAATTAAATCAGTACATACATACATACGTGTCGATTCAATTTGATAGCTGTACCAATTTACTAGGTATTAGAGGTCGCTTACAGCGATAATACCGCCTCGCATAATATTCTAGGTCTTAAGATGGTGTTTCTTTGTCTCTTGCAATAAAATGTTACTTACTTATTTATTTACTTACTATGTTTATCTTTATAAAGCACAGTAGGTACACTCCAATTTAAATGGTTTTGACTAAGTAAGTACCCATATAGGCACAAAATATGTAACTGTCTAGCATGATGTTATTAATTCTACGCAATCATTTGGCGTTTTATTGCAAAGACACTTAACAAGGTGTAACCCTTATCTTTCACCGAAAAAAAAAAGTCGGAAATATATGTAGACTTTGTGCTTAGGTATTATAAGTACTTACTTTTCTCCTCGTCGCCACTTGTAGGTACTATCTCTCAAGTAGGGACAGCTACAGACGGCTCGTCGATTGTATAGCACAGGGTTCACAGGTCACCGCCACTCAGACCGCAGGTCGGACAACGAATGCCCACACCAAGCGTCACCCGTGACGTATACAGACGAGACAAGTAGCTATACACTACAGTTATTTTATTTAGTAGTTACTAAATGTAAATGTTAAAAACAAACACCAAAAACAGGTTGTGTTTCATTTAATTAATTACAAAAAGGATGATGTTGAAGAAACAAAATAAGCTAAGCAGATGGTTTGTGATCGACTCGAAAAGAAGATTTTTATTTTCATCATTGTTCCCAAACGAAACCTGAGAGAGGAACTCGAGCGCGAGCGTAGGTACTCCTACGTAGCATAATGAGTAGTAGGCGCACTACGTTACTCGCGGGAAGCTCGAGAAAGTGTCAAACGCGACATACCTAGTGAGTATAAGTACAAGATCATAGCAGCAGCCCCCGTTGCATGAAACTCTGGAAAAGTTTGTCGCAACTGTCAAAAAGGTGCGAGAAAACCGCCATGTTAAAATACCATATTATATACCATAATATGATAAGAGCAACCTCATGCTTGCCCGGCAGTTATGTCATTATTTAAATTTTTCTTGGTCACATGGAAGAATATCGTCACTTAGAAAATTCTTACTTATGTTTGTTTGGACAATTCAGGTTCTTGGGATAGTATCCATCAAGTAGTAGATCAGATCAGATATATTGTCATGTCCTCTCAGTTTTTGCTAAGCGTCATTTATACCCTACATTACGCAGTTAGTAATCTATAATCTATAAATCCTACTACCTTTATGGTGTAGCTAAGCTACCCTAACATAGGCTCCATTTTACCGCGGGAAAATTCCTCATTCTCACGGGAACGCCGCCATGGCGCCAGCGAGGCGTAAAGCTAGTATATTATAAACTTGTGTGGTTACACTATAACCCTGTATAGCCGTCTTTGTCTTTGGATTTCCAAAAAGGTAAATATTGTAGTAGGTATCTACTTTTAGCAAGAGTGTAAGCTGTAGTTTAGAAAGAAAAAGCAAGCCATTCCCTGCTTTTCCCAGATTCATAGAGCCTGTCGAATACACACCTACATTTCAGGCTTTCTGGCTTTTCCATTTGCGAATAAAACCGCCAAACATTAGAGCTAGTATTTTTCCTTCATTGTTTTTTTTTCAACTACACGTAGGTAGGTATATACGCTTTGAAAATTATTGAAATAATTAATTGGATTAGATTGATTTTATCACTTATCGCCTTTTTGAAAAAAAAGAAGTTGGACATCCTCGGTATAGCCAAGAATCACTAATTAATTTAATACATATTACTTATATTTTCTTAATATAAATTATATTTCATTTGAAAATAAACCTATGAAAATTACAAACTGAACGATACTGTTAATACATCTTAATTTTATAAACAAGTACTAAATGTATATGTATTTTAATTTTACTTCCGTGTATTATAGAGTTTTAGGATCTTTGTATAATGATATGAAGTAGCCTGCAGGTTAATCACATTGAGTTGTCACCTTGTAACAGAAAGTAATCAAATTACACACAGATGATACTCCTCGTAACACAGCTTCACTTTGAAACAAACATTCCAACAATAGTACAAGTACTAGCAATATGAGCGAGAGGTACCTAACAGCACTATCATAATATCCCACTGTCAATGACTATTAATTAATATAATGTTGCCAATTAAGTTGTCCTACAGGTAAAAGCTACGCTAAACATTTTGGACTTTACACCGTTCTTAAGGCTGCGGCTCCATTGAGGCAGAGACGAGCGGAGCTGAGAGGAGACGTGTGGGGATCGACCAATCGTATTACAAGATATCCACATCTCGTATCCGCTCCGCTTCAATGGAAACAGTCAAGCGGAGACGAGCGGAGCTGAGAGGAGACGTGTGGGGATCGACCAATTGTATTACATGAGATCCACATCTCGTCTCCGCTCCGCTTCAATGGAAACAGTCAAGCGGAGACGAGCGGAGCTGAGAGGAGACGTGTGGGGATCGACCAATCGTATTACATGAAATCCACATCTCGTCTCCGCTCCGCTTCAATGGAAACATGGCGAATGGCTTTTTTTTTTACTTAGCACCGACATGACGTGTGCACTCTCCAAATAACTAACTACAAATAAAATGTATTGGGTCTCGGCTGCTCGCCCCGGCTCGCTATACACCGCTCCGCTCGTCTCCGCCACAGTTTTCACAGCTCTGCTCCTCTCAGCTGCGCTCGTCTCCGCCTCAGTGGAATCACGTACCTCTTTTCACAGCTCTGCTCCTCTCAGCTCCGCTCGTCTCCGCCTCAGTGGAATCACATACCTCTTTTCACAGCTCTGCTCCTCTCAGCTCCGCTCGTCTCCGCCTCAATGGAGCCGCAGCCGCCCATTTACAAGGAGCAGAGTTGCGGTGCGCATGTTTAGCTCAGCCTGCACTTAAGCGTACCTTGCACGTTGCTTACAGTACCTACAGAGATAACTAATAATCTTTATATGCCTATCATATTGAGCTTGTATTGTTATGATATTACACGCAATATTTTTGTTATCCATCTCTACGTCATTGATAAATCATTTGATTAACCTGTACTGTCCAAACAAGCAATTACTTAATGGACTTTATATTAATTCAACTTACCTGCTGCTCCCGCGTCGCATGCACTGTAATAAATGACGAAAACGAACCATTCTATTGCAGTCAACATTACTTTCACATATTCTCTTAATATACTCAAAGTCCAGCGTAACATAAAAGAGTTAGAATAAATTAAAATGAATCACCATAATTAATTAACAAATAACGTTAATATTTTAAATAAATTTTCAAACCTTTTTTACAGATTTAAAGGAACTTAAATTTAAAGAAAATATACAGCGATACAAAATCAAGGTGATAAAACGTATGTTTACAACACCACGAGTGTGCAAAAGACAAGATACTCTTGTTTGTTATCTATCAACGGAGCAATGAATGTGTTATGTGTGCTATCTTTGAATCCAGTCAAATATTGATACTCACTATTAGTATTACGTGGCTCGTGATCTATTAAGTGGATCCTACGCTAAACAAACGAAACTGTTTGCCAATAATATAAATACGAAAGTAATAATACTTATTTGTTTTAATATTTATTTTGCTCAGAAATTGGATTAGTTGAATAGTGTTTTGTACAGTCAAGATTACGGCAAGATGAACATAATGTAAGCTATGCCCGTTGCGCATTGAAAAAGAAACGCGTTGTGCATTTTCAACCTAGGTTGTTGTTGAGTTGTTGTACATGCTGTTGAAACTAAATTAATAATTTCTTTACAATATTATTCAACTTTTCTGTATTAAAAAAACACTGTACAGTGGCCAGCACATGGGGTTAGACAGACATGTTGACCTTGAGAGCGCCCGTATTCTTTAACGCTAGGGCACAGAATACCAAATAGTAGTCCCTAGCTAGGGTGAATTTCGTAGTGCGAATGTCCAACCGCATGTGCTGGTTTGGCTTCTGTACATTAAATCATTATATTTCTCCAAATAACCGGTTAATTGTATTCAGAAAAAACGGTTGCTTAGAAAACCGCTCTTTTCCTATTAAACCGGTTAGAAACCGGTAACCTAAACCTAAAACTTGAATCGGTTTAGGTTTAGTGGCCGAAACCGGTTTGAAAAATAAACCGGTTTTCGATCCCTATTAAATAGACGGCGGAAATCGAAACCATTTCGCGGAAACGCGTTCCACAGTACCTACTATGGATGTAAAAGAATACAAAATCATAATTCCGGAAATCGTATGGATTTTATATTTTGAAGCATTTCTGTCTAGAACGGTATTTGTGGCCGAATTTACCCTTTTAGTAATCTAAAATATGAGTACTTAGTTTTCCAGCTGGCTTTAGAGGACTCTCACCTGTTTGCACTATTTGTTTATAGGCTTTTCGTAGTTAAGAAAGACCTAAGCCAATTAAGCAGTTTAGACGCAGTTTAAAAAAGTCTGAAGGTTACTAGGTACATAGCAAACTTTTACCAAATCTCACCTAGATAGAGGAATACTTTAGGCATCAACTAAGCGATTCTTAAGGTTAGTCACAGGTTTAGTGCAAACGGGTGTCTGTGTGACTTTATTATGTAAGTACATAATGTAACAAATAGTAGCGCAATTTTCATAGTGTTTTTGAGCTCGTTTCAAAGATGAGGCCGGCGCAGGGCCACGTTAACAAACGCTTAGTAATTCATCATAGAATCTGCATAATCTCGTAATTATTTCCGCCGTTCGACGCTGAGCCGCATTATCATAAACTTTGTAATGTAAGTCGGATTTAATGACGTAGCTTAGCAAAATTATTTATTGCAGATTAAAAGACTTGAAAGAAACAGACAAGGTCACGGGGGACACCACTAGCTAAGTTGTTGGTTTTTCCTAAATTCCTAATATCAAATTTTCATAATATGATAATTTTATAGCTAGGGACTTTGCCTTTTTAATCCGGCAGGCGCTTGTAAGATTCACGCTACGCCACGTAAAAGCGTTTTCGATTTTCGAGTTTGTTTGTATTTGTTAAAGTCTAAAATAAAATAAGTTCTTTTCGTTTCAAACATACTATGCTTAGTTTATAATAGCGCAGCGCTTGCAGCGCTGCTGGTGTGGGGTCTCCTAGCGGTCTCGCTCTTCACTGGAATAACTAATGCTTTCCTACTCATCGTGTGGGTACCTAATGAAAACATATGGGTACACGGTGGAATTTTGTTGTAGAAATTTCATCTTCGTCATTGATAAGACTGTTATCGATACAAAGCAATAAAAATACAGGTTTTAGTCGGTTTGATTTCCCAGTGTGATGTGACAAGCAAACTTTCGAAAACACTTTAATGCAGTTTTCTTTCTTTCAAAAATACAGGCATGTTTTCTTAGAGTACAATTTTCTAGCTACAGTATTAAGAGTAGGTACCTTCCCTTCAGGTGGAATTACAAAATTCCACCCTGTATGTATTAAAACATTTAAGTATAAACTAAACTACAAATTAACATTTTCTGCAAAACCCGGAATTCATGTGTTGATCAACTATGTAGTAGAGGCACGTGGATTGCCAGCGCGCTTGACAAAAGATATTTGAACGTAGCAACAACTCAACTCCAAGATCTACCTAATATCAAATAAAGTTCAAAGTTCAAAATGTGTTTATTCGAAGTAAGATTTTACAAATCACTTTTCGACGTCGACTCTTATATAAAATTCGACGTCCAACTATTATATAAAATATTCGCAACTCAGGTGATGCCTAAATTGTGATCAACTAAAAAGAAGTGATTATACCTATGCTCAGTTATTTCAATTTACTTAGTGTGAGACTTAAAGACCAATGTGGGTCAAGTTGCGTGCCTTGAGAGGGGGTTGTATCCAGCAGTGGACTGCGAAATACGTAGGTATGATGCCACGAGCTGTTCATAATAATGATGACGACTATATCATCCCAAGCGCGATCTCAACGCTGCTGAGAGATATTAATGCAGACCCATGACGAAAACAATTTAGAATGCTTAGCTTAAAACAAAAAACGGCGTGTCAAGTTGACTCAGCACTTGTTCCCAGTGAATTATGTGAGCGGAGTGATGCATGTATTATGTAGAGGGCGGGCAGCCCCGCACCCTTCACACTGGCAACACTGGATGCCCCCCGTCCCCCAGCCCGCGCCCCCGCGAGACCTCGTGACGGCCCACGCGTGATCACACCACCATCACAAATCAAATTTAAAAATCCAAAAGTTTTAAACAAACTATCAAATACCAAGGACCAGACTGTCGTCCATGGTTTGTTATAGAAGAATTATTTTATAACTAGCGACCCGCCCCGGCTCCGCACGGGAAAATGGTTATTGTGGGTTATCCTTAAGTATATTATGTATGTATTATACATATGAATGAACGTTCCTCTTGAATCACTCTTTAAAAAAAACCGCATTAAAATCCGTTGTGTAGTTTTAAAGATTTAAGCATACAAAGGGACATAGATGGGGACATAGGGACAGAGAAAGCGACTTTGTTTTATAATAAGTAGTGATAACTTATTCTTTATAAGTTATAAGTATTAGGCTTTTATTAGGATCATGAATAACGCTCTCATTTATATTAATTTTGTATTGAAGTATTCGCTAGCTTATTCCCTTCTGTCTTTAGATAATAATATAGTAACAATACATTATGTGTCGGATATAATCATAATAAGATATTTATTCCAAAACAACTTCTGATCTGACATTGTGATAATCAAGTGATAGATAATATTTTCCTTTTTTAACTATAAGTGTAATCACGGCGCGTGGCGCACGGTGGCGTAGCTGTGTGCTACGCGGCGTAGCTGTGTGCTACGCGGCGTAGCGAGTGTGCTACGCCAGTTGACTAACTCTGTGGACTAACTGCTGCTTTTTTATTGACAACCAATAAAATATTACATAGAAATTAATAAAACTATTTACTGATAGATAAGTGGACAGTCGGCCTTATTGCTATGGTGGCAATCTCTTCCGGACAAACTTAATTAATAGAGTAGGTATAAACAGAAGAGCTATGCGGGATGGTTATATATAAATAAGTATTGTATATGTTGAACAACTAAAATTTTGATTGTGATGAATTATAATATAAGGTAAATGGCACAAGGAAAAAAAATCTTGAATATTTGACTAGATGCAAAACAGAGAGCTCCAAAGACATCCTTATTAATGTTTTATCTTTGCCAAAATTCTGAAAAGGTCTCGAAGTAACGTTGTCACAAATGCACAATATAATATTATAATTCTCGTTTCAAAAATAAAAGCGTATCTTGAATATTTCTCCTTAAGGCAATAAATTTATTACCTTAGCGAATACCGCTATTGAAAAAATATCGTACTGCGTTTGATATTTTACTTTATGTATAAATAATGTGATATAATGCTACAATAACCTCCCAAAGAACGACTCAAAATTACTTAGTAGTGAAACATCAAGCGTTTCTTTTATGACGCAAAACTTTTATTATTGGATTTCAATGGGCTTTAGTAAAAAATACTTTCAACCGAGGGTGAAATGCATTGGGGTTGCAAACGCCGGCGGCTTATTAGAGTTTGGAGAATAGGCGATAGCGTTTTGGAATTCCTCAGGGAGATGAGGGTGAGTGAAATGAGGACTGTCGTGTGGAAATGCCTCGACGGGCGGCGCCGGCGGCGATTGTAGCGGAGCTAGCGAAGTGTGCTAAAGACAGCGGAGGAGCCGGCCAATCCCGTTGCACCTCGTGATCATTGTCCCCTAAGGCCTCTTCATTATATTTAGGTGTCTTATCCTCTCCATCGTTGATAAATCAAGAATTGATTTGGGCATAGCTACTATGCTGGGTAACTAATATTTCTTCACGTAAATGACTTTCTTACATTCTTTCAGATAATTCTTGGAAAAATAAATAAGGCATATGCCTATCAGTTGCATTAACTTATTTGTGAATTAAAAATAAATAAAGACGCGGGGGCAGTGATTGCTCCCCCAGGGGATGGGGGCAGTGGGAATGACTGGGGGAAACGCGGCCTCGAGGGACGGAGATGGATCCCATAATTGCCCACGCTCTGCGGGAGCGCATTGCTCTGTGCTTCATTGATTCCTACAAATAACAGTTGATAGCGATCATTCCGATGATTTAGGGGACGACTCTTCCTCTCGCTTGCGGATATTAATAAAACAATGTGGTTATCCAAGATTCGTTCCTCTAAATTGAATATGTGAGAAACGCAAACGTTCCTCTAAATTGAATATGTGAGAACAAAACCTACCTCGTCTAATGGCGCAAATGGACAGTATTTTTGTGTATTAATAGATTAGAAAAACTTGTTTCAAAAGTTAGGTCTCATGCGAGGGGCTCGTAACGTAATAATTACTCAACAGCGTCCACCCGATTCAATAGTCGGTTTACTTCATCACACACAAACAACCTGTGAATTCCTTCGCAGACACAGGCACATTTCTCGGATATGATAATGCAGGGTTTAATTGAGGACCTAGCCAAAACTTAAATTATGCTCAGTCAATAGATTTGATCAAAGTAACTTTTTCCGAAAATTAATAAGCAAAATTGGTTTCCCTATCCATACCAATAAAACCAGATATATCATCCGCGATATTGATGTAAAAAAATCCCAGAATTAATTCGAATTCCTGGTTTCTGTTCATATTCCTCGTTTCTATATTGCGAAGTGCTTTAATATTTATGAATGCTAATTGAACAAACCAATTATTTATTTATATACAAAGTCAATAAAATTCAGCCGTACAATTTGAAATTTATCATCATTATCATTAACAGCTCATACATGTCCCCACCGAGGGGCTCGAGCCCGATGCTATAAATAAGCATAAATTTGATTGGACCAAAACGCCCATTAGTTCTGTGCCAATCGAGGTGACTGAGTGAGGTTCTCATTTCTCTGATGGTGGGACGAGATCTTCTGAAACGAGTGCTTCTGTTGTGAATGTGCGGATGTACTACCAAGAAGTAAGTAGGTTTGTAATGTTTAAATAAACGAGGAAGTACGGATGTTTGTCAGTTTGTTCATCTTTATGTTTGAACCAAGTGCGATGACGATGACCAATACTTAGAAGTTATAATTATAACAGAACTAAGAAGAAATTGTAAGGACTGCGTCAAAACCCGATAAAGGCTCTCACTGTTCGTTCACCCTGATTCGAGGGTAAAGGATCGATCAGATCCCTTTGCTGAGGCCTTACATACGTCCTATGCGTATAATTAAAGCGCATATGCGCTAAAAACAAATTTATGTCTAAACTATGAATGATTTGCTCTCCGTCCAGTGATACACCTTTATTAGTTTTCTAAAGAGAATTAGTTAATTTTCCAAAGTAAAAAAAAACAATGCCATGTCCTTCCTCGTGATGCCGCGCCATTGATTTTTATAATTATTTTATGTGCCCTCTAAGCGTCATAGATAAAAAGGAAAAAAATTGGTAGTCACACAGTTTTTTCTTATTTTCGCCGATTTTTTTCTTATTTTTGTTAATAATAATAATAGTAGTGTTACGCGTCCTGTCTTTGTTTCACTTTGCGTTGCGATTTGCGATTCCCTGCGGCCCACAGTAGTAGTAGTGTCGTAATGAGATTACGCTTATACGAGTTCGGTGACGATTACCTCCACCGGCCTGTGAGAGGACCATGTTGTTTTGATATACCCGCGATAAATACTTATGTCAAACCAATTAAACGGATTAAGTATCAACCGAAAGTGCCCTAACAGAGCTCCATTTATCTTCTACTACCTATCTAAATATACCTAAGTAGGCCAAGACAAAATAGTACAATACTTTTTCTTCCTAACCTGCCAAACGCTTTTTTTCTTTATTTGTTGTTTAGGAGCTGATCACGAGCTTAAAGTGCTATTGAATCGTTTTAAAGGATATGTATGTTTAGTGGGTAGATATGTGAAATAAGTTATGTAAAATATCCAAAACTTGAATATAAACCATTTTGATTTTTTAAATTTGATTTTGTAATTAATTCAACGCGCAAACGAACTCGCAAGTAAAAGCCAGTATTTTACACATACATACATATATATTTTTAAATATTTACATTCATCGGGTATATTTACATTGATAGTGAGTTTTTACGACTCAAGTTCTATGATAATTAATTAATAAATGTACACAACACAACATTTTATAACTACTAAAGAGTAGCGCTAACATACAGTTTATTTAACTAGCTAGTCTATTTTGATTATTTTCGCGTGTTTTATATAATTATACGTTATGTTATGTTATGTCTTAGTTACACCTGTTTCTAATTACAATAAAAATACATATTATTAACACAGGAAAAAAAGGGGAATTTTAGTTTTCAGTTTATTAGGGAAGCTAAAGCTAAGTATCTGTCTATTTAACAATACGCAGTACCCCTAGGTAAAGGACTGTCTCAAAACATTGCGGCAAAGTAAACAACGGGTAAAAGACCCTCGAGCATTTATTACGTAAAAAACCTTAGGGGAATCCCATCCCGGCGAGATGAGCATCGAAATTGTATCCCGTTTGTAAACATTGCGCCCTGGCCCTCTGCAGTGAGCAGCGGCGCGCGGGGCTGGCTGCTCGAGAAACGCCTTTTAAATACTCACTTTTATGTCAATCGATGATGTACTACCGATATGCTACATATTAGTCAGGAGAGGTCGTAATTTGAAAATACATCATTTTCTACTTTCTACTCATATAAAAAATAATCTAAGGAGTTTGTACGCGCATTTCAGAACGGCCGCACCAAATTGCACAATTTTTTTGCATTGCAAGAACTTGCTGAAATCACAAATTGCTACGGGAAACATTTACAATGCGGGTGAAGTCGCAGAGCAGCGGCCAGGCTTGGTAACTTGTAAAGTTTCAAGAGACATACTACCTAAGCTTATTAATTACTTACATAATTCGAATCTAATTTTTGAGTTCATGTGTTCGTTTGATGATAAAATACTCATTTACGAAAATCTAAAGTAGTAGAACTAGAAGTTGACTAACTATATAACTAATGCATACTCTAATTCAATTTGGTCTCGAGCTCCTTCGCAGAAGTGCACTTTAGTTGTGCTCAATAATAAAATAAAATGTATTAAATTACAAATTTTTAACGCTACTGAACGACTTCTGCACATTTCTAAAAAAAATGTAGAATGCGTCATCAAATATTATCCCACCCTTTTTTAATACAATTTTTTTTTTGTTGCATTTAGATATCAGTAGAGTATAAGACCGAACGACGAGCGCTCGCCCGTGAGGACCGTATTATAAAAGAAAACGTCTTCAAGGGGCTGTTTTAAAAGGAATTTTTTGTTTGAGGCTTTCGCTCTTAGTACACATTATCGCGTTAAGACCCGTAAATATACAAAATAATGTTAAAAGGAATTGATTTTGAAAAATTTCGGTGTCTAATAGCTTCGATTTAGAACAATCATTGTGCATCCAGAAATAAATTATTGATAAGTTATTTACATATATATCCTTGGTGAATTGGTTATTTGTCGGTGCATTTCGTCCTTAGGAAGGAAGAGGTTCGATTCGCACCACTTACATTATACTAGCTTTACGCCCAAAGCTACGGCCACGTTGTAATTCGAATGTGTTAATAACAGCAACAAAAATACAAGTAGGTATATATGTATATAATTTCTCTGTAATTGTAGCCGCGTGTTCAATGTCGAATCATCTTTCCTATGCACTTTAATCTATTATTCAAAATACAAACCCCCTCCTAAATGACGACACTTGCCGCCGCCCGCCTTGCTCCGAAGGGGATCGGGGAGGTGCGGCGCAGTTGCATAAATTTAGTCAATTTGCCTCGCGGAGACTTTCTGCTGGGTCTGACAGATATTTGTGTTGGGGTTTGGGGAGACGGATCATATTGACACAGACGACGCAGACATTAATGAGGACTAGGTACTCTAGTTACACAGTGGAGTTATCGTATAATTGTTTACGACAAATTGGTGATGGATTAATTCCCCGAAAAGGTTCAATTTTTGAGATATTTTCCAAACGCATGGCAAAGAAACCAAAATATGCCCAAAGTGCGGAAATAATTCTTTTAAAATTAAATTTTTTGCGACACGAATACTTTTATGTAATAAAAGGTTCCTATATATAAATTTAGCAATTTTTTTTTACTATTTTAAAGATTTCAGTTTCAGTTTTAAAAAATCTAATTAGTAATTTTGTCATGAACTTTTAAAAATATGTTACATTATATCTATATAAAATAATTATATAAGAATATCTCTATTACCTGTAATATCTGAATCAATTTTTATTAACTGTTAAATACGCTATAGCTCACTTGCACTCGAGGACGTGATAAATAAATGTAGGGCGAAATAAGTTCATGAATGGATGGATAATGAGGCATTTAATTTATTTACCACATTATACAAAAGTGCGGGATAAAATAATTTATTATCATTATCAAAGGGGATCATTAAAAACTTTTGCATATTTCCTGGCATATTATTTGGCGGCCTTTATTTTATCTATATAATAAAACTGTAGAGGTCGAAAATTGTACATAGAAAAAAAATGATAAAAATAATAAATACCTTTATTTAAAAAATTATGCTTCAATACTTAGTATTTGCCAAAGAATGATATGGAATATGTGTGTGTGAGAGGGTGCAGTCTATGGCCTACTTGATGTCCTGCCCTGCCACCAGCTCGCCGCAGCAGCAAATAATGCAGTAGAAGTGGCTAGTTATGGGCCACAAAATGATCTAATTTGTCATTGACGCGATAAGAAGAAGAGAAGGGTAATATTTTTTTATATAGGTCCCACAACCAGCTTTTGAAAACTATACTATTAGCACAGACTATTACACTAAAACCAGCTTTGGGGGTGCCACATGCTTTTTAGTGTACTTTCTTGCTCACTTTTTTCGTTTTCTGTTTTTCTGGCCGGGCTTTACCACAGATCATTCGGCCTCCCCGCCGAGTTTCCTCTAATTTTGAGCTTTAATTTTGGACACTTTGTTATTCAGGCAGGGTTCATGATTTTAGTCGAGCGGAAATTTAATCCAAGCATGGCAGTCTAATTTCGCGGTTTTAATTTTTAATAACACTGAACATATTCAACCTCCGAGTTGATTAATCTGCACTTTACTTGTATCCCAAACTTCTACATGTACACGTACTAAAATAAACAATCTCTTTGCCCCGCTGACGCAGCATGTTATGAGAACAGGGGTAAATTCCTCCGCAGGGCAGAAGCTCTATTTTTGATTCGTTCGCATCACTTTGTGCTGGCGGCGTATGAGACATAAGTCATAGACTTCCAAGCCGAAGGATGCTGTTTTTCTGTATTTTTGTATCACTTAAATAAAGACCCAGTGTCTAACGGAATGAGCAGATTTTAGTAAAGTAAGTCAGGGAGCCCAAACTAAAACCACTTTTAGCAAAGATTCGGTACGCATCTAAAATAATATACACTTATCTATGTTTCGTAGTGCATGCATCTAGTGACGGGTAACCAGCCTATCGCCTTTACGGCAACTACATCCGAATCCCTTAATTACTTAGACGTTTTATACGATACCCAATAAAGAAATTCAATATGTTATTTTATTACTTTTACGCAGGGAAAACAAAATCAGTAGTTTCCGAAAGTAAACGGAGCGTAAAATTATAGTTCCCTGTATCCACATACACGCACTCACCTTTGCCAATTGTCGCTCTCACTCGAATGAATGTAAAATAGAGTTCCACCCAGAGTGTCCGGACTCCGGACCCTCGATCGCGGTATAATTGCACAAGCTAAGTGCCGCCGCCGATCCGCGCCGATCTGCGCTCCCCAAAGCCAACTATTACGCTTTTATTAAGCCCACCAGCCAACGCGCAACGGCCCAAGAGGGATGCTCATAATTTAATTACATCCCCCAAATAATTTATTACGATGAGAAACGCTGACAGTTTAATCGAAATAAAAGGTTTGAACAATCAGAAGGCTGATAATTTTTAATATTTCTGGTTTAGTTGTGTAATAAGTATCCAGCTAAGTGTTTTTGTTTGTTAGGCGTGGAGGGATTGTGTTATGTATTTCAGAAGATTTCTGCTGAAACAGTTGCACGTGACCGGCGTCGCAGAGGAACGATGGATGTTTCTTTGTTGTCTAGTAAACCCCTTAGCTGAGCAGGCTGATTTTAAGTCGTTTTGTTAATCGTGGACTTCAATCAAATTTGATCGAAGATCGTGGAGAGAGTTAATGCATTTAAGAAGTGGAAAAATAAATCTCAAATCAAGTTATAAAGGTTTCCTTAAAAAGATTATTTGACGACAGTTAATTTTAAGTTTTGAATAAAGTTGAGTAGCGATTAGAGTTCTAAGTAAAGAGTATATCAGGATAGATGATTGCAATGAATATGTAAAGTAAACTAAGAGGAGGGATCTTTAAGCGATTAGTTAACGTCAACTCTTACTATTCTGAATAATTCTTGAAGTTTTGTTTTAGACACGATCGAATTCGAATTGTATTGATTGAAATAGATATAATTATTTGTACCCAGTATACTGCTGCTTAATACTAAATTGAGGCAATTTTACTGATTCAGGGAATCCACGCCTCTTTTCTTTCTATGAAACATTAAATCAAATTCTTCAGTAAATGTTCTTTTTGTGTTCTTAGTAATCTTCATCAATCTGTAAAATGGAAAATTCTGCAGCGAAATCAATTATTGTGATTGGGTAAGACTGTTTTCAAACAGTGAGTTATTCCCCTGAATTTTACAGTACATACATGGAAGTTTCGGAAATCTCTTCGTAAGTACACAAAAAGGCATTGTTCATAACATTATGTTATGTAACCAAAAATATTACCATGATTCTGGCTATGATTCAGGCCGCAATGTTGCCGTCTTGTTTTATAGTGTTACATCGTTTTATTATTATGTATGATATGATTATAATAACATAAAAATGAAGTTGTGAAATTATACTAACAATATAAACCCATTTTTATTATAATTTGTGTGCTAAATGTGAATCGTAATAAAATTTATAAACAGTAGCACAGATGCCTTATTTTTTTAAAGAAAAAAAATATAGAAGAGCAATTCAGAAATAAAAAGCATAACAGGGGCACCCTGACCCCAGGGCACCCTAGGGCTACGTTAGTTCATATAACGTACGGTCACAATCATAAACCCAAGCCATACAACGCATACATAAACATTAAAATACCTTTAAAATATTATGAAATAGAAACTCCTTCCCTAATATCAATTATGCACTGTTAACTTCAAATGAATACGGAGTAAATACAAAGTACCTATAATACAATATTTAAAAAGATTTATATATTTAATTAATTAAAATAAAGATAGAAGCAAAAATGTAAAAAGTAATGGCAAATAATACAAGTAATACTAAGCCTAGTCTGCCTAGCTAGGGTATATTATTTCAGTTTTACAGCATTTTCTGCCAGAGTCAGTTGCAAATCTTTTCTCAATATATTATTGGGCGTGGGGGAGGGGAGGGGGTGGGGTGACGTATTTTTTCTTGCCATTCTTTGTTGGAGCCTCCTCGAGCGAGGAAGTGACACAAAGCGAGACGCACAAGTGCTCTACTCACCCCGCTACACACAAAGCGCTCGCGTGTAATGGACTATGGAAGAATTATTGTCATAATTTTCTATAGAAAATACTCGATGATACCCAACATATTGGAAAGAAAGCTAATAAATGCGATATTTCCTTGATATATGGCAAACATCATATATTTATAAGCTTCACAGAGTTTAGTAGAGCAATAAAAATAAGTTGAGAGAGAGTCTGTTCCAACAATAATGGTTCCGTACTAAAATATTATGTAATTGAACGAAAATGTCATCATCATGTCTACTTACGTCCTCTTCTACACTAATATCACCTAACATTACATAACATAGATGAAATATTTGTATTTGTGTGTGTGTTTGCATGTTTGAAACGAATAAACTCAAAAACCACTAAACCGATCTAAATGTAGCTTGGTATAAAAAAAGAATAAGCCATGGGGAGTAACATAGGCTACCTTTTACCGCGGGAAAGTCCTCATCCCCACGGGATAAAAATGTTAACGCGGAAAGCTAGTATAACAAAGCTTTACAATGAATTACATTAAACAACTAAATCTAATATTCAAAAACCAAAAAAATACCTATATCAGTCTTTTTTTTTTATTCGATGTCATTTCATTTTATCTTAGCATTTTCTTTATTTCATTCGTTTAAAACTGACCCCGTTATTGATTGATGAGTAGGTAATATCATCAGTGTCTAATTTCAATCATCAGCAAAGTCTCACTTAATTTGATATCCGACAATATCCTTTGTGGTAAAAAATGTAACGCATCCCATCACACAGCAATAAGCCTTCCGGGTAACCCTAAAAAGTAATAAACAAAGGAAAAATATGCTTTATACACGATCACATTTCCTCTTATATCCTTTAAAATCAGAACACAACTCATAAGTTTTCACAAACATACTAAAGTAGGTAAAAAAAAAATTATTTCTTTGATAATTCAAAAGAAAAAAAATCACCAAATGTTTTGACGTTTGTTAACATAACTATCCAGCTCGTCATTTTATTTTTAAGGAAACCTACAATACAGTCGGAGACAACCTTAATTCGAGGCAAGGAATCCTAAAAATAATAAGGAAAGATAAAATATATTATGTTATTATGCTGGTCTATACGTTTTTATTAATTAGCTTTCTTTATTCTCAATATTACTTATTAATAAATTAATGAAAAACAAAACAGATCGCGTTGATATCTTTTCTATGAAGACTCTCGCTTTTTCGTGTAGTACATTACAAAATATTACTTGTTATTAGCTGATTCTCTGAATATTATATATTAATATACATAACAACAATACTTCCAAGCGCAGCAAGCAACTAAGTAGGTAGGTAGTACTTCAAGATTATTATTTTTTTGTTTTTTTTATTATATATATGACAAGACTTGTCAGTAACTGTAACCCAAACATTACCAAATTGTCACCACTGACAGAAGCCACAATTATAAATATTGAATTGAATTGAACATTACCAAAACATTACGAGTAATCGACACACTGCAGTAAATTAATTGATATGCAAAGTAAATGTTAGTTAGACGCATTGCATACCTGGTTTTGAATCTAGATCCTACTGGTTTTGAATTTACGTATAATTTACTTGTAGCTGGACTGGCTGGACAAACTTCTTTGTTATTATTAACTAGAGCTGCCCTCTAGTGAAAAACTTGTAAGACGGCTACAAGTCTTTAAACAGTCTTCGTCTTGAACTGTTGCTTACTACTTCATTGCCTGAGGAGACAACGAAAACTTTGTACTCCCTTTCACTTTTGAGTGGTGCCGTCTCGCTCGCGCGCGGCAACACGCCGAGTCGGCGGGCGGTGATTGGTGCTCCACTGCGCTCCACTGCCAGCCTCGAGTCGACCGTTGCTCGCGCGTCACGCGTGTCGCTCAAACCGCTAAAATCTCGCGCTCAAGTTTACACTTTGAGAACAACAAAATGAGTTAAAGAAGTATTTCCAGTGAAACTAGTGCCATATTGTGGATGTTTGGTGACTTGGAAACGAATCAGTGATAGTTCTTGTGTGAAGAATAGTGAACGACAGTTAAGTTGAAGTTAAGCGATTGTTAATACATAATTTGTGTTGCAACTCACATGATGGGTGCGTAGGATTTAGACAGTGCGAAGTGTAGTGCAGTTCGCAGCCGCCATGAGGCCCCAATGGCTGCTTTCTCCGGTGACACTGTTGCTGCTGGTGTGCACAGGTAAGCGGAGACAACCTACTTACTTTCTGACTCACAAGCTCACCTCGCGGCCGCGTCGCGGATCAACAACTTGGCCGTGTTTGTGTGTGTGTGTGTGTCTCGTGCACGTGTGAGTGTCTGCCATTGTGGAGCCGTTATTGCTTGCTTGCTGCACGGACTGGCTTGCGCTTTCAAAGCATTAAATAGAATGCTACCTGGCTCTTTCATGTCCCTTGCACTAACAACACTTGTATGCTTATAGCTTCCTGGTGTTTTGGTTGTGGTTTGCTTTGCAAATTTGGTTTTAACGTCTCCATTTCATTCATCCATCACCGTGAATCAAAACAGAACTATCCAGATTTCAAGTATATTAAGGGCTATAATTTCCATTAATATCCCAGGCTTTGGTGGTTCATGATTTTATGGCTAAAAGGTCTATATTTAAGAGGCATTTATGCAAAGTTTCAAGTTTAGGAGACTCATAGTTTTCGAGAAATTAAATTTCTAAAATCAACAAATTTGGTTATAAAAAGAACACGTTTTTTTTTTTTGCGTGGTAGGGTGTTCGTACCGAGTTCATACAGCCAAATTTACTAAATAAATCAAGTAAGTAAGTTTTTTCTTTCCTTTCTGAACGAAACTTAAAACTACGTCATGTCATGTGACGTAGAAACGATAGTCTAGGCGGGTGCGAGCGAAGCGAGCACGGGACTTCGGGGCACCCCTACTTCGCCGGGTTAGGTTAGAAGGGTATGGCGGACGGTAGCTGGGCGAGCGCAGCTCGCACAGCTTCCTCCGCCATACCCTTCGGGGTTAGGTTACATGATGACCCCCCATGCCTGCTTGCAGGCATGTTAAGAGTAAATATATATATTTAGTTAGAACGAAATAGACTAGGCGGGTGCGAGCGAAGCGAGCACGGGACTTCGGGGCACCCCTACTTCGCCGGGTTAGGTTAGAAGGGTATGGCGGACGGCAGCTGGGCGAGCGCAGCTCGCACAGCTTCCTCCGCCATACCCTTCGGGGTTAGGTTACATGATGACCCCCCATGCCTGCTTGCAGGCATGATAACCTTGAATATCTTAAAAACTATTCTTTGTGAGGGGGAGGGGGGTATACCCAACTCCCCCCCCCCCTAATTGTGGTATAATTAGTTACCAAATATGGCCTAATTAACCTAAAAATGGTTATAAAACTGGACATAACCTCAAAACTTTGACCTTAAATATCTCGAAAACTATGCACCTCCTAGGGGGGGGGATGGTATCGGGGGACACACCCCCCCCTCCCCCTCCCCCCCCTCACCCCTTCTCCCCCAAAATCGTGGGATATTAATGGAAATTTTTACCATCATTCCAATGAATTGTTTTACTAATACTTCCTTGGTGGGGAGGGGAGGGATATGTAACAGGGTAATAAATAGGACTGGCTAAAATTAAACAATCTTCAAAGACTACGTAACTGGTACTAAATTAATGGTCAATAGTGATTGTCACATCTACTCAAGGATGTTATAAGTACCTACTATCGTACAACATCCTTGCATCTACTAAACTAAAACGTCGGCTAAACCTTTACCATTTTAAGAAGAATTTTTAATGTAAGTACCTATACGAATTTTGATTAACGTTTTCTCATACTGGTTCTCTATCATTAAAAGGTTATTTTTAAAAACAATGATTATTCTCCTAATGAGCAGTTCTTGTGCCATCCATTTCATGAGTAATAAACTAGAAACAAACGACTGCTCCAAGGCGTCACTAAACATTTCCTTGACTCATAATTTATTAAAATTAAATCGATCTACGTAAATATGTAGGTAGGTACCTACCATTTATATATATATATTTTCATCAGCCTTTTTATTTTACATTGTCTGTGGCTTTTTTCTTATAATTTCCTGAGCACTGTATTCTACTATGGCGTTGTCCAGAAAAGTAACGCGTATTAAGTTAAAACAAAAAAGAATATTTATTCTTTTTATATGTATAAAAAACAAAATGTGCCTGAAAAATTGTTATCAATCAATAATAATTAAGTATATATTTTTTCCAGGCTTTAAAGTCTTGAAATGTATAGATATTTAATTCACAGTATCTGACACGGTAAGAAAACATTATTGCGGCTTGTACTTATTTTAAGTATTTTCGCGATGCTATAAATAATTCTAACACAAAGAGTAACGAAAATGTATTGCATGAAACTCTCAGTTTAGAAAAGAAACGAAAACAGCAATTACATTGTACCTAAGTCTTCACGGAAAATGACTTACTTACCGCACTCTGCCACACCGCCGCGAAGTAATAAATAAATCTTCGACTTCAAAAGCAGACGGTAAGTGGGCAGGGTGGGTAGGTGCTTGCAAAAGGAACATTTTCAGAATTGCGGGCGGCAATTTCCTTAAATTAGAAAAAAAAAACTGACTGTGAGTACCTACCTCTGCAGATGTAATTTGAATACTTACCGTTTTATCCTTAGTACTCGGTAGGAGAGGTGAGTCTTCAAACATGCTTTGCTTTACTGTACTCGATTGTTATAACTGCGCGGGTTACTAACAAATACAGCATGATTTTACTTATTAATTACCTATCAGCACTTGTTATTTGTTATTTCATGATCAAAAAAAGATAACATCTTCGTACAGCAAAAAAAAAAACAAAAACACTTTTAAAAATGTAAATAATGTACCTCTCTTATCTAGCCAGCTCTTTGACTCAAAATCTAAATATTATCATGTTTTTTAAACAACTATTATTTTGCTGTCCGTAAAACAATTTAAACAGGAAGCTTCCAAATTGTCATACGAAACATATTACAGAACAAAAAAATTTTTGTTGCGAAATAACATGTATTGTGAATTTCCATTCTACTCAAGTACATTTAGTTTTTCTTTTGCGGATTATTGTTTTTATTTTAAGAAAAAATATTTATAAATATATTATGTTCAGTGATTACAGCCTAACCTATCACTACATAGTATAAAACAAAGTCGCTTTCTCTGTCCCTATGTCCCTCCCTATGTCCCTTTGTACGCTTAAATCTTTAAAACTACGCAACGGATTTTGATGCGGTTTTTTTTAATAGATTGAGTGATTCAAGAGGAAGGTTTATATCTATAATACATGCATAATATACTCAAGAATAACCCACAGTAACCATTTTCCCGTGCGGAGCCGGGGCGGGTCGCTAGTTAATAATAAAATAACAAACCAGCCCCGTTAGTACAAACAAAGTAAGTAAGTACTATAGCAATTCGGTAGCCCGAGGGACAGGGCCAGGACATATTTTTGTCGTGCCTACACTTTCATCCTATTGATGGAAATAATAATGTGGCTTGTTTCTCATAGAAATTTTCCCACAGTCAGATGGTCAGTCTCTTGTCACAGTGTTTCATGTTGCCCGAGAAGGTGGAAAAATGTGGTGGTGTTTTAAGAATTAATCTAACGATTTTTTCCATTGGTTAGCAATATGAGAATTACACATACAAGTTCATTGATAGTATAATTAAATACGCATATAGTATAGGTATAATATACAATGATTAAATCTTTTGTGAAAATTAAACTTAGGTTGTATAAGGACTTGATATTCTTCTTATATATAAAATTCTCGTGTCACAGTGTTCGATTCCATACTCCTCCGAAACGGCTAGACCGATTCTCATGAAATTTTGTGAGCGTATTCAGTAGGTCTGAGAATCGGCCAACATCTATTTTTCATCCCCAAAAAAAAAAAAAACAAATAAAAAAAACAACGCGGGCGTAGCCGTGGGCGGACAGCTAGTAAATATATAATTTTAATACAACCACACCATAGAAGTATTACTAAATGTAACACATAAAAGGAAAATAATTGGAAGTCGTTGTCAGCAGGTTTTAATTACGCCGCCGTTAAAGTAAAATATCATTAGCTAAACTGGACTTCAAAGAAACCTCTGCTTTGCATTATTTTTACATTTTCTCGTATTTATTTACCACTAACTTTATACTGCGTTAATTTCATTTAAAGCAATTAATTCACGAATACGCGTTTCTTCGAAAATGTACAAATGAGTAAATAATAATTATGTATGGCAAAATTTGGAAATGCCTCCGGCCAAATAATATTATGAAATATGTAAGAATTGCTGCGATGAGTGCTGAAACAAAGGAGTCATTAATTAACAAAGTGAATATGAACGTTGACTACTTAGACAAAAAAAATATTACACAGATAGGTCCATCAACACGTTTTACTCCAAGCTTTGTATTCAGTAGGGTTTGTTATGAAGTAGTCTTAAGCTTAACAGAGAAGCGTGGGCCGCGCTATAGTTGCTATAGATCAACCCTAATCTGAGCCGTCATTAAGCTGGCGTGGCAAGTTTAATAGTTTTTTTGTGTTGGAGTAAATTAGGCAGCTTGGTGCTGAGTTGAGAGAGTGAAACCGTGTTTGGGAACCGGTCGGCGCGCAGGTGCGCCGGCGCAGCGCAGCGCCGCCGACCGGGGCCATCTTTCGAAAGCGGTTGGCCAACTATCTACGCGCATTTTATTATTTTTGTAAGTAGGCAACGAGCAACATTGAATAGAACACGTGCAATCCACTTTGGAAACGATTTTGTTGAGAGCTTGCTTTTGGTCAAATTCTTAATCTCTTAGGAAATAATGACTGATAATTATTTCAAGATTGGTAAAGAAACAAATATTGAATCATGTAGATCAGTTAAAAAAGCAATACTAAAATATAATACAAATTCGTATTGGTTCACAAATGATACTTACCTGCTATACATAACATATAAAAGTAAAATAAATAGAAAACAGGTAGAAAAGTAAACATAAAATAGACAAATATATTCAGTACAGTACCATTATTACACCACAGCATTCACGTAACCGTGAAACGTTCTTACGTATGTAACTAATTGAAAGTCAATTCCTCAAAAGTTAGGATTTTGAACAAACATTCGCCAATTACTAAATAGCTGATAAAATTATTCAGGTCTGTCTGACCGTTGTTGTTCAAAAAATATTCATGTTCCGTATGCCCGGCTTGTACAAGTTGTACAGCAGAGTATGGTCTAACTCCCATAAAAACTTTCATCTCCAATATAACCCCCTAAGGAATTCTAAATCAACCATTTTAGCGCAGTCTCTGTGTGTATCTATGTTAGAATGTTTTCACTAAATCACATGTTACTAGAACTACCAGTTGATGCTATGTTAACATTTAGTCATTCAGAGATTGATAGAATAGAATAGAATATATTTTATTGCACACCAGTAGTAGTTTATTATTTTCAAATGAAAGTTCGGTTCGGAGACTGCGCAATATCTTTTCTTCCCAAATATCGTAGTGTCTTAAATCTAAAGTCTTTGACCAATGTGTGAGTTACGGATCTGAGACGTGGTCATCCGTAAGTTACTGCCATCGGCACCATAAAGGCTGAAAGTCAACCAAAGAGCGACGGAGAGGGCTACGAGTATGCTTGCAGTTTCCTTGCGTGATCGAATCAGGAATGATGAGATCCGCAGGCGAACCAGAGTCGCCGACATAGCCCAATGAATCGCCAAACTTAAGTGGCAATGGGCTGGGCACATTACGCGTAGTTCAGAAATAAAATTTCACATACCTACGAGTAATAGCTTATGTATGACTTTTATATAGGTATAGGTAGGTACTTACTAATTAATAAATTAAATACGTAAATAAAGTCACGCCTACCTTTTACCGTCCTCATCTGCATTTATATTTTTGCGTAATTCATTTAAATTAATGTTATAAATACACTAAAGTACTAACACACATTATCACGGGTTTTCTCCACGATTTAGTTCTAAGAGTGTTCATAATGTAATAAATGTTTGTAAAGGTAGCTTTTCGCTGGAATGATGTATATTTTTAAAATTTCTGCCTGAGTTAACATTACTTAAAACCCAAAATAAAATCTATGTTAAACAAAGTAAAATAAGTAATTAAACAGAGCAAAGAGGCTAAACGCTCTTAAAAGAGCAGTATTACCAGTGTCAACTGCCCAGCGAGTATCACAGTCACGCTGCTACTAGGCTCCCAGCTCTTTTAAAGGTTGATTGTTAAATTTGTCCCTGTTATGTGATGACCTGACATTCTGCTAGTGCCAGAGCCAATAGCAGCCAACCTTTACCTTTGTTGTAGTTATATACAATTAATACATAATAGAGGCAACTATGTACCTGCGTACATACAACACACACTCGCACGAAGCAGTGCGTCCGTCGTACATTATGTTCTACACAATACGGGTTTCCACGGTTCTATTAACTCGATACAATGCCGTTGTCTTATCTTCGCGTTCTCACGATCGTATTTTGCGCGAATTTTCCCATTACACTGCACCTCATTTCTTCATTGAATGCCCCTAAAGAAACAGAACGAAAATATAAAAACATAAACAACCCATGTCCGTTCTTAAATATTATCAACTATGTTTATGTTCCTATTTATAAGGTAACCATCTTTCCGCCCCACGGCTCGGCTAACAGATTTTCCCGTGGGAATGACGTATTTTCCCGCAGTAAAAAGTAGCCTATATCAGCTATTCTGATGTATAAGCTATATTATTGTAAAGTTTCATTAAAATCCATTCAGTAGTTTTTGCGTGAAAGAGTAACAAACATACATCAATCAATACTTACAAACTTTCGCATTTATAATATTAGTAGGATTTGTAACACGGAGGAAGATCGAAGTTCTTATGACATGACACAGATACTTGGATGCTTGAAAAGGAAACTCCGATCTATCTGCTGTTAAAAACTGATTTAAGAGTATTTTTTGTATTATTCGTATTAATATTGTTTTCAAAAATCTGAAAATGGTGTTCTGGAGAGCCGGTTCGCTCAGATAACCAGGAAGGTGTACGGTGGGCAACTGGGCCAGACAGAAGGGTGTTTCTTAGTATTTCACCCTTTGTGTACCTCAGAAAATTGAGTAAATTTGATGTGCGGTTTCATAGAAAATTAATATTTTGATGGTAATCTTTTTGTAAGTATTCATTTAATAACACCGTGGTGACGTATTGCTTAAACGTGTTATTTGCCTGTATCGAATTGACCCGGACAAACTACAGAAACCAATTTCGTGTCATTCATCAATTTATGCACGTATAGTGAAGTAAGGTAGGTTTTGTGGCATTTCGCTTACCGATCACGAGTGAGCGTTTGCAAGCAATCCTACACAGAACTGGTATTACTGGAACGCTTTAAAAATATCCGATTAGAATACTCAAGTGGAGCGGCGACGACGACGACGCCTCGCGTTTATTTATTCGTTCGTACGACAATGCGTCCGCTACATACAGATTCTTGCTTGCGATCCAATGCCAGAAATGATTAGAATTTTAAAGAGTCTGAATATGCCCGCTAACTACACTTATTACTTTATCTCGGCATGAGCGAGCAAGTCTACTTCTTTATACATCATACACACACATACAATTTAATTAGCTCGTAATAAAGTATTTCTCTGAATTACCAGAGTACGAGAGGTCGTTGGGGCGACCAACCAATCTATCGGGTTTCATTTTAGGAGAAATTCGATTTATCTGCGGTTCGCCGTGTTTTCTCGCATAAGAAAAATTGCTGGAAACCTGTGATATAGCATAGCTATGTTCACCTCACCATTACCTACATTATTGTAATCAACACCGAAATAATTTTAAGATGGTATCCACTCGTTACATATTTTTATTTTATTTTCTTCCGTTATCCATAATATTATATTTAGATTAGGAATAGATATTAATATTCCCCAGCTCTAGGTAGGTACCTACTTCTACTACAAATTTTAGAGGTAACATGATTTCGAGTTTTCGTTGATCTGTTTTCGTTTAAGCATAACGTTTACAATTTTTGTTTTTTATGCGGGATATTAACATGAACATAATTTTATTTGTTTATGAAACTTTGACGCTTACACGTATATTTACCTAGCTACCTTCCTTACTTATACTCGTACTTTACTCCATAACTTCACTGTTGGCACTTTAGCAGGTTGGCTCGTCTTGTAATTTTAATAATTCAGTAAGTTGTACAAGTTTCTGCGATGTTCACGAAGTAAGGTTTCAGGCTGGAGTTGAAACATGTTTCATCGTTCTGTGATCTTATTAGGTTAATAAATAAAAGTGTTCTGTTATTTGGTGATATTTTGGACAAGTCTATGACTGCCGCCGCTGCACGGTGGTTCCCGCGCCATACAAGGGCGCGTCAATATTCGAAATTAATCTATTTTATGGTTTATCAAGCAATAAAATGCTTTTCTTTTATTAGAAATTATATATTTGTGTATTAATAACTAAAATTATGTATTACTTTTATAATGACATGATAAAAACATGGCAAATAAAATTTTAATTTTAACAAATTATCAAGTATTTTACAGCTTTCGATAAAATTCTTTTTTTTTTAGTGTGTAACTTTCAGAACTTAACAAAACCCTATTTAATAGGTCTTGGTTTATTATCACACGAGATATTTTGCGTGTGTGGTGAAGACAAAATGACTTATGATCCGTATCCGTGCTTCTCCTGCTTCCTCGGACAATTTTCCTATTTATTGCTATAAGATCTTATGAACGGAAGCTGGAAGGTAATAACACGGATACATTTCAACGAGTAACTTAGCGGTTTCTAAAGAAAACTGGCGAAAATTTGCGTTAACTATTCTCTAGAATCTATTCAGAATTACGATTTAAAAGCTTTTGTTATATAAATTGATGTCTGTTCTAGAACTCTGATTTTTTTTACAGATTCTCTTTACACGGGCATAGAGAGGTTCCAGACTCAAACTTTCAAAATTGTTAACTAGTTCTTTCAAGCTGTTTTTAATTTCATCAAAAACCAGGCTTATTACTTTTGTGGATTTCAGTACTTTTCCAAAATAATTGTACCAAATATCAAACAGGGTTATTTGATAGGGTGTAGTTATAGTAATTATCTAAAAATAAATACCGAAAATTAATTTTACACATGAGAAAACAAAGAGTAAGAAGAAATCACAATATAAGAGCGCGTAGCAGACTGCTACGACAACTAGGCTAAGTTCGTAGCACTTGAATAGCTCAAAAAGTAGGTAAAAGTAGTTGTAGCCATGAATATTATCTAAAAGAAGAAGCTTCAATCTTCACATTAAACATCAATTTAGGCGCGGCCAGTAGCGGCCAACTAGTTAAAAGTCTCAATGAAAATATAATAAAATAAAAAATATAACTAAAATATGGTACGGCGTAGCAGTCACATTTCAAATACAATAACGGTTTTAATCTTCAAAATTTGTGTTGTTCACATAGTACATACCCTGTTTCTCAATATCTATTAAAGAAAAACTTGATACAAATAACCAATTTGTAACAACAAGTCAAAAACGTGAACGGTGCGTATAAATTAATTGATGATAATATGGCTACGTACAAAATACGCTGACTTCTAATTGAAATTTAATACGGAAGTAATTTTTTTTCTTATCTCATATTCATGAATGTGGGTAGTTTTGAGTCTTGTCTGTCATATAATCACATGAAAATGAAAAAATAAAATCACGCATTTTTCTATTATTGTCGTATGGCGGAGACCTTTGTGCGCTGCTTTGTAGCAATTTCCAGAATACAAATTGAATTTAAATTGTTATATCGTACGTATACCGTATTTTATTCAACCCCCCTGGAGGTATCGTATGGTAGGAGTGATTGATTGGTAATAGTCGTTAAATGTGAAATATTAGTAGTTTAGAAAATTCCTTGAAGGACAGTTTACATATTATGTTTAAATAATCAATTTTCTTAAAACAATTGTGTGCCGATGGCCATTAGTGGCTATGTGGCTAGGACTGATGATGGCTTATTAATTGGTTTTTAAAGAGAAATGGTCAACAATATTTTGCAGAGACGCTAAAATCATTGCGCTTCCAATTTACTGCAAACAGCCGATACTGCTTTCATGGTGATTTTGTTATTGATTACGTATATATCTTATATATACATACATATTTGGTTTCAAAACGCATAAGTGTTTTAGAAATGCAATTAATCGAAAACATTTGGCTCTAATAAAGAAAATCGTTATTTTTATGGTTTGTCAAAATAGACAATACTTCGCTCTAGTTTGCCAAACGTTATCTTTAATTTGATTGAAGGTTTTCTATTCATCCCTTCCACGAGACTAAATAATTTTGTATATGTTTGTAGTAAAATCGAATATACATATTATAATAAATAAATGATAATACTTTTCTTACTTCCTTACCAAAATAAATTGTAAAGAACAAAGAAATGTGACATTTGTTGTAGACATGATCTAAATGCAACATCAATTTAGAAAATATGATGCAGGCAGGACTATGGGTTGTGTTGAATCCCGCGCAGCAGGTAAAACCACGTAAAACGATCACGTTTCTTGGTTGTTGCGAAGCGACGTTGCCACCCCGTGCGTGCGAGCGGGACGCAGCGAGAGTTACTCGCGCGGGGGTGAGAGAGGGCGCGCATGGGCCAGGTAACCGCTGCGCCGGCGCACCGAGGCCTGCGCGTGCACCGAAATCACAATACCAGATGCTACCAACGACAACAACGGTTCGCTAAGCACCCGCACCGCGCTATCTTTCAACAACGCCACTTCTCACTTCTCTACCTTCTACGGGGCGCTAAGCTTGAACTAACTGAACACAAAGCTCGTTACATTCGTGTAAATTAAATGTTTAATAATATCATGCATGACAAATATCTTTCTTAAAAAATTAAGTGAAATTCTATCATTCAATTAAATCAACACGACAGATCCTGATGACTAGGTGGTAGAGTACTTTTAACTCACCACAAATTATACAAACAAATGTTAAACCTTACTTAAATATTGAATCTTGAATAAAACACTGCAGAGATCACTACATAGTATAAAACAAAGTCGCTTTCTCTGTCCCTGTGTCCCTCCTTATGTCCCTTTGTATGCTTAAATTTTTTAATCACTCTATTTTAATAGATAGAGTGATTCAAGAGGAAGGTTTATATGTATAATACATGCATAATATACTCAAGGATAACCCACAATAACCATTTTCCCGTGCGGAGCCGGGGCGGGTCGCTAGTAATATTATAAAGAATAAACTTGTCTGTGTTCAGTAAAATGTTTTTTGAGTCCATCTAAGAAATGTATAACTTCGGTGAATTTACCAGTAGGTAACAGTTTAAACTTAACGACGATAATTGGCGTTTAAAAGCACTTTATATTCTTAAGTGTGGCTCTAAATAAACACATTGAGTAGCGCGCGTCCCGCAGCCGGATGTAGCGGGGCGCGGGGCGGCCGCCGGGTCCCACTCAACAACATCCAATCACAAAACCTCTAACAGTACCCATCTGACAATCGTGATCGTGAATTTTCGTGCATTTTTTTATTTTTAGCACTTGTTACTAAGAAATATGGCGTAGTAGTAGTTTAACAATTATCATAAGTATCAACAAAATTCGTCATAATTTAAAAAAATATAAAAAAATATCATTATTAAAATATTTGTTGACTTTATTGGGCCCACGCAGAGCATGCCATCCACTAGCAGGACCGACGATCTGGTGAGGGTCACAGAAGCTCGATCGTAGTGAAGATTTTGTTCAGCATTGGACGTCTTTCGCCTGAAATGATGATGACGGGTTGACGAGCAAACACACCAGATTTGATTGATTTGACACAATGATTTTCCAATCGTGGTTTTATTTATTATGATTTTCATAATTCAACAAGGCACGTATGTGTCGAAAAAAGTCCGGTGGTTAATTGGTGTAGACCACCGCTGACGGCTGACAAAAGCGTCAATAAAGTAACAATAAAAGGGTGTCGATTTAAATAAATATAATATTAACATAGAATTGGTCTAAACGGCTTATTATATCTAAGTAATCGGGGCAACCGACTTAACCAAGGGATGTAAATATGCTAAAATTTAAAATAAATTCTTAGAACTCTGCTTATTTTTCTAGCTCTTGGAGTTATTTTTTCTAGCAATTGTTCTTCGATCTTTCGGTATTCGTTCTTGAATAGAGGACCCTTGCACTAGCAATACATGTTAGCATTTTTCAAAGCGCCCCTCATCCTCCACATGTTGAGATTCTGTCAAAGAATAAATTACTCTGGCAAAAAAATATCTCGCTCGCTGGCGTTGTTCCCTAGTCTAGAGGATATTTATTACATTCTCGGTACCTAACGTACTACACTCACTTAGAAATAATAAAAATTGGTTAGTTACAAAGACGATAGTATATCAACAACTGAAAAACTTGTGTCGAATATTAAATTAAATATACATTACATGGTATGGTATATTACTACCAAACCAATTTCTTGCTTACTTGCTTCACTAGCTTCATGATATGTGATGTGATTTAAAAGTAGATGCAATATCCAGTAGTAGTGTTATTCAAAGTAGCGAATGTTATTCTTTCTGTTTTGTCTCTATGTACATCAATTCTTTAGTACAGTATTTTCAGTTGTTTTCTTTGTAGCGTTGTCAAGTAATGTATCTGTTGTTTTATTTTTTGCCGACGCGACGTCAAAAAAGGAGGAGGTTCAGATTTCGACGCGGAGTCGCGTACATATTATTATTTTTTGGGTCTTTGACTGCGTCCTAATTCCATTTTTTTTATTCATTTGGGGCATTATAATATTATAAATATACAATTATAAATATTTCATTTCTCTACGACTGCATTTTGACTCTTCTACGCTTCATTTTATATTTTGTCTTTTTTTGTTATCTTATATACATACCTACACTAGCTGTCTGCCCGCGGCTACGCCCGCGTTGTTTTCCGACTTTTCCGTTATAATTTTTAACTATCCCACGGGAACTATTTAATTTTCCGGGATTAAAAGTATCCAAGATGTTGACCTAGGATGTAAAGAACCACCATGCAAAGTTTCATTCAAAGGGGTCCAATAGTTTCGGAGATTAGCCCGTACAAACAGACAAACAGACAGAGAACCAAAAAAACAGATTTTTTATGTACAGATTTTCGACCTCTATAGTTTTATTATATAGATAAGACAGGCTCTTTTAATAAATAATATTGTATTTTAAACGTTACAAAGTAAAAGAATAAGTCATAATGACTTTACAGCTTCTGCAGAAAGGATCCTTACCTTAATTTTTCATTATTAAGCTCCGGTTCTTAGAAAACTACTTTATTTACGAGCTGGTTCTGGAAATATAATATTTAAACACGAATGACGAAATCGAAACATTGTCTTTTAGAAAGGAAACAAGTATTAAATAGTAACTTATTCGAAGGCCAACTCGTGGAATGTAATACAGCCGCTAGTCTGCAAGTCAGTACAATAAGTCAGCCGCGACTTCACTGGCTTGGTTCTGATTTATCTCATAGAAAAGAAAAAGGGTACGGTATCTCATGAGGATAAAATATTCCCCTCAATAAAAGAAGTCTTTGTAAAAACATCAGAAGAAAGCCCCTGGGCCAAGTGCGTCTTTGAATCAAAACTGACTGTGGATAAAAAATATTTAATTTTTCTTATAACAAATAACGGACGGACTAATAATACCTTTCAAAGTCAGTTAAAAATAATAATGAACTTTTCCTAATATTCTTCTAAATACACGTAAAATAAAAACATTATATCGGCAAACAGTAATAGGTAGGTAGGTACATATTTTATGAAGGGTCTCGCATGTTGTTGTTTTCTTTAGCATACAAATAACATATTTTCATATTATTTTGATGATCAAAATAAAGAAAACAATGAATTACTTATGTATATGTCACAGTTAAAACCCGTTTTTAGATAGAACGCGTTTTTCCTAGTTAGAACTAGGTTTTACTTTATGGCTTTGTTAATACTAGAATTAACCAATGCTCAAAATTGAATATCAGTTAAAACTAGTTGTACGTTCAACTCATTACCAGGCGGGTGCGAGCGCAGCGAGCACGGGAGTTCAGGGCACCCCTACTTCGGATAGTATAGGTTCGAAGGGTATGGCAGAACCGATGTGGGCGAGCGTAGCGAGCCCAGATCGTTTGCCATACCCTTCGTGTTAGGTTACACATGGATATTAAAGAATAACTAGTTCTTACTAGACAAAACGCGTTTTGTCTAGTAAGCACTAGTTTTAACTGATATTCAATTTTGAGCATTGGTTAATTCTAGTATTAACAAAGCCATAAAGTAAAACCTAGTTCTAACTAGGAAAAACGCGTTCTATCTAAAAACTGGTTTTAACTGTAACATATATACATTGGCATACATACATGAATATTGTTTTGTTTAATTTTATTTATTGAATGCGATAGGCTGATATTTCAGTTGTACAAATACATCTAGAGGAAAGATTTGTTTTTTTTTTGCATTGAATAGGCTCTGAAACTACTGAACCGAACTTAAACTTGGTACAAAGATAATAATAATAATTTATTTTCCAAACCAGTTATACATGATCATCCGTATTGTAAAACATGTTAACATTAAACATTGAACATGTCAGAGATAAGCTGCGGACCCTGCACTAGGCATAGCCTGTATCGCGGGGGCCAGAAAACAGATTAACTACATAATGTTATGACAGTCACAAAAGTTCGGACGTAACCTTTAATCGCTCAATAGGTATGTGCGTTAATATATATTATAGGGGAAAATAAATCTGTAGATAAATTTAGACGAAAGTGGTGTGAATCTGTGCATGCAAAATAAACCTTGAGAAAGGTATAGGCTACCTTTTACCCCGGGAAAAATCCTCATCCTTACGGGAGAAACTGATAACGCGAGCGGAGCCGCGGCGGAAAGCCAGTAGTGTATGAAGTGTTGTAAATTTTAATTAAATTTAGGGCAATTACGCATTATTACCGGTTCCATTCCAAATCCGAGAAACCTCCATACAAACTATGTCGGATAGAACCTTTGGATTTTGGAACGAAATTCTCGGATTCGGACGCAGTGCGTAACCGCTCTTAGGGTAAGGTTGGTTGGAGAGTCTTTCGGTAACAGCCTATTAAAAGATTAACCTTTACCCTCTCTCTATGCAGTCGCGTGCTATTACTTTCGTTCGAGCTAAGTACCCGATGTTTGCCACTCGTGCGCCAAAACTACGAGCCTCTACCTCTACACAGTCTCCCTTTCAATTCCAAGAAATGCCACGCACGATAATGGCCGTGTCGCTAGCTTCATAAGCCGTAAGCTCCACATTATTATCGGACGGGGCACGGGCGCGGATGCGGCAGACGGTTTTTTATTTTTCTCAAAGTTTTTTAACTTCTGATGGCATTAAGTTTTTTTTAAGCCAAACCAAACAAATGAATTTGATTATTAGTTCGACGAAACATACATATTTTACATTTAACTCCTCCCTAGTAACGAAATTAGTATTTTACAAATGTTCTTAGCCTCAACTTACGGCAGGTAGTCGCAAGCCGCCGCCGCCGCCGCCGCTCCCGTGCCCTCCCTCGCCAGGTTTGGTGTGGCTAGCGCCTTAGAATCTGATAGTGTTGAGGATGCTACAGTGTGTTTCGGTTATATCTGTTTAATATCTTATTTTTATTTAAGTATATATGTATTTTTAGTAGCTATATAGGATATTAAAGCTAGACAAGCTATGCTTTCAGTTTGCGGTTATAGATTTCATTGACACAGCTGTAATATCTACACGTAGCTTAGTGGTAGGTAATAAAGCATGCATGATTGATTAGATTAATTACCTTCTATAATAACATTGACACCCATGGGAATTGGGTTGGTCCAATTCTAAGCCAGGACTCTGGAACCATTAAGGATATTTAACTCGATATCCCTAAAGATTACTTTCACGGAAAAAAGTGAACTTAGACATATAATTATAATAATCTTATTGTATAACAAGTAACAACTACAACTTTGTACCTGTTATTTACGACGCAATTACTGTTGACTCGTAGTTATATGTCACCTTCAGGGTATACCCTATTTGACAATGACTTGAAATGACAATCAAGCGTAGACGTAGGTCAATTCCATATACATGAAAGAAATTGAAGGCGCCGATACTTTGCATCTACATGTGCGTGCGGTTGATTAAACAGGTCTTCGCCAGTCGTAGGTGGCTGGCAACTGGTAAAGTAGCACTCCGTCAGTTGCGGTATCACGCGGCCCGCATGCTCCCACGGTCTCGGCTTACAGACTTCCCACCACCCCACTTGTGAACACTAAACTAGGGTGACCATCCATGCTCGAACGGATCACGGACTAGCTAAGCTTTTTACTCTTACTTTCAAAATAACTTAGATCCGATCCGATTATATAATTAACTATCATTTGTATTGTATTATTATATTTGCTTTGTTTCACTGACAAGTGTATAAGGAAAGTCTCCTAACCTTCCGCTCCAAAAGGCCGCGTGTTGCTATATCTACATTCCATAAGAAATATTATTTCGTTAGAAATTATGTACGTGTTGTTTCCGTCAAATCATACATAATTTACTAGCAGTTGGTTCCGATTCAGTGTTTTAAATTATGAAGTTGAAAAAATATTACGTATTTTTTATCGGTTAAGTAAAGTTGCAGGTCAACGCCAGAGGGTACAAAAGAAAGACGCGTCTTCGATACTTTCCGTTGTGGTGCTTTATCTTTGTACATTAATGTTGAGATGATGGTGATCCTACAACATAACCTCACAGACTGGAGTGAACTGAACACATCGCGCATAGAGTCGCCTTTGTTACCTCATTATTAACACGGAACACGTGTGGACCAGTGTTAGCGCAAGTGTATCCAGTCGAAACACAGATACTCAGTATTTAACTTGTGTACACTTAACAGCACATCAAGAGTAACAAATTCTCTCTTACATAGTGCACAAGAAAGGTGCCTCAAAAATAAATAAATATTATATTCTGCATTGTACGATATAGAATTTAACATGAAGGTATGATTTTATCTGCTAAGGTGTGGGTAGAGCTTTAAAGCTTAAAAGCTTTTATTGGCACTCCAAGGGCATGCACTGAAGTATAGGTTGCAAAATAATACAGCTTACAGCAAGCTATTGCAAATAGCCTAATGCTCCTCCCTAGATCTTAAAAACCTCTTCATGTTTCGTTGTTCCTCTGTCAGCCTTAAGCAAAATCTTCGTTTATGGCAAAATCTTACTTTAGATATGCCTGTTCATTCCACTAATTTCTTCAATCAATCCTTTCAAATCCGAGCTATTCGGCTTTGGAATGAACTTCCTGAATCTATCCGAGACGTTCCCCGAGTCTTTCAAAACGCGTATTAAAGCCCACTTACAGGCACTACCGTGCCACAGTTGCCACCATCTCCTCATCGTGATAATATCTCCTTTAGTTCTACATTGCAGTTATTTTATTATAGTAATAAAAATGTATTAGTATATTTTATGTTATTTTTTTCTTTTTTTATTTGTGTAATGTTTTGAGTATTCTAAGTACCTTTATATAAGTATTCTATGTAGTTTATTTATGTTAGTGCCACCAACTCGCGCTGTTTAGCATTTTTCGCAATTTCCTGCTTGGTTACCTAGAAGACATTGCTACTTTAGCAATAAGGCCGCCTTTGGCTTCTTGTTTCACTCTTTTAAATTGTAACATTACTATTTATTTCTGGTGTCAATAAAGAATACAGTCAAAATTCTGGTTCCTTCAAGCGGTATCTAATTTCACTCTCTTTGTTAAACCCATTAGCTATTTAGCTTTCATGCCTAGACGACTACGGCTAGAATTATTTAAATACTTTCTTTGATTTTAACTGTAATGCTATAACTACGACAAACTAGCAGACATTAATATTTTTGCTGGTCAAAAAGATTACCTTTTATAAGAAAATCTAAAACAATGCAATCGAATAGGTAGGCGGCAATCTATTTGTCAACCTAGTCTCCTATTAGTGCAAACATGTACAATGTAGGTATGTCAGAGAATACCTACAATACTATGGCGAACTACTGAATAAGCTTCACTACATAGTATAAAATAAAGTCGCTTTCTCCGTCCCTATGTCCCTATGTCCCTATGTCCCTTTGTACGCTTAAATCTTTAAAACTACGCAACGGATTTTGATGCGGTTTTTTTTAATAGATAGAGTGATTCAAGAGGAAGGTTTATATGTATAATACATGCATAATATACTGAAGGATAACCCACAATAACCATTTTCCCGTGCGGAGCCGGGGCGGGTCGCTAGTTGATATTATAAAACAATGGCCTAAAGCTCAAAGGGAATATTTCAGTAGTTTCCGATTTCACAGAATCCTATCAAAATTTGCGTCCTACCTACATCAATATTACGATTTATCAAACCCTTTCTGGGACGCCTCCATTTATCAATCTGTCGCGCAATGGAAGTACCCCAGCCATAGGTAAAATATTATATTGATGACATTATACTATATACTCACTTGTACATATTGCTAATTTGAAACACCAGAAAGGGAGCACCCATTCGTCCCGTGGCCCGTTTAAGTTATTCCTGAGGTGGTTGGTAACTAAACAAGCGACATTTTACAAATTGAGCGAAATAACTGAAACACTAAATCCTTAAATAACACAATTATAATTTAACCGCAACTCAAGCTTCGACCGCGTGCTTTTTAAGCAAAGCACCTTTGTTTAATTATTTATAAATTGACGTTATTATAATACATCTAATAGATTTTTTTAAGTTGTAGGCTTGCAGACAAGCTTTTCGCCAGCAGCTATTCCCATAAATTATATTTTTTTCTGTAAGAATAAAAAAATATCCGACCCCTTAAAAGTAGATAACTTATATTTTATTGTGTTTTTTTAAATTATAATTAATGGTAAACACCATAATTTATCCCCTGACACAGGCTAACTAATTTAATATTTAATTTTATCTGCCAATTTATGAGTATAGTTTAACCCTATAATACAACATAATGGTTTAGCCATTTTAATGTATATTTTTCATAACTAGATTCATTTGCCATTATGACTTTGTTGCAATGTTGATAATTCACTAGACATGCGAAAGATTGCGCTGCGACAAGGAGACAGAGTTTTTGTAAATGTATAATATCAGTTCTGATGAATTACACTTATTTAGTGTTCAGTTCCGCAATCACATCAGGGTTATAATGTGATGTGTTGGGACAACTTGTCACGTCGCGTGTTAAGGCGCCATCCCTCAAGCTGCAACAAGGGCACCGAGGGCCGGGTAATGGCGGCGAGCGGCGACGGCCGAGCTCCGTGCCAAACGAGTTCCATTCAACAATATTTTTAAAACCAAAGCAAGCTATAATTAAACCGTTTAGGATTTTTTTTACGAGTAAGTTAACACAGTTTAGTAAAAAAAGAGTAAAATTTTATCAAATAATGACGAGCTATTTTTTTTTAAGTTAGAGGATATGTTGTCCGCTACAAAATCTGGGCCGCGGCCCAAATGTCCACTTTAGGAAAATCAAAAGGTTATTCTCGGCCACATCCAAATCTGGTCAAAGGGCGAGATATCCATTTGTAAAAACATAGAGGACAAATGGCCCAAAATTCTGAGTCCATATTTTTTCCGTTTAGCAGTTCATGTGGCCCCCGTCCTCCGTCGTTTCATGAATAAGTTTATTTAATTAATTTAATTTTGACTTCGGTATTTTAAATCACCATGAAAAAATCTCAGATAAGTATTAAAAATTATTTATGCCAGTTACATCCGATATTTTTGCTGCGAAGTAGAAATAAAGACATGTAGTCTATTTAAATCTGAAATACGGCCCCACCGAGGGGTCGAGCGGGCCTGCCCTGAGGTAGGGTAACTATAATGAAATGACGTAGGACATAGCCGAGTAAACCACCACAACCATCAACCATATTAGCCGTATCACAGTTCCATTCATATAAAACTATTTGTTAATATGTAATTTAGTCTAGTCATACTATCGCATCGCTGAGTTCATTTTGAATTCCTCTTGCGTTTCATTCGCAACATATGCGACCGAATACTTTAATTTGGCCTTGCGCGCTCCATTAAAGTAATAGTAGTACTACAGTAAGCTTTGAATTCGTAATTGACTTATATAATTATGCTGCCCATTATTGATGCACCCTGTGATCGTAGCACTTTGCTACGCTCTTTGTTTTGCTACGACGCGTCGTAGCACACTTGCTACGCCGTGAAATTGAATACTTTGCGAAATTTATGATTATTTCACTTAAAAGTTTACTAATTAATTAAATATTCTAGTTTAATGTTACGAGCGTGCCTTTATGTAGGTATGTATTGTTTACGGATCTTTCCTGTGGGATAAAGATATTTACCTACCATTCAGCCAAATCTGGCCAGCCAGTCACAAAAGTATATTTTAACTAACAGTATTTTTCAGTTATATTTTAAGACGTGTCGACCGTCCTATCGCGTGTACAAAAGGCGCCTTATCTCCCATACTTATTAAGATTTCATTTAAGATAAGTAATCTAGGAAGCGTTTAAATGAAGAAAAACTGCATCCAATTTTGCTTGAAGTTGTTTGGAACTTCCTAACAACTCCAAATTGGGAGTGAGCTAACTCACGAATTTTCACAATTTTTTCTTTGTACGTACGTACGTAGTGTTTTTATACGTACAAGGAATTTAAATTAAATACAATGAAATCGTTTATACATTAGTTTTATATAATTTATACTGTAGGTACCTATTTACATTGACATATAATTTTCGGTTTAAAATATGACATTTCTTTAATTTTAGTTGACAATTTTGTAATTTAATTATTTCTTTTATATTATAAAAGAAATAATTAAATTACAAAATTGTTAATTTTAGTTGACAATTTTGTAATTTAATTATTTCTTTTATAATATAAAATTAAAGAAATGTCATATTTTAAACCGAAAATTATATGTCAATGTAAATAGGTACCTACAGTATAAATTATATAAAATTTTATATTATATTTATTATATTATATTTTATTTTATATTATAAAAGAAATAATTAAATTACAAAATTGTCAACTAAAATTAAACATTTATGTAATAACATTTGTACACCTCATGAGGGTCAATTATGGAGATTCCTATAGTATGACATGTCATCTGTAAAATTGTGTATTCACCCATAATTACAAATAAACATATTTCATTTCATTTCATTTCATTTCATTTCATTTCATTTCATTTCATTTCATTTCATTTCATTTCATTTCATTTCATTTCATTTCATTTCATTTCATTTCATTTCATTTCATTTCATTTCATTCATTTCATTTCATTTCTTAAATATTCTTAGATTTCGTAATGTTTGGACTATTTAAAAAAAAGCGGCCAAGTGCGAGTCGGAATCGCTCATGAAGGGTTCCATAGCAGCCAGTAACATAATATAAAAGTTTTTGTAGTTCGTTGTGACTTTGATCGATGTTTTAATAATAGTGAAAGGTGAATTGCTGTTTATGATTTATGACGTATTAAAAAAAAGCTACTTACTAGATCTCGTTCAAACCAATTTTCGTTGGAAGTTTTTATGGTAATGCACATCATATATTTTTTTTAGTTTTATCATTCTCTTATTTTAGAAGTTAGAGGGGGGGGACACACATTTTTCCACTTTGGAAGCGTCTCTCGCGCAAACTATTCAGTTTAGAAAAAAATGTTATTAGGAACCTAAACATAATTTTTGAAGACCTATCCATAGATACCCCACACGTATGGGTTTGATGAAATTTTTTTTTTTTAGTTTTAGGTCTATGTATGGGGACCCCCTAAATTTATTGTTTATTTTTCTATTTTTGTAAAAAAATCTTAATGCGGTTCACAGAATACATCTACTTACCAAGTTTTAACAGTATAGGTATTATAGTTTCGGAATAAAGTGGCTGTGAAATACGGACGGACGGACAGACAGACAGACAGACATGACGAATCTATAAGGGTTCCGTTTTATGCCATTTGGCTACGGAACCCTAAAAAGGAACATTCGGTCCACCGACACGCACATATCCAAATCTTATTAAGTACATAACCTCCCTTTAAGTTACCTCTAATATGATTGTAACTTGTTTTGTGAGGCATAAATGAATAAATAAATTAAATAGATATTTTTTCCGGGTGGCATCCTATACTTTATTTATTAACTTGTATTTTTTCTGTATTAAAATCTCGAAAGGCCATTTATTTGGGCCTCAGCCGGAAATAGAAAGAACATTTAGTGAGGGAGCTTTTTATGTACCTAAAGAGTATACTTATAATGACTGTCGTATACTATATTCTATTGTATTGGCTAATGTTTTTTGGGTTCCCTATTGGCAACCCTTGGAAACTCTCAGCAGAATTGAATACCCAGGACCCTAAAGTCTCCATCAAAGTGATTGCTTTGTAAATTCGATACGACCCAAATATTATTACGGTTATTGTCATGGTTACATTCACTGATCATTGTAGGAGTGTTATGAAACGAGCACTTCGTGACCGCTATCCGTGAATAGGAGCGAAAGTTTAGTTGGCAACTCAAAGAAAACCTGTCTATTTCACTGTAATATTTTGTTTCGCCAACATTACGCATTCATTTTTGAATTCAGTAAATTAACATATTTTTTTCTGCAATATTCAGTCCTTAAGGATAAAAATTTACATAAAATTTGTGTATTGGTACAAGCTTTGAAACCTCAGCTAAAACCGCAGTTAATTTTAATAGAAAATGCCTTATTCCCACAAAAAAATCTGGTAACGCGGGCGGAGCCGCGGTGGAAAGCTAGTTAAAAATTAAGTTGTACTTTCTCTTTCACCATACATATTAAATTCTGTCTGCATAATGTCTCCTCGATTGCTAACTACTTAGTTGTACTAATGAACCTAACCGAACCTTCTCAGTAGTTCCCAGCCATTTACCACCAGCCAGCCACAAGCACTGTAGTGCTCACGACTCTAAAGCCGCGTACCCACAGACGCGGGGAAATAGCGGGCTGCGGGACCAAATCCGAGTTTGTATGCTGTCTGTGTCATAGAAGCAGGGCGCAGTCTATGTTACAGGCTGTATGTTAACTCGGATTCCGTCCCGCAGCCCGCGCTTTTCCGCGTCTGTGCGTTCACTCCTTTACGATATTATTGATGATTGGTCTCTATCGCTTCGCAGCACTAGTAATTCTAAGGCTTCCTGTTTTCATACAAAAATAAAATTATTGTGTTAGCCGAATGTTTAAAATACCTGGTTTTACCAGACAGAATACAGATTTATTTATTTTTAAACTCAATTTATATGTATTGTATGTACATTAACCACAGCAGGAACTTTATTTATTTATTTCACTGTTTTTTTTTTGTGAGTCCTAATTTAAAATGTTTGATTTATTTCATTGGTTTTAGTGAAACACGCTGGCGGACTGTATTGTGTGAAGATTATGTTTTATAGTCTTTAGATCAAACTTGCATTTCTATTTATTCCAGACAGACGTTTTTAGAGCGAAGTGTATTGAAAAATATTCTACACATGGCCCACGATGGAATGTTTTGATTGTAACACCGAAATTCACCGAATCTATATTTAGAATATTCATGATCAAATTTACTATACAAAATGTACTTATATACTTAGACAGGGTGAATGAGGTAATAAAACAAACCGGTATAATCAATCGGTATACAGTTACATATGTATTTATATACTACGTGACTGTGTGTGTTGGCATTGCAATCAGCAGTTCCATTCAAATGGCATCAATGACGTAACTTAAAGTATTTTTATAATAAACCTGTTAGAGGTCGAAAATTTGGTATAAGTATATAGAAAAAAATGCAAAATACCGAATAAAGAAGTAATATAGAAAATATTAAGATTTTTTTGAAATTTTTTGTTTCTCTTTTGTCTGTGTACGGGCTTATCTCCGAAACGTTTGCACCAATTTGAATGAATTTTTTATAGCAGTATTGGTGGTACCTTTATAATTATATTCCCGGTCAACATCTTAGACAGTTTTTACCGCGGTATAATATCTTATTCCTACGGGAAACTGCACGGAAAAGCAAAAAACAACGCGGGCGCAGCCGCGGGCGGACAACAAGTGTAGGTATAATAAATTAATCTAATGGAGGCAGCTTAGCTGCCGAGTTCGATTCCAAACTAGTGAATGACGGATTAACAAAGATGTTCATAATTATTTAACTTCCCTTTGGCCAGGACTGCGGATTAACGACTACATAAACTCCGTTTATCTGGGTTATCCTTATTATCCCGTGCGGCCTAAATTGCTGTTCAAATATTCATGAAAATGACTACAAAATGTCTAAGTAATGTTGGTTTTGTGTCTATGAAGTTATATACGAGAGAAACTGCTCCTATTCAGCACAAATTGACCTCATTCTGTAAGTGAAACTGAAGTTGTCGGAATGAAACAACGTATTATGAGTTTCGTAACTGTTATATATAAGAATATGAAATGTTCATACTCATATAATAAACTTGCATAATACGGCGTGCGTTACTTTTCACGCCAAATAAGTATGGCAATTTAGCTAATAAGTACAAGAACGAAACGCGCGATGGCGCAGCGGCCTCGCACGTAGCTAACTGAATCTTTTGTTAACTTCCTGTTAAGTTTTAACCTTATTAACTGTAAAAGTACGAGTATTATTTATTAGTCTTGTCGAATTTCCCTTAGTGTCAGCACACTGAAAGCTTTGCGTCGACCTTTTTCGGTGCCCAAAGCCACAGATAATAGAATTCCTTCCCTGCATCCGTTTTTTCGGAATCGTATGATCTTGGTGTTTTCAAGGCAAGAGTGAACAAACATCTTTTGGGTGATCTTGTAGCATCGTCGGCCACGATGTCATTGTCCATTAGGGGAGAGAGACTGCGTGGTCAAACGCGAACCCATCCAATATAATAAAGCTTTATTTTTCTAACATTTTTTTTCATTTATATTTCAGTTTCTAGAATTATATATTTCTAAGCATTTCTTTTCAATGTTTTTGTGTATAGTTGTAATGTCGGAGACCGGCCTCACAAGCCCTGACCTTAGAGATAACGAGCTGCTTTATGACACCACCACCCACTGCTTGATAACGTGTCTCCCAAAGCTCAATCAAGCTCGACAAACATTTTTTTCCAATTTCCTAATTAGAAAACACTTACAAAATGATATTATTATATTTGTCAGTTACTGTTTTCGTCAGTCAGCAGGACCTCTTTATTACGAGTACGAGTAGGTAGGTACTAAAGGCGGCCGTATTGTATATTGTACGTTGTTCCGCTCTAGGCAGTTCAGTGAGCCTGCCTGCAGGGCTATTTCGAATAGATATCTTTAACTGACATTCACGATGAAGCGAAGCGAACCCTCACTGTTCTTAGAAACATTGCACATTTGATTATTTGTAACGTTCCAGTATCACAGTAAAAGCATAGCTGAATACAAAATTAGACGACAACATTTATCCATGAGCTTAGAAAAGCGTGGCTATGTACCTCTTCGTTCTGTTTTCTGTACAAGATAAGAGCACTTAAGAGGCTGGAGGAATTATTTACGAGTAGTATCAATAAAAACCCATGCATGCCTTTTATCACCTTTTACTACAAAACGCTAATCTAAATCCAACAGCTTCCCTTTCTTTCTACGTCTACTCATACATAACCCATCTAATTGATTATTCCGTATTGTGCCTTTTACCCAAGTGGGCGTGGTATTAGTCTGACGTCTCCTTTAGTTAGAATCAAAGCCTTCACATAATGGTAGTGTAGTGCGGAGGTGATAAGTATGTCGTCGTCGATTAGGGCTGCGCGGGCGGCGGGCGGCGGGTTGCGGGGGTGGGGGGGCTGACTGGTTGCTGGTAGTGACTGGGTTGGTAGCCAGGCGGCGCACGCGACCTCGTGTCATTGACCTCACGCGCGCTCGCGCCGCTGCTGCTGCTTCCTCGTCCGTCTCCCTCCGCGGCCCTCTGCGGCCCTCAGACCAACGAAACACGACTGGGATTTCCAAGCAAAGTTTCAGAGAATCTTGATAAAGATGTTTCATTGAATAAAATCTGGCCTTTGGTCTTTGCTGTCGTACTCCATAGCAATGTGGTTGTAATAATTTTAATTTATATTATAAATATAGGTGTGCGAAAGTCATGTTCATCTCATCAAAACTAACGATAAGTAAATACAATTGCTCATCTTATATATAAAATTTTCGTGTCACAGTTTTCGTTCCCATACTCCTCCGAAACGGCTAGACCGATTCTCATGAAATTTTGTGAGCGTATTGAGTAGGTCTGAGAATCGGCTACTATCTATTTTTCATACCCTTGAGAGCGGGCGGAGCCGCGGGGCGAACAGCTAGTATTTCTATAATAATTAAACTAACGATTATTTTGGTATTTCCGAATACTTATGAGAGTATTTTCTTATTAAAAATATCAAGAAGGCAATCCCGACTACCAAATTGAACACATTCCTCAAGAAGAAGATCACAGATAAAATCTGAAAACCAAATTACATTTTCATATACTCGTAAACTCGTCTCCTGTTTTTGCGTTTGCAATTATGGGAATTCACAACGATAATGATGCTATGATGCGAATATCACGGATTGCGTATCGCATTCTGGCTGCCGCATTATTAACTGTAATTGTCTAAACATTAAACTCTATTAATAATAATATCGAATCCAAATAGGGCCCGATTTTTTTACCCGAAACATAATTTGTAATACATACCTACCTCTACCTAATATTCTTTAATTAAACCTAGATCGGCGGAACACAAAAGCTCGCTCTAGTTTTTCTCATTCCACTCGCCATTTGGACCAGATTTGGGCCGTGAAGCCATGAAGTCCATGCTTATTAAAAAATAGGCTTTGTTGGCTGGCTCCTGGCTCACTAATGTGACGGTTCGGACGCAGAACATCAATTTGCATACTCTGCTCTTGAGCAAATGCTAAGTAGAGAAACTCGGCGTGGAGACACTCAAGCTTCTCTTAACTAAATATTCGTTTCTTTCACTTTCTTGCATCAGCAAATGGGCCGAAATTTTTCTTAAATGTAATATCATTTTATTTAAGCTAGATAGTTTAATGTCATATTTCATTCTAATAGATAATTGTACGTACTCAGCTTGACTGTTTACATTATTCAAAACAATTTATCATTTTCATTTTTCTTTTTTTTTTTTTTTTTTTTTTCTTTTTTTTTTTCTTTTTTTTATTTTTTTTTATTTGTTTTTTTTGTATTCGAACATCAATATGAAAATTCATTCAGGCAGATGCGGTCGTTCATTTTCATATATTTTACGTTACTAAAAACATCGACGAATAACATACCTACACATAAATCAATTCTAAGACACAAAGCATCGTTTTAGCACAAAATACTTAGATACCGTGGTTTTTAAGCTTGCCCTGAATTCGACGTCCGTCTTCAGTTACGATACGATACGAGTCTTAAATAAAATAACTATTATTGCAAAAAACGAAAACCCGACTGCACGTGAAAAGCTTTATTATATCCGCGTGGTTATAATGACGTCTTTTTAAAAAAATCTTATTCTTTTTTTAAATTGACCTATGTTTGAGTCGAAAAAGTACGACGGATCAAGCTTCACCGGACTTGTACAAAAATCTCATTCCATATTACATTACCTATAAGCACCTATAAGTGTCAATATTTATATAGAACCCCTCCCAGAATTTTTTCTATTTATACTCTAAGATAGAACCATAAAACACTTTTTTTGAACCTACTTAGTAAAATAAGTTACTCACGATAAACAAATTGAAACGCTAAAAATTCACCATGTCGATTTTTTATATATTTTTTTATACTCAGTAGGTATCTCTTTTTTACGTCCCTCCCACATTAGATTACAGAGCGTGCTAAAGAACTATACATACAATACCTACATAGAATTGAAAAACATAACCCTCCTTTGGAGCTATTAAGATTTAAAACGGGATATTTACCGTGGTATTTGTTTTGTGTAAGTGCCCGATATTTCTCCTTCGGAGATTGGGCACAATTGTATGATTGTTTTTTTATGCGTATGTTGGCACTAGATGTGTGTGTGATAGTTGTTGTGGTTGTTGCAGCGGGGTGCGACAGCCCGAGCGGGGCGGAGGCGCCGGCGCTGCACGACGCGCGCGAGGGCGATGACGTCACCCTGCAGTGTCGGTTCGAGCCCATGCCGCGGCTGCAGAACTTCACCTTCTACTGGGTGCAGACCACCGACACCGACATCGAGAACGTCGCCATCGGGGAGGTCACGCTGCAGACCACTTACAGGTAACTGGTAACTACATACAGTATACACCATTCCGGTTACTGCCAACAATATCTTCAATTGAAGGCGTGTCCAAAGAGCGTCCGGGACCAAGTGGCTGGGGCAGTGACTTCCATTCGGAAGGGCGCGATTCAACCTATAGGTACATTTTCGATTTCCGAATTCTTATGTAGGTACGTTCGACGCTCTTACGGTGAAGGAAAACATCGAGAGGATACCTACAAACACCTGCGAAGTAAATCGAAGGTTGTGTGTGAACTGTAAAGATGACAATGCAAGCAATGCAACATTGTGGTCGACCTAATAACCCTGATTGCAGGGTAGGCTCGAACCTCTCGTTAAGGACATTATATTTATGAGTTGTCAAAGTCGAAACTAAGCAACAGATAGATCGTTTTTTTGACAGACAGAGTGGTGCCCCAGCCGCGCGAACCATCCTGAATCTACGGCTGTCCCTCTAACGTGCCCGGTCCACGCGTGACACACATAATTTTGTCGTGCGTATTCTCTTATCCTATTGGAGGATATTTCAATATGGCGGGTTTCTCGCGCGACAAACTTTTATCATAGCACTGCATGTTACGGGTGCTGGAGACTTTTAAATATTTCATTCCTACCGGAAAAGTCGAAACACAACTCGGGTTATTCTTAAACTTAAATAATGTCCAATCTTATTATTATTATTATTTATACACATACATACAGTTAGTTATAGTTATACACATAAATAAAACGAAACTAAATTGTCCATAAATAGTTGTTTAAACTTGTTTATAATTTACGTGGCGTTTCACAGATAATTTGCTCTTTGGTTTAAACGTCAGTTCGGTCGGAGCCGCCGCGCGTCGCCTTGAAGACTCCTGAACTCCTGAACTGCCCACTGCCCCCGACGCTTAGCGCTCGCGTGCATAGTCAAACCCACCCACTCGAGTTACACAATTAAAATAAATAATAAATGTTTAGCATCCCCAACTGTACTAATTGGAAATGCTTCTGACTTGCGTGCCCCGGTAGATGTACCTACTTACAGTTTTTCAGGAAAAAGGCCGGTAATCCACTTTATCTGAAACACTTTCTTTGTTGTCGACGAGGGCGGTGGTGTATTGAATTTATTAAGTGGTTGTAATCCAGAGGGATTAGTGGACGAGTTACCAGTACACCGCGCGTGCCCCGGCTACCTAAAACTTCTACTTCTTTGGACCTTTCTAGGAGACGTTATTGAATTTTATTTTACTGTATAAGTAAAGGAAGTTTTTTATCTGAATTGAGACCTAAGTATTGTAACAACTCGTCTCCTGTCGAACAAAAGCATCTTCAGAAGTGTTGGGTTACTCCTGTTTTAAGGCGGGATATGATTAATGTTTGATTTTGTTTTCTTTTCACATGTAAAACTATTAAGTAAATTACGTATACATAGATTGTCCAATATTAGAAGTAATTCAGAGCGATTCATTCTCGTCGTATCAATAATTTCAACATCCCTTCATGTAGATATGCTGTATGTTATAGGTTCTGGGAATTATTGGTTCGTCTAGGTATGTTCCTTTGTTCTACTCTCTAATCAAAACTCCACAGTTTTATGTTTGAGCTTAATTAGGGTATTTAAAATGTCTTTAAACAATAGTTTTTTAATTAATTAGAAGGTTTGTTTTATAAGAATTTGGAAGCATAAAACTTTGATATACATGCCTGTTGTACTTGAGCCAATTTTTCCTCAAAAGTTAGTAATAGTTCGGGGAAGGCACTCATGAAAAGAAAAAAAGGAATGTATAAAATACTGAGATGGCGCTGGGCTGGGCGGCGGGCATTTTTAGGGTCTTATCTTGTTTGGTTAGCATAAGAGCGAAGCGCGCAAAATTTCCTTGCTCTTAGGCTAGAATACGTGTTGTTTTTTTAGAATTTGTTTCTTTATGTACTGTTTATTTTGGTGTAAATAAAGCATATTGTATGTATTGTATACGTGTAGGTACTTAGGTTAGGTATGTACCCACATCTTACGTTTGTGTTTGAGGAAAATGGTAACTCTCCTCGATCGCCAACATCGCATACTAGGTAAAATGATTGTAGAATAATGGGTTACCATTTTCATAAGAACTCCCTTTGTTTCAGAATAACGTACGCCCCAAACGAAGGTCGTTTTGACCTCCTCATCACGAATGTCTCATACGAGCGAGACAACGGCAAGTTCGAGTGTCGCGTGCGGCAGGGGGGAACGGGACGGCTATATCACGCTCAGGCGCACCAAGTGGTGGTGCTGACGCAGCCGGGGCCCCCGACGGTGAATCCCGGGCCGAGGGTGCTGGCCCAGGAGGAACGGGAAGTCCAGCTCAACTGCTCCACAGCCGGGGGCTCGCCGGAACCTACCATACTGTGAGTTTATATATGTTTTATCAGTTTTTACTACATTCTATTATTTCGAGTTAGTAGACAGACGGTATTCTTTTAAATTGTGAAGGTTACTCATGTCATGGCAAGTACCTATGTCTATCTACTTATATTGAGATTGAGACTATACTAAAACTACAACAGCCTATAACATTTAAAATAACAAAGGGAGCCATATTCCCCATATTTGGCAAGCGTTTGGTTTAATTGAGTACATCACTGTTAAAAGATACTTTTCATTCCCTCAGACAGAAGCGTATCTTCTATTTGACTCCACAGCGCTCGATCTGATCTAGCCATAATAAAGATCATGCCTTCAGATTTCTATGAGATATGGAATAGGAGGATGGATCTGATCGCGTACTGTTACAATAGCCTCATTCCGGGAACCATAAAGGTGTTAGTGCTCTGCAGCGAGACCTCACCGATAACGACGTATTAGATGCCGCTGTCGATGGTTTTCACTCATTAGAAGGTGAAATTCTACAGCAGCAAATGCTTACGATGTGTGGTGTTGCCAGATGGTACCGCGAGGGCGCCGGCAGCCCGCTGCAGGCGGCGGTGGCTCACGGGCGCACGCGCGAGGTTCCCTCCGTGGCCACGCTCAGCTTCACGCCCTCCAAGGAGGACGACGGCGCCTCCTTCCGCTGCGTCGTCTCCAACCGCGCCATGCCGCCCGGCGCGCAGCTCACCGCCTCCGTCGACCTCAGCGTCAACTGTAAGTGCCTATCATCATCAGCATTTCAACTAAAAGTCATCCCCTTTGTATATTTAGAAATTATGTAATATTGTAAACAAAATGTATATAAAAAATTTGAGAAAAATCCAAAAGTTTCGATCCTGGTTAGTTTCTTCGGTGGATTATTCTCCACAGTAGCGCACACACTGCGCGAACCTGTCTGCCAGTTCAAACTAATATTGAATCGCCTCTTTCTCAAATTATTATTGTTAAGACTTATCATTTATTTGAGACGAGCGCCAGCCTTGGTTTAAAGGCAAAGCTTTTTAAATTCCGACGTCACTAAGCATTTCAAAAAACCTGTGTTTAATATAATGAATTTAACTCTGACATTGGCGGACAAAGGTTTCCCTTAAAGATCTCCACAACAATCAGTCGTACGCTGCTGCCTGCATCCAGCGGCTTCCGGCGACTCTCACCAGTCTCACCGGATCGTTGGTCTACCTTGTGTTGTCAAATAGAACAGATTTATGTACCAGGCCTCCGGTGGAGCAGGGATTTGATAATCTGTCTTATCCTATAATGCCCATTCTGCTAGATATAGTTGCTTGCTTATTGTGTGGGTTGCGTGCGAGGTTAACCTACCTACCTCACAAACCTCGGTGTCGCAATTATAGAACGGCCATAGGCTTCCATCATGGCTCCTATAACGACTACATCCGTAGATAGTAGCCGGGACTCACGGCTTTACGTGCCTTCCGAAGCACGGAATCATCTATCTATTCGGACAATCAGATGATTCAGCCTGCAATGTCCTAACCAAACTGAGGAAAGTCTCACAAAGTGATATTTGTTCGACAAGTCCTCACCAAGATTCGAACCTGGAACTTCCGTAACGTCAGGCGAGCTTTTGACTACTTGACCACGGTGGCTGTTATAGTGATTATACACTTGTCTTAGATAAGAGTCAAGAATCCTATAAGCCTGAGTAAAATCTATTCAATTGAACTACCCTGCATAAGGCCTCAGTCACCCTTAGTTTACCACGCTGCTGTCCCATGGTGGAATGATCGACTATGTGAGCCTGTCTTTATTATGTTGCCTTCAGTCAAGTAAGTCTATGTAAATCTAAGCATTTAAATTCTAAAACCTACTTTACTACGTAAACCAACCTGCAGTAGTCAAGTTTAAAATAATAGTTTTTAATTTCCTAGAAAAGCTCATTTAAAATGTTTACATTTTTCATAACTTTAAAAGCATTTTTCTGTTGAATCGACTATGAACTTATAATTTATGTCGTATCATTCTCTTAAACAGACTGTCAGACAAAACTTAACTATTTATATTAACTTTCAATGCAAAATTCAATGGCTTTGTGGCGTGTGGAGAACTAAAAGCAAAGAGTCAACAAACACACTACTCGTACTTAAATAGCTTACTGCAATGCACCAGTCTGCGCTCTGCTTCAAATGGCTTCAATTTATACCTCTAATATGCCACCTCAAATATGTCTTTGTATCCTTTGAGGTTTTGCTTGACGTGCCAGCTAACTCGACGTTAGAGATGTTCAGTGATGAACTAGAATAACTATTTCTTGTCAGCTAGTCCTCCAATAAATAACGAAGAGCGAGTGTCGTCGGAGCGTAGTGACCGGTAAGCGCAGATTCAATCCCGTTTCCTGCAGTCCCGATTATAAATTAATTTTGCATTACTTAAGTATAAGATTTGATCCGAATTCGTCATGTTCCGGACTCGTCGTATTCCTAATTTGTCGTAATCCAGATTCGTCGTAATGCAGTCGACAAGAGTAATTAAACACCAAATATAAACTACTATTACGACAACTATACATTTTATTACGTTTAAATATTTGCAAATTACTTACGAATATCTAGTTCATTAGAGCTTGATATTTCCTAAGAGAGGAAATTGTCGAAAATAAAGCCACGGGTTCGCTTCATCGTCGCCGTATCTTTTGCATTTTATTGTAAAAATTTTTGTTTACAAAAATTGTGCAAATTGAGAATGCTTGTTACTTTTATACAATAAAAGGAGGAACAAGATTAAACACTGGGCAAGTGCGAGTTAGACTCCACATTCAGGGTTCCTGAATTTAGGTTTAGGCATGCAAGCAATTTGTACATTTGTATCTAGTTTTAAATTATACTTATACTGGCGACCCGCCCCGGCTCCGTACGGGAAAATGGTTATTGTGGGTTATTCTTAAGTATATATTATGCATGTATTATACATATAAACCTTCCTCTTGAAGCACTCTACCTATTAACTCCAGGGTGAAGAGTATAACAATGTCTACACATGTTTATAATATAAACACACATCAATCATCATCGATACAAACATCATAATTATGATGTTACAATTCATGTAAATAAAGAATATTAATAGCCATATTAAATTTCTATGCTTTTAACTAGATTTTTATTTTATTTTTTACTTTTTAGTGTAGGTCAGGGACCTTGAAGGCGGTTTTTTTTTTTTTTTTAATTATCTTTTTATATACTATGTAGTGATTATAATCTGCGCCATCTCTTCACATTGGAATTGTGTTGTGTTGTGACCTAACGGATATTTGCACATTAAAAATATTTATAGTACGATTTATATTTTTTAAACGTGATTTTAAAATGAAATAAATGATATTTTTACAGTGTTTAAAAGGACAATGTTTTTTACAGTATAAGTCGATTAATATTTCAAATTAGTTCTTTCGCGATCTTGAGAAAATTGTGTTATCACTTATCACACCTACAGATAGCATATAGATAAAGAAGAGCCCCTGTAAGGACTTTGATTTGAAGTAGGGAATCTTAAAAAAGTAATCCAGGGAACAATTTCATTTGCTCATCACTGCTTGGGCGAAATAACTCGAATAAAAGCCCTGTACGGCCTTCATTCAGCCAGCACCGAGCCGAGCGAGCGAAGGCGCTACACAACACAGCTCATTCAGCAGTCATGCCTCAGCCTCTTCACGGAATCTTTGTTATATTTTATCTACATTTCTATCTATTTTGTTCGAAGTTTTTCTGTTAATTATGATAATGTAATACCAGGGAACAGTATTCTAAGATAAAAATCGCGGAAGATTTACAATATTCTGTAGTAAATTATAATCTGGAACAACAAAACAAATAAAAAGAAAGGAAATTAATGAGTCGGTCCTTCGGGTTTTAATTAACGCGAATGGGACAGCTGAATGGAATCTACTGTTTAATCTGTTTCACTTCACGGTCTTTTTGACGAATTCCGGTGTTTTCCTTGCTTATTTGACGTTTTTCTTTACTGTGAGAACGTCTAATAAATAACCATAATACCTATATTCTATGATACTCGTCGTCCACCCACCAGTGCGCATTGGTTCGAGTATTGTCTCATAAAGTTTTACCACAGTAGGTATGTGTATAGGTATAATATCTTTCTTCATAAAAAAGACAAGGCACAGGCAAATTAGTATCAGAGAGGTCAACTAAGAAAGTTTTTCATTGAAGACTGACTTTAAGAATTTATTTTCTTCCATAAAGATCTTTGTTTCACTTTAGTAACGGCCTCATACATGACATGTTTTACAGGTCAGAGAGTACAGGTATCGGACTCAATTCCGGTGTGGCCACTAAAATATCTAAATTTAAGTTGTTGGTCTCTTTCATTGTTATGGGAATCGAAAAATATGGGAGACAGGTAAATGAATTGCATTAAAAATAATCAGCTGCGCTGCGAAATTCAGCTTAAAAGTGGGATGTTTTCGCATGCCTGCTAAACTAGTGCAAAATACGCGTAAAATGGACGATTGACGTCTCTAAGTTTAAGTTGACATTCCCTTGCCCTTTTCATTCTTGAGAACGTGAATGGGA
>OX419587.1:16315374-16478696 GCA_948473455.1 Teleiodes luculella
GGTACCAAATCATCCTAAACAGTTTAACAAGGTGCATTAATTGGTTTGCCGTCACTGGAGGTACACCCGCGGTGCTGACGTCATAACCGCGGGTGTACCTAATTTTATAAATATCTTTTTATGTACAAAGGTACACAGGTTTTCATCGAAGGTACGTAAAAGTACACAGAAGGTACCAAATGCCTGTAACAAATTTAAGCCATTCTGAGAAGTACACCCGCCATTCTGACGCACATCATTATTACACATGTGCAAGCTGGAGTGACTTAACATCAGCTTACACATATTCAACGGCTTATAACTCGTAAAGTACTTTAACCAGGAGTATGAAAATTTTGGAGCCTATTGCTCGCATTATTCCTTACATTTTGACATTTAGATGAATACTCTGCGATTGATAGTTTCATTATTACACATGTGCAAGCTGGAGTGACGTAACACCAGCTTACACACTGTTTTTTGATCGTAGTTTCGAATCTTTTTGTGTATTATCGTTCAGATTTTTCCTGCCTTGTGCTCTTATTATGCCCTAAATTACTGACATAGTCTAAAATCCTATCCTCGCTGGTTTGCTTGTATTGCTTGTGTAAGCTGGGGTGACATCTCTCCAGCTGACACACACTAAACGGTTCATATTCGCCAAGTGTTTGTGGCTCCTATTTTAAGACTGGGATATTCGAAGGCTGTAATTATGCCCTAAATACTGGCATATGTAGAATCATCCTATCACCTATGAGGAAGCTGATTTTACGGACATAATATATTCCGCGGTATAAAGTAGCCTATGTACAAACAATCTCGTCAATCCGGTGCTCTTAGTTTCAGTGCGAAAGGACAAATAAACAAACACACTTTCACATAAATAAATAAATATTATATATCACGTAAATATAATAATATATTTACGTGATATATAATTCGCACCAACTCCGAGTCCCGACTACTCCCGACTGTGTTTATGCTACACCTAATAGTTCATTATTGCTTATCTCTGTTACAGCTTGCAAGGAAAAAACAAAGAAAGTTCTAGAAGCCGATGCTCTAACGTTGTCTCCTGCCGAGGAGGCGGCGCCGCACGAGAGCAGACGGCGCCTGGAGGTGTTCCGGGAGAAGATGACGTCATTCCTGGCCGCGGCCGAGGACAAGCTGCGCGCCGAGGGCGACAACCTGGACGAGTGCCGCGCCAAGTTCCTGGCCACCGTGCGCTTCTACCAGTACAGCCCCAAGGCCGGCCGCCAGGACGACTGCGAGCCCAACGAGTTCTTCGCGCTCTGGACTTCCTTCTGCTCCGACTTCAAAGACATCTACAAGAAGGAGGAGCAGTTGGCCGTTAAGGAAAAGTGGGTACCACAAGTCACATCACAACACATCCTCGGTTTTGTTGTTTCTAAAGTACGGATTCCTCGAAATTGACTTTAGGGGTAATATTTTTATCTAGATTTCTTCTTAACTGTATACTTACAAATTCAAAATTGTAGATCTTCGGTTTTAGACTGTTCGTTATTTATTTTCCAATTACACACTTGTATTTTTTTCTGGATTGGTTTCTTTTAATTTGTTTAATCTCTTGTTACAGATTAAAAGAAGCAAAAAAACTTCAATGCGAACGAAAGTCTGCCACACAGCCCAAGAAGGAAGGCGGATTGAAGGCACGGTTACAAAAATTGTCCAAAAAGTAAAATCATGCATTTCAGTTACAGCCGACAAGACTATAATATAATATTAATAGTCGCCTAATTTGATACTTACATATTATAATAATATTACAGTTCGCATTTCATTAGTCTTGTCGGTCTGTAAGTATATTCCAAAATAATTAAGCACAAATTATTCCATTACTTACATTCCAGGAAGTAACAATACATTCCCTGTAAATGTGTGCCTACCATGTAAATGAATATTGTTATGGCAGTGATATCTGCACACCTGATGCATGTCCACTTTGGTTGGTGACGTCACGGCTCGTAATGGGCGGGTGCCGCGCAGGCTTCAGCGGTTCCAAGATCTCATCCCATCCTATTTGTAATATTATATTCTATTATGCATTCTATTATATTGTATTATGTACATAAGTTTGTTTTTGGAAATGTATTTCATATTTAAATGTGATGTTAATTAATCAATGTTGCCTGGAAATAAATACTTTGTGGCAATACTGCCTCTATTTCTGTGTTATATGTGTGCAATGGTTCTAGTTTAGCTTCCTGTGAGCTTAATACTACTCTGCTCACCTCCTAGGGAAAAGAGCATGTCTTGATGAATTTATGGAATAAATTATATTCATTGTCAATGTGTAGATATTACTTAGGCATTGTATAGTAAAGAGTAAGCCTGGTACCTAGTATGTGCCCGCTGGTGGTGGGTAGTTCAGTACAATGTTGTGTGGACTGGGTTCATCAGCCGCCGACAGAAAATATCATTCCTTTCGACAACCATTAGTTTTTAATGTTATTCTGTTCAAGCAAGGATTAACAAACATCCATCCATCCATCTTCACAAGTTTCGCGTTTATAATACACTAGCTGCCCGCCCGCGGCTTCGCTCGCATTGGTTTTCGTCTTTTTCCATAGGAATAAGATGTTTCCCTGCCTGAAAAAGTAGCCTATATCACTCTCTGCTTCTGACCTCCAATGTCACTTGTCTCCATGTTTGCCGCTCACCATTACGAGTATCCAGGACAACAAGGGCCAGAAAAAGTTAACTACACAGAGCCGCCTGACGCAAGCAGTACCTACCCATGATAAAAAGTGGACTTAGGGGAAATACATTGTATTATTTTACATAATATATCAAAGGTTTAACAAATTCCAAAAACAGCATAATATATAGTATTATTATTATTAAAAAATATATTGATGTAGTCACCTGAATGAAATTTGTTACTAAAATATCCCAAATAACTCACTATTATTAATATTTTTGTACCTGAGGTAGGTATAGCATTGTTAACATAAGGTCATCTGAGAAACATTATCAGAATGATATGAAGTGGTGCTGCATACAAACTGATGTAAATATATTTATAGTAAACAGTGCAAAGTTAAAATAAGACTTTTATTCATAATCTAAACATTTATCCTTCCAAATTTTTTGGAATTTTCTTTCTATTTTTCTGTTTTTAGCAACAGATTCAAGCAACAATTGCAAAGACTTCTTTAGGGATTGCCATTGCATGAAGCTGAGGTGTCTGGTTAAAGCTTGACTGTCATCTTCATTTCTAAGCTTTTCTTCTGTAGTTATAAATGAACTAAGAGACCCTTTGTTGGTAACCATATCTGCTGAATGCCTTGTGAGTGGAACTATGGCATTGTTTTTGAAGAAAGACTTGAATATCTCTCTGCTTATTTTCTCTCCCTGATCAACAGTAGTATTAACAATGCAATCTTGAGCAGGATCACTTATTTCCATTTTATTTTCTGAAATCAAATCATCAAAATGTGTTTTTTACTGGGTCTACAGGGATGGGGTTACTCATTGTAATAATAACAATGACATTATTATAAATATTCAATTTTACTTACCTATTTTATGAACGGCAGAGATAGAACTAAGCTCTTTAGAATCAGGAAATTTTTCATTTATTTTGTCAACAAATTCCAGAATATTTTCGAGAGTGTCACCCTCATCATCTTCCACAAGCAAATGTTCAAATGTAGCTTGTTTCCTCTGTGACCATTCAAATTTTCCAATACTATGTATGTTTTTAATATCCAACCACTTTTCTATATCATAAGGCAGTGTATATCCTGAGGGAAGGAACTGCATGCCTTGGAGTTTCAAATTATCCAGATTTGAATAGAGGTTTGTGTACCAGTTACAAGAGCGCTGTAGAAGAACAATGCTAATGGACCAAACCCTGCTGAGGAGAGCATACGGCATGAAGCTCATCCAATGGCTCTCTCCTCTTTTCAGCCGATCCATGTAGAACACAGCAGCTTGCTTTGAGCAAACACATATTCTCAACATTAACTTGGAAAAAGTTAGTAATTTTAATAAAACAAATTCTAACATTTGCTTAGTTGGCAAATATAGTTCTTCATCCTGCTCTGGTAACAAAGAGTAAAAATTTTCAATATGTTTTAGTAGATTTAACGAAAAATACTTTCGTAATGCAACATTAACTTTTTTCAGGCTTCGGTAACCAATGTCATTGCGAAATTTCTTATCAAACTTGTAAAGGAATCTTGAACATATAGCGGCCTCTGAATGCAGTGGGGTCTGTTTTGATAAAATTTTGATAATATTGGTACTGGTTTTTCTCAGCTGCTGAATGTCTGTAAAAGTTGACGTCATGAGAAAGGTATAATCATACTAAGATTATTAAAGAGGAAAGATTTGGTCAGAGAGTCAACTTCAGGGCTTGTATTTTTGTGTGTATGTTTGTAATGAATAAACTCAAAACTACTGAACCTATTTAAACAAATATTTCACCATTAGAAAGCTACATTCACCCTAAGTAACATAGGCTACTAGTACGAGAGCCCACGACCAAAACCATGTCTCATAGCAATACGGCAAAAACCCTATAAAATCGTTAGATTGTATGATTCTGAACCTGACTAGGTGTGTAGTAACGGTCGAAAGTGTAGCAACTGCGTGGGAGGCCATTTGTGCTGTGTCAAAAAAAAAAGGCAGTCGGTATTATAGCAATACCTCTGGTAGTGAAAATGTACATAGATTTTATAATTGTATTACGAAAAAGTCTGTTTTCAGACATTTTGCGCGTAGCACATAGCCTGAGCGCATTTTTGAAAATGTCAACAAATTTAGCCGACCTGTATCATAGCAATACGGATAAAAAAAAATTAAAACTTTTCATATTGCTGCCAGGATTACCAAAAACCTGTTTTCAGACACTTTAAGTGTAGCATATACTCCCATATAAGTTGTCTGATAGAGAAGGTGCTACACTTAATTTGTCTGATATAAATTTTTTGCACATGTGGACAACTTATTTTATCATGTCCAACAATTTTCAGACATATTGCTATGATACCGATCGGTAAAATTTAATGCGTTCACATTTCCGTCTGAAAATTGTTTTGTTCGCATTAAATAACCAAAATTTACTAATAAAAAAGATTTTCAGACGTATTGCTATAAGACATTTTTTGTCTCATTTTTATTTTTTTTAATAGATTTTACGGGTTTGCGCTACACTACTAACGTCTGAAAAATATGTTTCCGGTATCTCAGAACTATCATTCAACTACAGTCTGCAAATCAGACATATTGCTATGATGCAGTTCGGTAAAATTCTTTGACAATTTTGAAAATTCGGTCAGATCAAACGCTACGCGGAAAATGTCTGATATTGGTATTTTCGGTCAGAGAGTCAACTTCAGGTTCGAGTTCAGGATAATCGTATCCATCGATGTGATGCGGTTTTAGCCGTATTGCTATGAGACAAAAATTTTGGTCGTGGGCTCTCGTACTATACCTTTTACCGCGGGAAAATGTTTTATTCCCACGGGAAAAACTGTTAACGCGGACGGAGCCGGGGCGGAAAGCTGGTAATAATTTAATTATTACCAGCCTGAAGTTGACTCTCTGACCGAATAAATTTTGAATTTCTTTTGAAACCATAGGTAAAACTCGTAAAGAACGCGGAAGTAAATAACCTCCAAATTGTTCTATACTTACCAATGTTAGCCTCAGATTTGTAAGTATTTACAGGTGGAGGTAAGGCTAAAGCATCATTCCAAGGTTCTACCATTATTGAACGAGAAGAAAATATTTTTGTTCGCTACATAGATTTTTGAAAGTTTTGAAACAATCAGACTGAATCAGACATTTTTTTTTTGGTTCTTTTATCCCTTATGGGAAAGGCGAAGGGATCAAGGCCCATACAGCCTAACAATCAGACACTTTTTTTTAGTTTCTTTTCTTTCTCCCTTATGGGAAAGGCAAAGGGATCTAAGCCTCTAAGCCGATACAGCCTAGTCTTTACAGTAGTTTCTTGCATTATCCAAGTCACTACATACTATATTTATACTGTGTCCAAGTTGTCTTCATCTTCAGTCATTATTTCTTCAGTTTTATTTCGTTGTCCATCTTTAGTAATTTCTTGCATCCATGTCTTCAGTAGTTTCATTTCTTGTTACGGGATCATTGGAATGCAAGGGTGGTTCTTATATTCCAATGATACTGAAGTTTAACGCGGGGTATCAAACCAGAAACAGCTAACCACACATTTTTTCTCACTTTCATTAAATAGTTCTTCGTTAACGGCATATAATCGCACTAATTCCACCATATTAACACAACAATTACCATGAAAAACTAATTTTAAAAGGGACGAAACAATGAACCCGCCATTTCCTCTCGATTCCCGCGTAAAACTCTCAACATGCGTGCCATGTGCGTGCCAAATAAGAATAGGATCGCGTTTGCAGCTAACGTCACGAGACAGATGTCACAAAATGTCTTTGTACAGTCTGCAAGAAAATGTAATAATTTTTTTATATAATAATTAATTTCAATAAATTAAATCTTATAGATAACGCAACAACAAGCAAAATAGTAATATTATTACTACACCGACAGACGCGTCCGTGTTGCTAGATTATGTGAATTTTCGTGATTTTTATGCATACCTGCATACCTAAATTATTAATTAACATAATCAAAATGATCCAAGTTTTACATAACAATAAAACTTGTATTATTGAGCAGAGACGATGCACAGCACTCAGAACAATAACTAAAGCATAGAAACCGCGTAAAAATAAAAACAATTTACAATACTATCGTCTCTTTTTACTTATGACATAGTGAAAGCATCAGAAAGAAATGCATATACGATGCAATTTGCGAAAATGTGAAGGTTGTCCCGGGGTATTGAAATGCTAGGGATTGACTAAGTCGATAAAATATATTATATCGACAAAATGTTTTGTCCTAAGAAAGTAATCGAATGTTTTGATTGTTGATGTTTCTGTTTGTTAAAAGGTAAAAGTCATTGTATCGAAGTACATAAATAAATAAGCCTTTATTCACTGACAGTACAATAGCAATTCATTTAGACAGTTTAATTAAGTTTTATCAAGTTGTCCCCCGACATAGGCCTCCTCCATACTTTTCCATTCTTGTCAATTAACAGCTGCCTTTCTCCAACCTTTAGGAAGGTCATCGTCCTATCTTTTAGTTCGTCTTCCTCGGCGGGGCTTGCGATCGCGAGGGTACCATTCCGTGATTATGTTTGTCCATTTGATTTTTCTGGATCTTCACGTATTATGGCCCGTCCATCTCCATTTCAATTATTTTGTTTTGCTCGTGACATCTACAACATTTGTTCTTTTCCTTATGTCGACATTTGTCCTTTAGTCTAAGACACAGCAGCAGCAGCTCCTCTATTTATTTGATATCCCTGTGCATTTAATTTTAATTCGCAAAGATGTGCCCGAGTAGAAGTTGATGCGATACTTGGTTGTTCAGTTCTTTCTTCTGAATTCTACAAATAAAAAGTTTATTAATATTATTTATTGTGTTTACAAATGGTTAAATAAATTTATTTCTTTATTTATTTATTATAAAAAGTTTATTAACCGAATGAAAATTATGTGTGTGAAACCAATTATAAATCAACCATTCATAATGGGTAACATTAACTTTTTTTTATTTTCTTCACCAACTTCTATAATTCTCAAAACAAAATATTGAAATTATTATTTACTTAATATGATTATAAAAAATATTAGATTCCCATTATTTTCTAATTACCATTGATTTATAGTTCGCCAAATGTAACGTAGGCAAAGCGTTATGTTTTAATCGCCTCCATTGAATATTTGTGTTTGGCACGAATGAATCTTCACTAAAATGAATCGAACAAATTCGACTGAAAGTTTTTGGTGTTCGTTTCGAAGTACGACGTATCCACTCCTTCCTAATTGTTTCATTCTTTGGGAAACTGAAATAAAATTCAAGATTAAATTTCTGCAAAAAATGGATTTTATTTATAACGATTCTATTGCACGGCTCGCTCGACACTGAAAAATCTCTCCAAAATGGGATGACGTTTTTTTATCGATAAACCATGTACATGATTTTACCACATCACTAGTAAAAAACTAACCTAATTTGAAATAAGGAAAAAAATGTTAATTATCAAGCAAAATACCTTTACGAAATCTAATTTAAACACGACATTATACGAAAAACAGTTACTGTTATACTATGACGTATTTTCTGATAAATTCGTGCACATATATTTGAAAACTTACCGATGAAATGTAATTTTTTCAGAACTATTTTCTTTTCGTCCTGAATGGGATTGACATCCTTCTATCACACAAGACATATTGTTCCATGAAATTGTCACTTCATGACGCACAAACACAACACAAGTTATAAGATCTTCCGTCGGAATTCAAACAAAAACTCGAATTTATTTCACAGATATCTGAACTCCGGCGCGGAAACCTTTCGCCATTATAACCCGGCCAATTGAGCAAGATGTCAATGTGAACAGACAAAGAACTTAGATAAGTTACTTTGAATTTAGTCGTATTTTAAGAGGTCCAAATGGAGTCCACTGACATTTCAGGTCAGGACACATAAAAAATAAATAAAAACAATGTGAAGAGGTTGTCTTTTTCTATCATACGTGAAACGTCATAAGCAAAATGTGCGATAAATATCTGTTTTCAGTTGCTATTTTTACGCGGTTTCTATGCTTTAGTTATTGTTCTGAGGCACAGCATCTGTGAGAGAGTGCGCCACCTACTTCCGATTCGATTTCCACCAATTAGAGGCCATTTCCTGTGAATATTGGTTGCTAATTTGACTTTGTGTCACCAGAGGACGGCTCGTTCGACCTTACCTCATAAGTCTCTCACCAGGAGCCCTTGAAGGGATGCTGTGCATCGTCTCTGCTCAATAATACAAGTTTTATTGTTATGTAAAACTTGGATCATTATCGGCATGTGACGATGCACAGCATCTGTGAGAGACGTGTTTATATCTCCTGGTGACTAAACGACGCTATGTGATGAGGAATTATGCTTGTGCTGAAGTTCTCTGCAAAATAACTCTTAAACAAATTTATTAGAAAATAATCGGATCATTTGCAAAATTAGTTATATTTAGACTAAGTGCCATATTTTTAATTAATAGGTTAAGTACTTATTGTTAATATTATAACGTTTTTGGAAGAGCGAATCTTCCTGATACAGGCATTTTATGCTTAAAAGGAAGATTCCAAAAATTGGTTGTTATTTTTATTGCTTTTAATGGAAATAAATATTTTGGAAATATTTTGGATTTTGGAGTAGACCCGTTTCTTAGAATCATCCTTGCTATGATATTATAGAATGAAAGTTCTTCCTCTCATGATTACTATTCGTGAAAGAAAGGTAGACTATGACGTTGTGTAGTTATTTCATCCGCGAGGTGCGAATAAAAATTTGCAAAATTAATCACAATATAGAGAGGTATGGTTAATAGCTGCGAGAAGCTATTGAGGGTAGAAAAAAATACATTTAGCTATTTATGACTGCATACTCAGTTCTAAAACATTATCTAACCAAGGTAAAATATTTTACTAATCTGGCTAATCATTAAACAGAATCGCCGTCAAGGGTTGCCCCTCAGTTTAGTACCTAATATAATGTGCCCACTTGAAACGTTATTCGAATTCCCATAACTCAACCGCAACGGCAAATTATTAAATGTTTCCAAATGAATATTTTAAGATCGAGTATGATCACCACTGCACCCAGAAATTTAGAGGCATTTACTCATAGGGTATATTGAAACTAAGGTGAAAACAACACATATCACACATACACACACGACCTAGTACATACTAGCTCGTTATACAAGCGTTTTAACCATGGTCTAAGAAAACAAGGTCTAACCGTTAGACCACGTGACGACACGAGCCTACGTCATCTTGCGCTGTTCGTCCTTGTCGAATGCGTGTTAATAGACAAGGATGAACAGCGTAAAATGACGTAGGCTCGTGTCAGTCACGTGGTCTAACGGTTAGACCTTGTTTTCTTAGACCATGGTTTTAACTCAACAACCCTCTAAAGAATTCATACTATACAATATGCATTCATGTACCTACATATAATATCAGCAAACGAATATTACGCATATTGAATTTTATGGACGAACGAGGTTGCGCCCAACAAATTCTAGTTATAAAACAATGTGGATGAAGCGAAAGAAGTGTGTCTCTGCCCACCCCTCGGGGAAAGACACGCGACTGTATGTATATATTATGTATGTATAAAAGCTGCAACTTACTAAAGTATGACAAAGAACGGTAATTTATTTTCGCGAATAACATTAACTTGTAAGTATGTATGAGAATTTTATTAAGGTAAATTATAACATTACTTGGTAAGATGAGGGTAAATAGACAATTGGTTGTTGGTTTGCTTAATTACTTAGCAGATATACCTTGAATTCATATTCTTAACAACAACAGTTTCAACTGAATTATAATTTACCGTTCCAAGACTAGAAGGTATCCGGTAGTTATTTGTCCAATTTCGGCTATTAATTTTAATTTTGTCTCAATTTCGGCTATCTTCCCGAGGCTCTTATGCGAACAATTGTAGTTCCAATTGTTAAAAATAAAACGGGCGACTTAAGCGCTTCAACTAACTATAGACCTATATCTCTAGGAACAGTACTTGGTAAGGTGTTTGAGAGGCTGTTGCAACCCGAGCTGCTGAAGGATATCAAAATAGACGACGCGCAGTTTGGCTTCCGTCCCGGTCTTTCAACGGACTCAGCAATCGTAAGCCTGAAGCATGCTGTTCACTACTACGTTAGTAGAGACACAAGCGTCTATGCTTGTTTTCTGGACCTGAGTCGCGCATTTGATCTGGTGAATTATGAAATTCTCTGGAGAAAATTGCGCGGCTCTGGTGTTTCTGGCGAGATTGTGGATCTGTTGCGATACTGGTATGGAGGCCAAATTAACTACGTGAGATGGGGCGACGCGACCTCCAATAACTATAGATTGGAATGCGGTGTACGTCAAGGAGGGCTCACCTCTCCGGACCTATTCAATTTTATACGTCAATGGTCTGATCGACGAGCTGAGGCGCACCGGTGTTGGATGTCACTTGGGGAACGTTTGCGTTAACAACCTGAGTTACGCCGACGGTACGACATGGTGCTCCTGAGCCCGTCGATCAACGGTCTCAGAAAGCTGCTTTCGGTCTGTGAACACTATGCCAGTGTTCATGGACTGAAATATAATGTTCTCAAGACCGAAATGCTTATATTCAGAGCAGGGAAGGGTCCGGAGAGGGTACCCGAAGTTCAGTTGAACGGCTCTGCAGTTCGGGTTGTGCAGCGTTTCAAATACTTGGGACACATACTCACGCACGACCTAAAGGATGACTGTGATATAGAGAGGGAAAGGCGGGCGCTCTCTATCCGATGTAACATGCTTGCGCGTAGGTTTGCGAAGTGTAGTACGGGTGTGAAGACACTACTTTTTAAGGCATTTTGCCAGTGTTTTTACACCTGTCAATTATGGACAAACTTTAAGAAGTCGTCGCTGAGCACCATAAGGGTGCAGTACAATGATGCGTTCCGCATCCTTATGCGTTTGCCTCGCTTCTGTAGCGCTTCCGGCATGTTTGCGGAGGCGGGAGTGCCCGACTTTTTTGCAGTTATCAGAAACCGCATATTTTCCTTCTGGGATAGACTGCGGGAGTCCAACAACACCATCCTAAGGGCCGTGTGTGAGGACCTCTCTAGTCCCTTTTTTAAGTATTGGCTGAGCGTGCACCGAAGCCCGAACACTAAATAATGACAAGTCTGATATTTTTTGTATCAAATTTTTATGTACCTACATTTTTATATTTATATTTTTGTAATTTTTTTATGGGTCTTTTGCCTTAATAAATAAAAATATTATTATTATTTTCAAATTTCTTTTTTTTTCTCGGCTTTCACCGGTTTACCAATACGCACGGGCCTAAGCCAAGTGCGTATCGGGACAAGAGTTCGAGAGGCTCTGTGAGTTGGTATAATTCGTGTTTGGACAAGGGAGAGTTTGTGAGGTTAGTTGTGGGATAGGTTCTGTAGTACAAAGTTGTGAGGTATGGTTTGTAGTGGTGTGTGTGGATGGCGCGGTTGTGGATGATGTGATAGGGTGAGGTAAAGGTGAGCAGTCTGGTTCATTTTGCAGGAATTTTCTGACAATGCGACATGTGTTCATAATTGCAGCCTTCTGCAGGAGGTGGTAAGTGTGCGGGGGTAAGCCAAGTGTCTTCAGTGACTGGTGTAGCTGCTTCGGGATTACGCCTGTTGTTGAAAGAACGATCGGGACTATTATAACTTTCTGTAGGTGCCAGATTCTGGTTATTTCGTCCTTTAGTTCGGTGTATTTGGTTAGTTTTTCAGCTATTGTGTTTTGCAGGTTATGTGTATTAGGAACAGCAATGTCGATCAAGTACCCGGTTTTGTCAGTTTTATTTATTAATGTGATATCTGGTCTATTGTAGTGAATGGTACGGTCGGTGAGTATGGCTCGGTCAAAGTATAGTTTTGAAGATGTATTTTCTAGGACAGTTTGGGGCTTGTACTTGTAGTATGCCTGAGTAGATGTGATTAAGTTTTGTTGGTGGGCGAGTTTTTGGTGGATGATGTTTGCCACTTGGTCGTGTCTATGTTTATAATCAGTCTGAACTATGGATTTGCATGCGCCTGTTATGTGCTGAATGGTCTCTGGGCAACTGTTGCATTTTCTGCATGTGTCGGATGTTAGAGTCTTAGTAATATACTTCTGATAATTTCTAGTTTCTATAACTTGGTCTTGTATTGCCATAATGAAACCTTCAGTCTCCGGGAATAGACCACCACGTCTAAGCCATGCGTTCGACGCATCTTTGTCGACATTAGTTTGGCTTAAGTCGTGGTAATGCCTTCCATGTAGAGACTTTCCGGCCCATTCAGCGAGTTTTGTCTTGTCATCTGTCAGTTTCTCGTTATTTTGTAATGTTTTATCTTGCAGGTTTAATGGTGTTGCTTTGTGGTCATTTTGGGCTATTGCTCTATGAAGGGTGGATGTTTCCGACTTGTCGATGAAATATTTTCTGAGAGTCGTGATTTGTCTATTGTGTAAGTTTGTTATGTCAATAAGTCCTCTACCTCCTTCCTTTCTGGGCAAAGTTAGTCTTTGTAAGCATGATCTGGGGTGGTGTTTTCGGAATTTAGTCAATGTTGTGTTTATCAAGCGCTGCAGTGTTTTTAGGTCTGATTTTGTCCAGTTTATTATACCAAAAGAGTAGGTAAGTACAGGGATAGCATAGGTGTTGATGGCTTTAACTGTGTTACCGGCGTGTATATTTCAAAATTGAGTTGAGGCGGTGTCGGAAAATCTGCTTTAATTTTTCTTTAGTGTCTTTGTACCGAATTTGTGATGACTGGTTGTAACCTAAATATTTGTATGTCTCTTGCTCCGATAGTGATTCTATTTCTTCTCCTGTGTCTAAGGTGTAATTATGTTGGTAATTCTGTCCTGCTCTGATTGAGTTTATTTTACACTTATCTATGCCAAACTCCATCTTTATATCATACGTGAACTGTTCGGTAAGGGATGCTAATTGTTGGAGGTGATATTCATTATAAGCGTATAATTTAATGTCGTCCATATAGAGGAGATGGTTTATGTTTTGTCGTGTGTCAGTTTGTATGTCATTATCATCCGTATATTTTAGCTGGTATCCTAAAGCAGAGGAATTCAGGATATTAGAGAGTGGGTTTAAAGCAAGACAGAACCACAACGGGCTAAGTGCGTCTCCCTGAAAAATACCTCGCTGTATTCTGATCAATCCGGTTTCTATAGTTTTTGAGGGGGTGGTAATTTTCAGTTTGGTTGCCCAGCAGTTCATTGCAGTTTTAAGAAAAGTAACTAGTTTTGGGTGTATCTTGTATATGTCTAGAATTTGTAATAGCCAAGAGTGAGGGACAGAGTCATATGCTTTTCTGTAGTCGATGTACATGCTAAAGAGATTCGATTTTAATTTATGAACTTGCTTTAATATTACTGAGTCGATAACTAATTGTTCTTATTATTATTATTATTATTATAGCTGTATTTTCGGTAGGCTGACTACCATATTTATGGGTTCTTAGACTGCGCCCTCCCCTTCTTTTTCTTGCGAAGAAAGAATCTATCTATGAGGAGTGGTCTAGGCACCAAAGGAAATTGTAATTTAAACTTGGTTACATTTCAGTTGTAGTTTTAGAATTGTTTACTACCAGTGACACACGGGTGAGGTGTGATGCCATTTGTTTTGAGCTGCGGTATCTAGGCTCCGACTTTCATTTCCGCCAAAGCTGTTGACTGTAGAAAGACCTGAAAGTACTATTTATATCTACATTATTAAAACACTGGCAAGTGATGTTACTACGCATACCCGAAGGCCTGTAAGTATCCCAGCTGCCGGCCATACTACTGCTGGAACATTGCCTCGAGTCACCACACTCAGGGTCAATGTTGGTTACCGCGCATCACATGCCACACAATTAAAAAGTCAAATTAAATAATAAATGCATCCTTAACGAACTAAATTGTTAAGTAAAATCGAGCTACGAGGCGTAGTATAATCTGTTGTGATTAATTAAGTACTAAATTGTAATGTAAGCAGATTGCATAGTGTTTTGGAGACAAGCACTGAATGGATGTTATTCTCTGAAACATTACCTTACATCAATAACAGTTCAACCTGTTCTTTTCTTCTGTGTCGGTAGTGTAATCGAGCATCACGATACGCTCTATAAAAATCCTTGCTTGAAGGTGAAAATAGGACCCCTATTAGAAGCGTAGTGCTGGCTATCACAGAAGCGGAGACATTACCTGACGTCACTAATGGTTATTATACCAGAAAAGACTGGTGCGATTCGCACGCAGGCAGACCACAGAAATCCTTGGTTGAAGATATGTCAGACGCCGCTATTGTTGTACAGTGTTGAAGGCAAGCACTGGCTAAAGGTTAATGAAGATTATATTTCCCGAAATCAAAAATGGCATGTCCTTGGGTACAGGCGAGCGAAACTGCCATGTTAAGCTTGAAAAGCAGCCAAAAGAAAATTTATGTGGGATTAAGACGCCGCGCCGCTAGGCTGTACAGGATTGAAGTGAGCCAATCTCTGGCTGAATTTTGGTGGGATACGTTCCCTTAAGTCAAATGCGATTATCCTATGGTATAGACGGGGCTGCCGCGTAACGCCAGGAGGCAACCTACGTAAATCTTTGGTTGAAGATGTAAAAAATAGGACGCCGCTATATTGCAGTGTTGATAAGAAGCAAGCACTGGTGGGGGTTCATGACAGACATCTGACGTCATATTTAGACATCACTAATTGGCATACGCTGCCAGATAAGCCTGAAAACTGCCCGATACGCTCGAAGACAGCCCCCGAACAGGAAATTGCGTAGTGTTGCTGAGAGGCAAGCACTAGCCGAGGGTTAATGATAGACACATCCCCTAACTTCATTTCAAGAAAGACATCAGGTTGGCCTACGCAGCCAGACGGAACTATCACTGTACCGATACGCTCGGAAACAGCCCCCATGTATCAATTATTTCATGATAATAACGGATTCACTCAACTTGATTAAACTTGCGGTTTGACAAACTTCACTTCTCTCTGCATATAACGCCAAAATGTGCTTAATGCAGAGCACAATCACATTTTTATTTCACATGTGTATCTCACGACTCTGAATTACATTCCTGTTTACGTTACATGTGTAACGCAACGTGTGGTAAATAAATAATTTTCTTTCTTTGTTAATCGCCTTGTGTTGAAGTGCAATGTATCCAGCCAATCCGAGAGGCGGCCGATATAGTTTGCTTTGCTGTCGTCGCTTGTGAAAATATCTCTAGACGTCAGGCGGTAGATACAGTTCGGGCACGGTCGATCATCTACTCGAATGGAGGGTAGTACAGATTTTGTGTTAAGTAAAAATTTAAATTCACCAACACGCCATATACGGAAACAAAACATAGTGAATCACCACGACCAGCCGTGTAGTTAACTGTCTAGAATTTAACCAATACAGATCTTCCTGAGTGTGGTGAGATGAGACCACATTATTTACATACATTACACACATTTATAGACCACATACATTACACAGAAAAAGGGAGCAGCTTGTATTTGATTTAATGAAAAATATATTCCATCGAAATATTATTACAATGCATTCCGTGCTTCGGAAGGCATGTAAAACCGTTGGTCCCGGCTACTATCTGCGGATGTGGCCAATATAGGAGCCGTGTCGGAAGCCAAGTCGGCCCAACAATTCCGACGCCATGGTTTCTGAGATAGGTTGACCTTTACTCGATAAGAAGAATGCATTGAGGATACAGTTACTTTAATAAAGAGGCTTAACGATATTCACGTGACGGGTTGTAAAAGCTCAATAACTGCTAAATTAAAAATTTAACCCTTACTCAAGTCTTTCTATGAAGTAATTTTTGCAGATCAGCTTGAGGCCACTTTGAGAAAAAGCTAGGTGACCATTATATAAGCCATTGTATGCAGGATAAGACTTCATTATTGTCAGGTGTATGTAATTAGTTGACAAGTTTGTATGTAATGTTTTAAAACGGGAAAATCCATTTTTCTCAAGTAAAAATTACGACCTGGGCGAAGCCGCAGGGTGAACGAACACCCAGTTTGGATTAATTTAGACAATACTGGTTCTAGCGATAACATGAACAGATAGTGGAGCAAACAACAACTAGTAGAGTATTTAGTGCAAAAAACTGTTGAAATTGGACAAGTTAATGAAACTTGGCATAGTTGTAGAATAGGTACTCCTGAGTAGAAATCCACCGGGACCCATGACTGGTACCCTCTCTGAAGCCGGGGGGAGGGGGGTGAAGGTGGGTTTTGCCGCCCTTCTTATGACGCTTATATCTCTAAAACCGTATGTACTATGACAAGTTTGATATCATTTTCAGATAACTCGTTAACGTAGAATTCATTTTTGGAATTATAAAATAGGGTTGCCGTACAAAAAAACTTAATTATACGACAAAATTCGCAAAACACGAATGAAATTTTTCCACATAAACGTCGTTTACTTTTCCCATGGGAATGGTATCGATACAAAAAAAATATGGTCGAGTAGCAACATTCACAGGCTTTACAAATATATAACTTTTATGGCACTTACTTGATAAAAAATGGGTTAAAAAAATAAAATTGCGTGCGCGGCAGACAAAGGTTATATACATGGAACTAGCTGCAAGACCAAATTAGTCCCAAAACAGTGGTATTAAGGGGTGATAATGAATGGAAGAAATGTTTTGGGTGTTACAAAACCTTCCAAACAAATAAGAGATGTAGAAGATCTGGTCATAATGGAAAGTAAGAGCGGCCGGAACAAACGGTAGGAGATTACGACTACGAGGTGGCGCCGTAGTGAAACTTGTTGGAAACCTTGGTCAGACTTTGAAAGGTGAAAAAAAAGTCCCAAGATGGCTGACTTCAAAACCTGGCAAACGCTGGCAATCTAACATATGACCAGTAAATATAGAATCAAGATTTTTTGGATTTTTTAACCACTCTTTAATTTTTGCGTGGATAAGACTTTTGCACTGCTGAAACTCAGACAACCATTTGATGACCTCAAAAGCTATTGTCGGTCGGTACCAGTCGGTACTGTCATTCATGCTTAAAAAATGGAAATAATGCTTGGCTGACAAAGGATGCTGACATCCTCGCAGTCCAAAAGTCTTCTCTGAATGAGCTGCAATCTGAACAGAAAAACCCTGCTTAGCTGTAACCAAATCTGGAACCTCACACAATACATACCTCTTATTGAAAGAGGTCTGCGACTATTATCTGGTATTAACTTACCAAGCGCAGGCTTTTGAAGCTGTGGATAGGAATTTAACTTATGTACTGTAAATCCTTAGTTGCTAACAAAATGTCTTGAAGCTGGAACATTTGACGATCCTTTGTTGCACCTTGGATAAATCGTTTATAGGCTGCTTAAACACCAAGAAGAAAATGGGTACTCGCAACAACCTACTGTGCCAACCTACATCCACCAAATGGTAAAACTTTCCACCAGTTCGAAGTTCCAGTTCCACCATCGATTGGTCGAACTGGATCACTTTTTTACGGCAGACAATTTTACTAGCAGCTTCAGTTTGGATTCTGTGAGCACACGCGCAGCGATGAGGCTAAATTTGGCCCTAAATAAACTCTCTGGCTTCAATCAGAAGGTTCGTAAAAACGTGACCAGCTCTCTGGGCATGGCTAATGAAGAGACCGACAGCAAACATCCCCTACACCACCACGTGCTGTGCTGGTTCCTCAACACATTTAATGTCTATAGATGAAGTAAGTAAGTAAGACGATTAAATAGAATGAATAGACGAGATACCCCACAGAGTCAGTGTCATACGCTTGGACATGATCTGCCTTGGCCAAATGGACATCTTTGAACATACTCCGGACCCAAGTTAGCCGAAGCAGACACGTTCCGGTGAAGCTACAGCTCGGATGGGGCTTGCCAGCGTGATGTGTCTTTTTCAACGATGACGCTCCTATGACTTGTCGAGCCTACCCTACCACCTGCATTCGTAAGGATCTTTCTAGAGATCACGGATAGCGCTCCATGTGTGGCAAAGTACTGGTGTCGCTGAGTTAATTCGATTAGAAGGGAGAAATGCGATTGCTTCCCAACTGTTCGTTCACCCCCAACCTTCAACTCTTATTATGGTCTTCTACCTCGAACTCTTGCTTACGCTTAGTTAGCCTTACGCTGGCTGATCCGTCTGTCTGATGATGCTGACTAGCACAGTATTTGCAGCAATTGGTTAGTATGACACAGTAAAGATATCGGCAGGTAACTTTTGAGATCATAATATCAAGGCTTTCTGAGTTTCAACAGTGCAAGAGCTTTAGCTTTTGCCCCAAAGACGTGGAATCTAAGCAGAAATCAAACAGGTGTTAAAATGAACCAGTAGCCAAGAAAACGAAATGGTTTGTTGGTTCATTAATACTGATCGACAGAAATATTATCTGCCCTGCTTTGCTAAATTTGCTGTGTTGCCAGCGGTTGCTAGTGTCTTGAAGTCAGCCATCTTGGGACTTTTTTTTCACCTTTCAAAGTCTGACCAAGGTTTCCAACAAGTTTCACTACGGCGCCACCTTGTAATCTCCTACCGTTTGTTCCGGCCGCTCTTACTTTCCATTATGACCAGATCTTCTACATCTCTTATTTGTTTGGAAGGTTTTGTAACACCCAAAACATTTCTTCCATACATTATCACCCCTTAATACCACTGTTTTGGGACTAATTTGGTCTTGCAGCTAGTTACATGTATATGACCTTTGTCTGCCGCGCATGCAATTTTATTTTTTTTAACCCATTTTTTATCAAGTAAGTGCCATAAAAGTTACATATTTGTAAAGCCTGTGAATGTTGCTACTCGACCATATTTTTTTTGTATCGATACTATTCCCATGGGAAAAGTAAACGACGTTTATGTGGAAAAATTTCATTCGTGTTTTGCGAATTTTGTCCTATAATTTAGTTTTTTTGTATGGCAACCCTATTATATAATTCCAGAAATGAATTCTACGTTAACGAGTTATCTGAAAATGATACCAAACTTGTCATAGTACATACGGTTTTTGAGATATTAGTGTAAACAAGAAGGGCGGCAAAATCCAACTTCACCCCCCTCCCCCCGGCTTCAGAGAGGGTACCAGTCATGGGTCCCGGTGGATTTCTACTCAAGTCCACCTATCCTAACACCATGCCAAGTTTCATCCACTGGTCCAATTTTACATGGTTCCCATACATTGATTTGCACTAAATACCCTACTAAACGGCTTAGATAATGGTAGGTGCATTCCCGTAATCATATCTAGACGGGCCTGCGGAGCCCTTAACCCTTATAAGCAACTTCGATACGCTCGAAAACATTTTCCTGTGAGTCATTGTCACAGCTAACAACCGAGTTATTCAGTTTCGGCTTAGGTAATGGTAGGGTAGGTGCATTCCCACAATCATATCGAGATGGGCTTGCGGAGCCCTTAACACTTATAACTTCGATACGCTCGAAAACATTCTCCTCTGAGTCGTCGCAGCTAACGAACGACTTATTCAAACAAAAGCAAAGTTGGAAGTACTCACGTGAAATTGAATCTGCTGTTACCTCCTAAGATACTCGTTTTTGTAGCAAAAGCGAACATCATGACATGAAAAAGACTAATTTTCACTTATTTCACGGTAATGAGCAACGAATTTAAAATACGCTTCTAAATCCGTTAAAATAATTTAAAATTTTTATCAAAAAAATTCCATTACACTGTCACTAATTTCTTAAATAAGAAAAATAAATAAATTTAGACTAATATTTAGAATACGCTTCTAAATGCAAAATATAAAATTTAAAATAAAATATGTTTTTCAAAAAATAATTTTAAATTTTGACAGACTTTAAACTGAGATCTTGTTAGATCGGAAGTTAACGACGCTATGAAGAGGTAAGGTCGAACGAGCCGTCCTCTGGTGACACAAAGTCAAATTAGCAACCGAGTAGTTCTTCAGAAAAAATTCTCCGCGTAACCTTCGTGGCGATTTTTTTTTATAATGCAATCTTAATATAAATAGATGTAAATTAAAAAAGCCCTAAAAACAATGTGTACAGTTTTTATTAAATGTAAATCAATGAACATATAACAAAGATATTGCATGTTTCTTCTCCCGCCGCTCCTCTGTACTCTGCGATGGCATAGTTTCCGTTCGAAAGTAATCTGAAAACAAAATTTTACAATAAAACTGATTGAAGTTAACTTTAAAAGTTTTTACTCATTCAATAATTTTTAAAAAATGACTTTTTTGCTCACTAAATTATGAAATTAGCTACGAGAGAGCATTTAAACAGAATTACATATTATATAGAAAAAAACACATCAAACGTGCTAGAATATTTTATTTCTAGCTTCGCTATAATTAGGGGCAAATACAATTACTGCATAAGCACAAAAAATAAGGAGTATTTAATGGACATTTGTAACTTTCGTGGTGCATCAGGTAACTTTCGTGGTCAAATGTCCACGAAAATTGGGCCACGAAAGTTACAAAAATAACACATTTTTGAGAATTATGATAAAAGTAATAAGTAAGTTTACAAATGAAGTACATGAGAATAAACTCGCTCGATGTATCTTCTTTTTCGTAAAAAGAATTTTTTGATAATAACATAGTACATCTTTCTACATATGCGCATGAAAGTTACATGACCAGGCCAACTTGAAAATATTCGAAGAATAACTTACCTCGTATTTATTTAGTTTTGATGCGATGAGTACACTGGTGTCCTCCACTGATGCTGGGTCACTACCAAGTGTCTGCAAGCTAAAATTTCCAGCGACAAGTTTGCGTTCTTGGAAGATAGGTGTAGTTTCATTGAGCGCTCACGAAACCAGCGAAATCGTGTGACAGAGATGTGATATCATCTAATTTTTCAAAATAAAGAGATAGAATGAATATTCTTTTATAAATATTTGCCTAGTTAAAAAACTATTCATTCGACGTAATAAATTATACGATTGCGCATTAAATGCAAAACTTATAAAGGATTACCTTGAGCGCGAACCAAGTGTGACCTGCGAAGAACGACTATTTCGATCCCGTTTTCGATGTCGAAATATTATTTTTCAAAATATTGTACATAATTTTACATGTTTTATGTTAAAATCGTACGCGTAATTAAATGAGGAATCATCTATATTTAGTTCCAACACTGTATGGTCGATAGTTTAGGAATTAAGACCTTGTGACCACGTTTTGAGGGTGCTCAAAGAACTACTCAACCAATATTCACAGGAAATGGCCTCTAATTGGTGGAAATCGAATCGGAAGTAGGTGGCGCACTCTCTCACAGATGCTGTGCATCGTCACATGCCGATAATAATCATATCAGGAATTTTCAGTGGGGCCAACTCTCTTCGAGGTAACCTAAATCACAAAAATCCACATAATCTGGCAACACAGACACGCGTCTATCGGTGCGACCAGTAATAATATTACTATTTTGCTGTTTGTTGTGCTTGTGTTATCTCTATCATTTAATTCAAATTAATTATTATATATTCATATTATTAGATTTTTTTGTAGACCATACTTTTCTGTCGTATTTTGACATCTGTCTCGTGACTTTAGCTGCAAACGCGATCCTATTCTTATTTGGCACGCCTACTAAAGCCGGGTCCACAGCTCCGTGTTTTCGTGTTTTGAACACTCTAACATGTTAATTTTAACAAAATAGGGGCGTGGCTTAACAAATTTTGTTCAGCCTAAAGCCGGGTCCACAGCTCAAATTTTCTAACAAAACATTCTAACAAAACAATGTTGTGCAATTTGTTTATCAAAACCGCCCGTCCACTGCGCATAATGTTAATGTTTTGGCTAACAAAACCACGCCCATATATGTGAATGTTTTGTTTCATTTCATTTTAAAAATGAGTTCCGACGAAGAAGACGTGGAAGCTGTTATTGCTATCGCTTATTTAGTTTCCTTTGACTTTCCAAAAATTTTTGCAATTTCCGACAGGGCATCTACTTTTTTGTACCTATCTTTGTGCTCTTCCAAAGTTACATCCCAAATTATCGGCCTTTCTCTTATAAGTTGTATTAACAACCAAATACTCTCTTTATTCCACTCCATTAATCAATATTTATAAGGTTCCACACAAAACAAACCAACACTTTTTGCAACGCTAGTTTTATTTACATTCTCTTTGACTTTTTCACTGACGTCTTCCTTCATTCAATGAGCGCGAGAGCGAGCAAATAAAAAAAAATTCGACGCTTCCCCTCCCCGCAGGCGAACCCGGGGGATGTTATCCATTCGTCTCGGCAAACAATGTTATGTTTAGGCTGAACAAAATTTGTTAAGCCACGCCCCTATTTTGTTAAAATTAACATGTTAGAGTGTTCAAAACACGAAAACACGGAGCTGTGGACCCGGCTTAAACATAACATTGTTTGCCGAGACGAATGGATAACATCCCCCGGGTTCGCCTGCGGGGAGGGAAGGGAAAGCGTCGAATTTTTTTTTATTTGCTCGCTCTCGCGCTCATTGAATGAAGGAAGACGTCAGTGCAAAAGTCAAAGAGAATGTAAATAAAACTAGCGTTGTTGGTTTGTTTTGTGTGGAACCTTATAAATATTGATTAATGGAGTGGAATAAAGAGAGTATTTGGTTGTTAATACAACTTATATGAGAAAGGCCGATAATTTGGGATGTAAATTTGGAAGAGCACAAAGATAGGTACAAAAAAGTAGATGCCCTGTCGGAAATTGCAAACATTTTTGGAAAGTCAAAGGAACTAAATTAACGATAGCAATAACAGCTTTCAAGTCTTCTTCGTCGGAACTCATTTTTAAAATGAAATGAAACAAAACATTCACATTTAAGGGCGTGGTTTTGTTAGCCAAAACATTAACATTATGCGCAGTGGACGGGGTTTTGATAAACAAATTGCACAACATTGTTTTGTTAGAATGTTTTGTTAGAAAATTTGAGCTGTGGACCCGGCTGTACTATTTGTAATTTTTTGGAACTTGATTATTTTTTAGTTTCTTTCTCCCTTATGGGAAAGGCAAAGGGTTCAAAGTCCATACAGCCTAGTCTTTAGTAATAATTAGGATTCTACAGTTCAGTTTCATTTTGTCGTCTTTATCTTTAGTCATTTCTTGTATCCTTCCTACGTCTTCAGTAGTCTTGTCTTGTTGAACGTCTTCAGTAGTGTTGTCCTATCATGGGATCATTGCAATGCAAGGGTGGTCCTTACATTCCAATGACATCGAAGTTTAACGCGGGGTATTAAACCAGAAACAGCTAACCACTCATTATTTCTCACTTTCATGGAATAGTTATTCGTGAACGGCACATTATCGCACTAATTCCACCATATTAACACCACAATTACCATGAAAAATAATTTTAAAAATGACGAAACAATGAACTCGCCATTTCCTCTCGATTCCCGCGTAAAACTTGAATTGGAACAATTTTGTTTTTTTGTTCTTTTTATTCCTTATGGGAAAGGCACAAGGTTCTAAGCCATACAGCCTAGTCTTTAGTAGTTTATTGCATATCCGAGTTTCATGTCTTCTAGTCACAGTTTCATTTCGTTCTCGTCTTTAGTCATTTCCTGCATCCATTTTGAACGCCTTCAGTGGTTTATTTCTTGTCACGGGATCATTGAAATGCAAAGGTGGTCCTTACAATCCATCCAATGATATTTATTTATTTATTTATTTATATAAAGTTTATCAGCTTTACAGCAAACGCCAAAGCGCTAATAAACTTAAACTTAAGAATTAAAGTAAACATTAAAAAATATATATATCAACAATAAAACTAAAAATATACTTCACAAAAACTTAAAATCTTACAAAATAATTGATAGAATTTATCCGCGAACAAACCACTATCTGGCTCCTTTGATAAGAATATGTTGAGGAGTGACCTCGCGTAAACAAGTGGCGAGTGGCTGTGCGCTGCAGTTCGGACTGCCTCTTCAGCCAACAACTTATGGCTCCTACCTCGGAGATACCTATCCGGCACAAAAAGAATACACTCTCTGGTCACTAGTTCCAGACAGTATGATTCACCACGCAGCAAGTGACATGCGGTAAATAACAGATCATGATAGCGTCTGACCTCTAAGGAGTTAAAACCAAGCATGCCAAGTAAGTATTTGGAAGGATAAAGAAAGGGACATACAATTTTTTTAAATAGAAAACGAAGAAAAACTTTTTGAATTTTCTCTAGTAGCAGCGAATAAGGTTTTTTCGTGCGGGTTCCAGACAATTGCAGCCGTTTCGATCTTACTTCGAACAAGCGCCGAATAGAGTAACTTAACTACTTGAGGGTCATTTAAAGTCTTTCGCATTTCGTATAATGAAACCTAGTCTAGAGAAGCAATCCCTCGCCAGTGTTAAGATATGCTGATTGAAAGTGAGTTTAGGATCGAAAATAACACCGAGGTCTTTGATGGAATCGACTCTAGTGATAGGATTACTTCCAAGCAGGTAAGTAAAGTGTAATGGATTGCGAGCACGGGTATAAGACTTAGTTTTAAATTTAGAAGAGTTAAAAAGTAGCTTATTCTCAAGACTCCATTTGAGCACAGCGTCAATATCCTTTTGCAATAGATGACAGACAGTCGTTAGAGTCGCCTATGTGACGAAAGAGTTTCACGTCATCAGCATATAATAAACACTGTGAATGTCATATTACCTTTTCTAGATCGTTAATCATTAAATTAAACAGTAGTGGGCCCAGAACCGAACCTTGACTAACTCCAGATCGAGTTTGGTAAAGTGGAGATGAGTAACATCCATGGCGAACGAACTGTTGGCGATTACTGAGGTAATCAGCAAACAAACGGAGTAGTCTTGGCGTAAAACCTAAAGAGACAAGCTTATCAAGCAAAATATCACTGTCCACACGGTCAAAAGCTTTTTGGAAGTCAAAATAAATTACATCAACTTGAGAGCCTTGGTCAAGATGGTTTGATATTTTGTGGACTAAGGTAAGTAAATTAGTATTTACTGAACGTCACCTACTGAAACCATGCTGGCAGTCCGAAATATATGGACTAACCTGAATGGAAATTTTGGAATGCAAAATATCTTCGAAAGCTTTAGCCAAACTGCAAAGGATGGCAATGGGTCTATACTTTTCAGCATATCGGAGTTTAACGCGGGTTACCAAACCAGTAACATCTAACCATTCATTATTTCTCACTTTCATTGAATAGTTCTTCGTTATCGGCACGCACTAATTTCACCATATTAACACAACAATTATCATAAAACACAGCAATTTCTTCTCGATTTCCGTGTAAAACTCGAAACAATTTTGATTGTACGTACATACCTATTGTATTGTGTGTGTTCAGTAGCGTAGCGAGCGCGTGTGTTGTCTTCTTCTTTGCGAGTCGACTCAGCGGTTAAATTGGCGAGGACCAGTACTCCGCCACAGATATAGCGTTATCTGTGGCGGCGTAGAGATCCTCGAGGAGCGTGCAGGTAGCAGGGCATGCTGGGCAGGCTATTAGGTGTGCCATGGTCTGGGGAGAGACACCACACAGGCAAACCATCTCAGAGCCGTAACCCCACCGACACAAGTTCTCCCTGCTTCGGCCGACTTGGGTCCGGAGTCTGTTTAGAGACTTCCATGTCGGCCATGGCAGGTTATGTCCTGGCGGTAGGGACTCAGATAAAGGGATGGGTGGACATGTGGGGTATCTCTCTTCCCAGATGGTAGGGACTCAGATAAAGGGTTGGGTGGACATGTGGGGTATCTCTCTTCCCAGATTTTTCAATGGCGTGTGTTGTGTATGTATGTCTCTATGTATGTAGGCCGCACTGAAGGAAGATCTACCAATACTAAAGACTAGGCTGTATGGGCTTTGAACCCTTTGCCTTTCCTAATTCCTATACGGAATAAATGAACTTAAAAAGAAATTTTGCTTGTCGGAGCACAAAGTTAGAGGTGGGTTGTATTGTATGTAACAGGTAAAATCCCATACCTGCTATCATTGTTCCAGTTCCAAAAAATTAACAGTTTCAAATTCCTATTATCTGAATAACAGTATTCATATTCCAAACATTTTAAGTAAAATTTACCGTACAGCAATTTTAAAATTTTTGAATTCTGCCAGTTAAATACGGTTATTATATTTGCGTTACAGTGTCCTAACCGAAATTGACTGACATAATATTTGAATTTTGTCACAATTTACATTGTTGCTTTTTGGTCAAAACTTTACGTCTACAATGAAATCAGATAGTTAAAAAATCCGCCAACTTCAATTTTTTTACTTTTCAGGATAAACATTGTCCCTAAACGAGTTTTATTAAAATCGCTCCAGTAACAAATAAATAAGCTAAGTGCCATCTTTTATACTTAGCACTTTTGCAATTTTGTTGTAGTCTCCTTGTCATAATTTTCATTGTAAGAAACACAAAAGTTTTAAAGCCGAACAAAAAATAACACGACAGGTCGCGGTCTCATACTGGAACTGCAGTAGGAACGGTTATACCCGGAGGAACAGTGACGCGGGCGGTACCAGCGTGCCATTGAATCAGGCGTTGGAACATAATGTTACGCGGTACCTGTAGGCTTACTATGTAAGAAACGACAAGCTCGAGAAGCTGTTAAACGTGACATAGTGACATTAAAGCCATAGTAGTTCTGTCAATATGTCGCGTTTGACAGCTTCTCGAGCCTCTCGCTTATTACGTAGTAAGCCTACTGTGGCGACAAAATATCGGTCAATATTTTGTGGGCTACCCCTCTAACATGCCCGGTCCACGCGTGACAGACATAATTTTGTCGTGCGTATTCTCTTATCCTATTGGAGGATATTTAAATATGGCGGGTTTCTCGCGCGACAAACTTTTGTCATAGCACTGCATGTTACGGGTGCAGGTAGTTTGGGAACATGTGTTCGGCGGTACATGTAGTGACAAAATTATCGGTCGATATTTTGTGGAACAAGTATTTTGTGCCTTGCGGAACAGGACGGAACAGTTATATACCTACCCTACCTACGTGAAGTACGTACATACATACTACGGTACGGAACGGACGTCGGCAAGACGGACGTCGGCTCGGCGGACACTGGACAGTCAGTTGGGATGGGAGTGTGAACGACGTGTTTTTTGTGTTTTGTGGTTTTTGGTAAAATAGGTAACAGTGGTAACAGTGATACCGCCTCTGACTGATTTGCTTAGGTGGTCAACATTCCGCAGTCCGCAGTCAGTTACAAAAGCATTGGAGTATCTTTTGACAGGCTTTTGTCAGTGATATTTAAAAATACCTAAAATAGTGAAAGGATGCTGGCGAACTTTTGAACAGTTGGTTGAAGCGTTGTGAGTGTTTGACTTCTGTCTGATAAACTGGCTAGTGTTCGGTATATGCAACCCATGGCAACTAGCACAAAACTTGTTTAATTTCCTTACTTGGACGCCGCGACCATGTCATACAATTCCACGCTCGACAACTTCTGTGGATCTAAATTTTGGGTAAGTAGGTCTATGACCCTGTCATCGTATAGCTAGGTACCTAGATATTTTATATTTCGAGTTGCCATATTATCTGCTCTGTGTATACCTACTGGAGGAGGGAGAAGTTTTATTTCTCAAAGTTTTTTCATTTTACCTTCTTATATAAGAACTCAAGAAATAAGTTACTCTTTTGGTCAGAGTCGACTTCAGTTTTAAGTTAAATAAAATAAAATCTTGTCTCTTGTTTATTAGACAAGAAATTAATTACAATGTATTCTTAGATTTTGTTGGTTATCTAGTGTGAGTTATTGACTACTGTGCAATAACCTATAGTTGGAACTATGGCTTATTTTTTGTGTCTTACTTGAATAAAAAATATTGAAACCTCACATGAGTATCAAGTTGTCAAGTCACCTTATCCCTCACTTAATTTGTATGGCTTTGTGTAGGCTATGTTTATTATTTGAATGGTCTACTTAAAATTTTGTATTTACTTCCTTTTCAGCAGAAAGCAGAATACCAAGGCAAACTAACAAGCATTCATATATATAGACTGATCAGAAAAATAAAAAATCTCAACATATTTTGGAATTTCAATATAACTAAGTAAATCAAAATTGTTGTATTAAAACTGAAAAAATAAACATGGCTCCCTCGGGTTGTATAAATAAATTGCTTATTTCGGTGGTACATTTTTATAGCAGGGTTTTTTTGTTTTCAAAACATGTTACACTACACCTCCAACAATATAAAATTCTTTCATATCTAAGAACTTGGTAAAAAAACATACCTCCATTTGCAATTGATTTACCATCATGGAGCTACCCCCTCAGAATAGGTGGGTTTATTTTTCTGATCAGTCAATGAGGTATTTTCCCGCAGTAAAAGGTAGCCTATCCCTTTCGGACCGGCGCTTAAACTACAAAGATATTTGTAGTTTTGAAGTTGAATCCTAGGTAATTTGGGGCCGCAGAAGACGAATCTGCTATAATTTTCCAGATTTTCCGCCGCCATCTTGGAAAATTCAGTCACCACCAATTGTATCATACTGGGCCCTTAATTTCCTACGTACAATTGTGAAGGTCACAGATGTATAAAATAAACTAGTTTTTTTTAAAAGAGTCCATGAATAAAATAAGTATAAAAGTTACAAAAATATTTATTAGAAATAAAAACACAACTTTTATCAGTTTAACGTTTGTAATAATCAACGATTGGCACGAGCTCGACATTTCGTGTGGAGTTTTAATATCCCCTGGGTCACGTACAGCCTCTTCTGGAAGAGGTTTGCCATTGACCCTTCAATGGCCCTTCTTCTGCCACCCTGCTAGCATACTCAGAGGTACATTATCTCTATCAGCATCCTCGCCTTCATCAGAAGAAGAGGAACTGAAATATTCAGGGAGTTCTTCAATAAAGTTGTCCAAATCAGCCTCATCGTTGTCATCGCCCTCGTTCCCAGTCTCTCTGCGATAGCTGCGTCGTTTAATATCGAAAATTTGGTGCAGAAGCTGAAAAAAATTAAAAATCATAAAATATTTAATATATGCATGCGTTAATGTAGGGCCCACGTCGATCCAAATGTGTCGGAAAAGTTTGACAAGCCGTTACACCAAAGCGTTTGCTTGCCAATAGTAACTATTATCACAGAAACATCCTGTGTTTAACTATTTTTCTAATGAATAACTCGTAAACTATAAGGCTTACGAAATAAAACAATTATAGGTACTTACTTTCGCCAAGTCGGGGAGCGCCATCAGTCACAAACTGTACCGGTCAACACCTGCTTGCCGACTGCGTGTCGGACAAAATTTGCGCGGGAGGTCAAAATTCGCTTCCCGCACAATCGTACGACACTGTTCCCGTCCATTACTAACGTAAAACAAAAGAGCTATACTCGATTTTGTGACCCACACAATTGTATTGGAAAGGTACGAAAGGGCTATGTTGTTCTCCAAGGTTGATTCTATCTCTGTACCTATTATTTTTTCAAAACTTTTCACCCTGCTGCTCTATCGGCGCCAACAGCTTTTCCCACAGGAAATGTATATATCCATCCCCAAAATCTATTCTATCTCAGTATCAAGTTACTTATCTTATACCAAAACTTTCCGCCCGACCTACCATTTTCCCGTGGGAATAAGGTATTTTCCCGCGGTAACAGGTAGCCTGTATCCATCCCAAAGATCTATTCTATCTCTGTACCAAGATTCACGAAAACTTTTCGCTCACTATTGCTTCTTTTGCTTCCGTTCATATTGATTCTTTTCTTTTTTTATTTAGTGTGCAATAAAGTATATTCTATTCTACAACTTGTTAAATTCAGAAATCGTGGATTTCAAAATCCCTAAAGATATCAGGGAATGGTGAATTCTCTCATTCACTACATACTAAAATAGTTTAATAACTACTAAAAAAGTACCACTTCTGCCTGACCCATATTAAAAAATGAGAAACATTTTGTCTTTCTTCGATTTTTATTTAAAAACAATAAAAGTTGTTTAGTGAATTGTCATAGTTTTGTAATATCTGGATGCTGGCGCGTGCGTGACCCTGACCGCAGCCATTTCCTATAATAGACTTAATTTAATACCATCTTGCCCATGACTAAAACCAGTTTTTCGGTTTTTGTAACACCTCACGATGATGCTATCTAGCTTCTATAGAAAAAATAATTTAAATTGAATAAAACAATTTCATGATGGCATCTTTATATTGTTACGGACGTGGGGTTCGGGATTTGTAAGAAAAGCCGAATAACTTGATTTGAGAATTTATTCGACGATAAACAGGTCGCAGGTCCAATCACAACTGTAGCCAAATCGTAGAGTCGCTCGTAGTCCGTAGGTCACGCTGAGTTCGCAAGTGTCTTCAACTGATCACTTGTAGATCGCTTGTTGAGATCGCTTCGATAGCTCAAAAATGAACTGGCGTTGGCCGTCGTCTCGGGCGTTTATATACCCACACGGAACAATGGGTTGTTTACGCGATGCTTGATTTCTGGAGTAATCCCATTGTAATCATGTAATCGGGAAATTACTAGAACATTTCCATTGTACTCGGACAATACATGTCATTAAACAAAAGGCGCGCGAGGTCACCGAATTCGAGTAAACAAGTGGCTTGCTTAGGTGATTTTGTGCCTTGCAGCGTCGACATAAAGTCCATCTTCGTTTGCACCGTGATGCCTCTGTTGACGCAATTGGAATTTCCCATCCTTTATAGTCGTATAGATGTACTTATATCGAATTTGAGTAGCGATCTCTCGAACTTTATGGCAAGTTCGTGACACTGCCCTCCTCTTAGAGATGCTCGTCCCGAGCTTCTTCATTACTGCCATGGTAACGCGCCAAGCGGTCGACGTGGACCACTTTTAGTGCTCCTCTCGGATGCCGTTGTATCCGATACGTTACGTCATTGATTCGCGTAACTACCTTGAATGGTCCTTCCCATCTCGTCTGTAGTTTGGGTGACTTTCCTTTTCGGCGTGTTGGGTTATGGAGCCAGACTAGTGTTCCTTCCTCAAATCCACTGGTATTTGCTCGTCGGTCATATCTAGTCTTCATGTTTTCACTCGACTGTAAACCGCTTTCTCGTACCATGGCATAAATCTCCCTCATTTTATCTCGCAATTCAGAGACATAATCCTGTAAGGTGATGGGGTCCTCTGGTGTTCCTCCTGTTAGAAGATCAACCGGTAGTCTTAGCTCACGTCCGAAGTTCACATATGCCGGGGTGGCCTTCGTGCTCTCATGTTCCGAGGTTCTATAGGCGAGAAGGAAAAGTGGGATGTATTTGTCCCAGTCTCTCTGGTGGTTGTCTACCAATTTCGCCAAATGTCTCTCCAGTGTTTGGTTAAACCTCTCCACCATGCCGTCGGACTGTGGATGATACGGGGTAGTCCTCGTCTTGTGCATGCCCAGTATTTTGCATACTTCTTGGAACACATTCGACTCGAAGTTCCGGCCCTGGTCCGAATGGATTTCTAGTGGTACACCATATCGGCATATGACTTCTTCCACTAATTTGGAGGCCACGGTCGTAGCTTCTTGGTTGGGTATAGCAAATACTTCTGGCCATTTGGTGAAGTAATCCATAACCACCATAAAGAATCTGTTTCCCGACTCCGTCACGGGGAATGGTCCGGCAACGTCTACTGCTATTCGCTCCCACGGTGCACCAACGTTGTAAAGTTGAAGGTGTCCTCGGCTCCTGGTTGGTGGACCTTTTACTGCAGCACAAGTGGTACATTTTCGGCACCAATCCTGCACATCCGCTCGACAGTGTAGCCAGTAAAATCTTTCCCGTAACTTCGTCAAAGTTCTTTTAACCCCCAGGTGACCACCTGATACGCCATCGTGTACTTCACGAAGAACATCCTTGATTCGTTCTCTTGGCACGACCAGCTGCAGATGAAACTCTCTACCGTTGGGTTTTTCCCACTTACGGTAAAGTATCCCGTTCTGCAGGACAAAACTGTCCCACTGTGCCCAATATGCTTTGGTGATGGTACTCGTAGGCGCAACTTCATACCATTTTGGTTTTTCCTCGCCACGTTGCTTCCATGCGACGATAAGTCGTATATCTTCGTCGTCTTCTTGGGCTTCTCTCATTGACTCATCTTCCCAGGATCTCGGAGGGCTTGTCCTAGTAAGTTGCACAATTTCTTCCTTAGACTCCTGCTTGACGCAGTGCTTGCATTCCTCTGGACATGGTCTCCTTGAGAGCGCATCAGCATTTCCATGCGTCTTCCCGCTGCGATGTTCAGTGATGAAGTCATATTCTTGAAGCTGTTCGATCCATCTAGCAACTTGACCTTCGGGATTTTTAAACTGAAGCAGCCATTTTAAAGCGGCGTGGTCGGTGCGAAGCATGAACTTCCTGCCGATGATGTATTTGCTGAAGTGATGAAGAGTCTTAACCACAGCCAAGAGCTCTCTTCTCGTCACACAGTAGTTCCTTTCAGGCTTCGATAGCGACTTGCTGAAGTAGGCAATCACAACTTCCTTGTCCCCTTGCTTTTGAGACAGTACTCCACCGATCGCTGTGTTGCTTGCATCCGTATCGACGATAAACTGTCCATTCGCTTGTGGGTATCCCAAGATTGGTGTCTCACATAGGCATTTCCTCAATCTTTGGAAGGAATCCTCGCAGGCCTCGTCCCAGCAGAATGCTCGCTTGTCTTCAGTCAGGCGGTGTAACGGCTTGGCTATCTCGGAGAATCCTTTAACGAAGCGCCTGTAGTATGAGCATAGACCCAAGAATGCACGTACTTCTGTTTTGTCTTTAGGAGTTGGCCAATTCTGTACGGCTTCTATTTTAGCTGGATCAGTCTGTATCCCTTCACTGGTGATCACGTGGCCGAGGTAGTTCACTTTGTTTCTAAATAAAGTGCATTTCTTCGGATTTAACTTCAAGTTGGCTCCTCGAATCTTCCTCAAGACTTTCTCCAGGTTAAGCAGATGATCCTCGAAGTCTCGACCCATAATGATGACGTCGTCCAAATATACGAGGCAGGCTTCTCCCACTAATCCTGCCAGTACACACTCCATGAGTCGCTCGAAAGTGGCTGGCGCGTTGCACAATCCGAATGGCATTACGTTAAACTGCCATAAACCTTTCCCTGTAGAGAATGCCGTCTTCTCTTTATCCTTCGGATGTATCTCCACTTGCCAGTACCCAGACTTCAAATCCAAGGTCGAGAACCATGTCTTGCCACTCAGGGTATCCAGGGTGTCGTCAATGCGCGGTAGTGGATAACTATCCTTCTTAGTCACATCGTTGAGTCGCCGATAGTCCACGCAGAACCTTGTACTGCCATCTTTCTTCTTAACCAGGACGACAGGAGAGCACCATGGACTCGCAGATGGTTCGATAATCTTATTTTTCTTCATGTCTTCCAACATGTCTTGAACTTCTTGCTCCTTTGCTATCGGTATTCGCCTTGCTCGCTGTCGAATAGGTCCTTCGTTTCCGGTGTCTATCTTGTGTTGTACTAAAGATGTTCTCCCTAAATCTCCTTCTTGAGACGAAAACACGTCTGCAAATCGCTGAAGCAGGTGTTTGGCTTTCATGCTTTGAGAATAGCTCAGGTTTTGTTTGCTTCCTTCGAGAAGTTCTGCGATTATAGAACTTTCCTTGGTTTTCGTCGTACTCAGAGATGATTGGCACTTCCTTACCCAGACAGCTTCTTCGCATTTACCTATGACGTCGCCCTCCTTTAATTGTATCTCGTGATCTTCTAAATTAACAATTCTTACTACCGCAGTGGTGTTTCCTTTGACAAGTGTCCTGGCCGCCAGAATCTTCTGTGTCGATTTTCCTCGGGTATCCTCTATCAGCACGCATCTATTCTTCTTAGCACGTGGTAGCTTCACTAGTACTTCTGCTTGCGTGCGTCCTGGTATGCAGATCTTCTTCAAGCACGTCACTTTTCCCACGGGTCCTCCCAGGATAAAGATCTCCTCATTGCCACATTTCAAAATTCCATTAGTGACGTCGATTCTGCACTCGTATCTTTTCATGAAGTCCAGGCCCAGTATGCAGTCATCCATTATATCGGCCACGATAACGTTGTGAGTGTAGGATGTTTCACCCACTTGAATTGTGACCGAAATTTCTCCTAGGACGGGTATCTGCTGGCCGGAAGCGGAAAGAAGTCGGCAGTTGATGTTGTTTCTGCGCCTGATTGCGAATTCTACTAATTTTGGCTTGATTATTGTCCTGGAAGCTCCTGTATCCAATGTCATCTTGCAGTTGGTTCCGTTCACTGAGCCATGTATCATTAAACTGTTTCCGTTGCACACCTGGGAGACGATCGTTGTTGGGGCTCCTTCCGCTCCAGCCAGTACCCGCCCCTTAGTTCTGGCTGTTACTCGTTTCCCTGATTCCCAGCAGGAGATGGGGTCTCCTGATTTTTGGTCACTTCATCAAGGCGTTCTTCCAGCTTACTTATTTTCTCGGCAAGCTTCGCTGTCTGAGTCTCCTTCTTCGGACAGGTGAACTGCAGATGGCCCCTATCTCCACACTTAAAACACATGGGCCCGGTTGTTTTCTTCTTGGGCGGGAACGACGTCTTTATCTCTTGTACTTCCTCTATTATCTCCCGCACTTTGTGAGTAGGGCGAACGTCACGACGCAGGGCTTCAATTTCCAACGCGTGCGCTAAGGCTTCTTTTAGGGAAACATGATGGCGGAGCCCCACTGCAGCCCTAATCTCCATGTCTCGAATTCCATCGACGAACGCCTGAAGAGTGTTGGAGTCCACCATCTTCGCATCAGCAGACGGGTAGGCCTTGCGCACGAGCTTTTCTATCTCCAAAGCCCACTGCTGAAGTCCTTCTCCTGGGCGTTGAATCCGGTCACGTAGTTGGGCGCGGAAGACGTGTTCCAAATGACGCTCTCCATAGCGAGCTTCGAGTGCCTCCAAAAGTTCTTTAAATGTGCTACCTGAGCCTGGTAGCGCCTCCAGAACAGAAAGGGCTGAACCTCGAAGAGCAACGGTGAGTGCTGTCAGGCTCTGCTCCTCTGTCCACCCATTTGCAGCAGCAACGGTCTGGAATTGCTGCCGATAGGCGGTCCAGGATGTGGTGCCGTCGTACGACGGTACTTTTATCCTTGGCGCGTGGCTGGTGCAGGCGTGTTCACTCGACGCTGCGGTTCCTGCTATTTGCAGATTCAGCACCTTCTTCTTAAGCCCGGCTAAGTCAGTTTTTACGCCATCTACGTCGGTTTCCAAATTCCCAACTCTTTCTTCTACTTGGTCGACGCTTTCTTGTAATTTTTTCACTGTGCCCGAAACTGACGAAATGGCAAGCAGCATTTCCTCCTGTTTGTGGCTCAGGTCCTCGCGCATTTCCTCTTGCCTCTTTTGCATGATGTCTTGTTTCAGGCTTAGGTCCTCGCGCATTTCATCTTGTTTCTGCTGCATCTGCCCTTGCCTCCGGCACATTTCCTTTTGCTCCTGGTGCATTTGTTCCAGCATTTGCATAAGTCGGTTAAGGTCAAACATAGATGCTCGGGATTCCTGGACGCGGCTTGTAACCGGAGGTGTGGCTCGATGGGCGGTACCAGTAGGCGGGGCTAGTTGTCCTGTTGGTTGGGCTTCTGGTCCGGTGGGCAAGGCTTCTGGTCCAGCAGGCAGGGTTCCTGGTCCGGTGGGCATGTCTTCACGGGCTGTAGTCGTGGCTTCCGCAGCTAGCTGCGCCCTTGTTCTGACGCCGTCAGTATTCTCCCTCGGAGTCACTGGCATTTCCAAATCCCACACTTCTGACACCAAATGTTACGGACGTGGGGTTCGGGATTTGTAAGAAAAGCCGAATAACTTGATTTGAGAATTTATTCGACGATAAACAGGTCGCAGGTCCAATCACAACTGTAGCCAAATCGTAGAGTCGCTCGTAGTCCGTAGGTCACGCTGAGTTCGCAAGTGTCTTCAACTGATCACTTGTAGATCGCTTGTTGAGATCGCTTCGATAGCTCAAAAATGAACTGGCGTTGGCCGTCGTCTCGGGCGTTTATATACCCACACGGAACAATGGGTTGTTTACGCGATGCTTGATTTCTGGAGTAATCCCATTGTAATCATGTAATCGGGAAATTACTAGAACATTTCCATTGTACTCGGACAATACATGTCATTAAACAAAAGGCGCGCGAGGTCACCGAATTCGAGTAAACAAGTGGCTTGCTTAGGTGATTTTGTGCCTTGCAGCGTCGACATAAAGTCCATCTTCGTTTGCACCGTGATGCCTCTGTTGACGCAATTGGAATTTCCCATCCTTTATAGTCGTATAGATGTACTTATATCGAATTTGAGTAGCGATCTCTCGAACTTTATGGCAAGTTCGTGACAATATCATGTCTCACTAATATTATAAAGAGGAAAGATTTGTGTGTGTGTGTAATGAATAAACTCAAAAACTACTGAACCGATTTCAAAAATTCTTTAATTATTAGAAAACTACATTCACCCTGAGTGACAAGGCTACCTTTTATTGCAGGAAAATGCCTCATTTCTACGGAAAAATCTGTTAGCGCGTGCGGAAATCTAGTATTAAAATAATGTATCGAATCAAATAGTTTCACCATCTATCTATCTATCTATATGGGGGACGTCTGCGAGTGGCGCAGACGGGTGATCAGCTCCCGGTATGGGAACTATTTCACCCCTAATCCCAGCCTGATGATGCCACTCATCCGTATGTAGTGAGCTTCCCTTCCTATCCGCGCGCCTCGCCTTCAAGAATGTGTCGCGCAGCCCGCTTCTCTAGTCCCCCAGTCGCAAGAACGATAACCGGGAAAGCGCGGACAGGCAAGCAGCGGGCGGATGGCCACGGTGTCGGCATGGTGCCTCTGCCGGGTCCCCACCCCGCAAGCCCTACGCACCGCCCCAGCCCGCCCCGCTTCCGAGGGGTTCGAGAGCTTGCCGCACAGTTTTTCCACCTCTCTCAAGTTCGCATCATGGCACCATCAAGGGGCTCTGGTTTTACTGCTGCCCCTGCGTCATCCCCTCAAACCTACCGGTAGCCCTACAAAATCTTAAGATGTTCTCTAATGTTATTTCAGCTAGTTCGTTTGTTTCTATTCTGTCCGTGCCTATGATCTCCCATCTGGGCATCGATAACATTGGACACTCCGCGAGGAAGTGGAGACTGGTTTCCTCTTCGCCACATTCTGGGCATCCTGGGTCTGCTACTCTCTTCATTATGAAGAGGTGTCTATTCAATGCGCAATGTCCAGTCACTATGCCCGTGATCGTTCTAACGTCTCGCTTATTGTGCCGTAGCAGAGCCCTTGTGGTTTTCCTATCCATTGCTTTAATGAAAAGTTTAGACTGTCGCATTCCGGTGGACATGTGCCATCTGGAATTGGTTTCCTCCCTTATCTTAATATTAATCACTCCTTTGGTGATTTTGTCTGGGATGGGAAGGTGCGGTTCAGGAGCTATGAAGGTTTTGTCCGCACCTTCTCTCGCCGACTCATCCGCTTTCTCATTCCCTGTGGTTCCTTGATGTCCTGGAACCCATGCGATGGCTACGTTAACTTTTGTCGCCAGTAGGTTCAATTCACTTTTGCATTCCTTGACCAGAGCTGAAACAGTTTCCTGCTTGTCGAGCGCTCTGAGCGCCGCTTGACTGTCACTGTAGATCAGCACGGTGTCTATGTCACTGTTAATGGTGTCGCTGATAATGCGGGCACATTCCATGATTGCATAAATCTCCGCTTGGAATATGCTCGCATGTCTTCCCAGAGCTATGGTTCTTTTAAGAGCCGGGGTGGGTTTCATTATGTATATACCTGCCCCCGAGAGCCCCGTTGATTCTTTCCTTGATCCATCTGTGAAGCATTCCATCGTGTTTCCATGATGTTCCAGCTCCCATGCTGACCTTGGTCCTATGTGTACTCTATATTTCTTGTCAAAGATCCTCTGTTTCTTTATCAGGTCGTTACAGGTCAGGATCATTGACATCTTGTCTCCGAATTCTTGCTCCACTGTCGTGTGCCCTGCGTTCTTGGTGTTTCTGACCCAGAAGCCACACGATCTTATTCTGTAATATTGTTCTAAGGCTCTCTTTTTGGCCGCTAGGTCTATAGGATAGAGTCCTAGGATCATATCCAGTGCCGCGGTTGGAGTTGACTTCATGGCACCCGTTATCATCAGACCGGCTAGCCTTTGTACTTGTGTTAATTCCTTGAGGTTATTGCCGATCTTTGCTCTGTGCCACCATACAATGGCTCCGTAGAGGATTCTAGGAAGGATGATCGCTTCGTAAATCCAATGACATACGCGCGGTCTTAGTCCCCATGTTCTTCCAATTGCTCTGGTGCATTGCATTAGACTTAATTTTGCTCTTGCGCACTGTATCTTTATGTGGGAGTTGAAGGACAGTTTGCTGTCCAGTGTTACTCCCAGATATTTTAGTTCTTTTACTATATCTATTTTGATGCCATCGATGGTTATTGGTCTTATTTCTATATTTTTCCTCTTCTTGGTGAATATGACCAATTTGGTCTTTTCGGGGTTTAGGTTCAGACCTCTATCCCTACACCATTTTAGTGCTTTGTTGAGGGCCATGTTCACGATGTTTCTCATCATGTTGAGGTCCCTACCTTTTACTAGTATGACTCCGTCGTCTGAGTATGCCTGCATGTGTATATGCATGCGAGCAATCGTTCTTATGAGGTCATCTAATAGCAGGCACCACATCAATGGAGAGAGACAACCCCCTTGAGGAAAGCCTCTCTTCGCCCTGATTGTGTGGTTTGTCCCTCCGAGTTCCGCTGTGATAGATCTGTGCTGTAGCATGTTCATTATCCAGCGTCTGATTTCATATTCTATGTCTGTCCTTGTGAGTGCCTTCTCTATGGCTATGGTAGTTGCTTTGTCGAAGGCTCCTTCGATGTCGAAGAAGCAGCCAATAGCAGATTCTTTTTTCTCTAGACTTTCTTCTATTCTAGCCACTAAGTTGTGGAGAGCTGTTTCCGTGGATTTGCTCTCCATGTAGGCATGTTGATTATCGTGAAGTGGTCTAGATCCTTGTTCAATTCTGTCCCTGATGTGTCTGTCTATCAGCTTCTCCTGACTTTTCAGCGGAAAGACCGAGAGACTGATGCATCTGAAAGCTTTGGGATTCTGATAGGTCACTTTCCCTGGTTTGGGTATGAACACTGCTCTGACCTTCCTCCAGCTCTCAGGGATGTATCCAGAGGACAGCGTCCCTTTGAAGATAGCAGTCAGGTCATCCTTTATGTACTGGTAGGCCGTTTGAAGCATCATCGGAAATATACCATCCGGACCCGCTGATTTGTACGGTGCGAATGAGGATATACTCCATCTGACCTTCTCCTCCGTTACTATATTTTCTATATCCGTGGTGATGGATTGAGCAGCCAGCTCCGTGTCTTTTGTGATGCTTTGACATCCTGGGAAATGTGTGTTCATCATGGTTTCCAGGATTTCTTTTGGGTCTGATATAATTTTATCATCTATGTTCAAACTGCCTAGTCTGCACGCCTTGTCGTTAGCGATGGCTCTAACCAGCCTGGCCGTCTCCGGGTAGCTGGTAAGTCCCTCGCAGAAGACCCTCCAGCTTCGTCTGCTTTCCTTTCGGCATTTATTCCGAAGGTCGTTTCTATGTGATCTGTATGTATCCCAGCTCTCCTGGTCGCCTTTTTTCACGGCTATCCTGAGGGCTCGGCGCGCTTTTTTCCTGTCTTTTTGTAGTGTTTTATTCCACCACGCCTGACCCTTCCCACTGTCTAGCTCTTTTTCTGGGCACGCTTGGTGCAGAGCATTTACAAGGGATTTCTCCAGATTGGTTGCTCTTTCTTCTATTTCTTCTTTAGTTCTAGGAATGTCGCTGCCTTTAGTTTCACCATTATCATACCCCAATATTCTTGCGGAGCAAAAATGAATGATGCGTCGTTTGGTTTGTATTTGTAAACAGGACAGCAATGCGACGTGGTACACGGAGAGCCCGGAGCTGACGCGGTGCTTCGAGAAGACGGTGCTGGTATGGATCCCGTGCGCGTACCTGTGGGCCTTCGCGCCGCTCGACGGCTACTACATCCTCAACAGCCGCGAGCGCAACATCCCCTGGAACCCGCTCAACATCACCAAGCTAGTGCTCACCTTCCTCCTCATCGTGCTCAAGTTCGTCGATCTTGGAGTCTCTGTTCATAAATCCTCAAAGGATGAGGAGGTCTTCAATGCCGAATATTATTGCCCTATCATCAAATTGCTGACATTTGTGAGTATTTTACATCATTATTTTTCGTGAAACATTATATATTTTTGTGATTTGTTTTCAGTCACGTTTATTTTTAAGTAGCTGTCTGACCGCGGCTACGCTCGCGTTGTTCTTTGACTTTTCCGTAGTAATTTCTAAAAAGTTTCTTTAATTTTCCGTGATTAAAAGTATACAAGATGTTGACCGGGGATATAAATATAAGGTACCACCACCATGCAAAATTTCATACCAATCGGTCAAACAGTTTCGGAGATAAGCCCGTACAATGTGCTGAGCCGTATGAGTTATTAAAGTTTTTTAACTATCCCACGGGAACTTTTCCATTTTCCGGGATTAAAAGTACCTATCTAATATGTTGACCGGGACATAAGGTACGAGTATATCACCATGCAAAATTTCATTTAAATTAAATCGGTCCAATAGTTTCGGAGATTTAACTCGTACCTACAAACAGAGAACCGAAACTTTTGAAAAAAATCTGGTTATGTTCTTTATAGCTTCTATCCCCCATTGTAAAATATTTATATTTTTTACAATGCTATAACCGTGGGGGCGGCGGCGTACTGATCCTCATATCTAGTCGCTGAAACTAGACATTTTTTGAAGCTACAGCGAGCTCTTTTCGTTTTTAAATACAGCTGCGAAGACTAAACGACTTGTCGCCTAAACCATTTACTGGCGGTATAATGATTACATGATCGAATTTCGGGCTGGCAGTATGCAGAGAGGATGGGATATACTTAGATATTATCGTGTAACGAACGGTGCTTCTGCCGGACTGCCAAACTGGTTCCGTCGCCCTGCTGTTTCATGCTGGTTCACCTGTCAGGGTGAAGAGTTAGGAGAACAAGGCGTAACTACTCGTAGCCATGTGATATGGTAGTTAATTCCAGGAGAGGAATAAAACACAGGCTGCATGCATAGCTAATGGCTGGTCATTCTAAACAAGTTTTTGTATTATCTTGAAATCTAGTTTATTTATTAATACATTATTTTACTCTATGTAGGAAATAACCGTTTGAAATCACTGTACTACTTGGTATGGATGGAGATATATTTAACAATTTCAGATTTATTAGGGCAAATCCAAGTAAAAATCGTACAACAATAACGGTTAATGTAAAATGTGAGTGTGACATCACGTTTCTCTTAAAATTTCCATAGGTATAAAATATTGTATTTATGTATATGACATAAGCTCATATGACTAGCCAGTCAAGCAAATACCCAAGGCTGCAGTTCAATAACTGCAAAAAAATCGCTTTAGAAATATAAAAAAATACCCAAGAAAATTCAATGATATCGAACGACCTGTATAGTTATTTATTTACCATTCACGGAACCACGCTACCTTTTCCGGCGTCTAGTAACGCAAGTTCTTCTAATTTTTCACCTTGACCTTAGTGGTTCACTAAGTACAAATATTCCTTGCAGTGTAAGTGGTAGACCTACAACAGTCCTACTTATGAAATGGTGTTATCAGCGGATTGATAGCTATCTATAGAATCTTTTGATTTTTTTTATAATCTATTTCTTGTTAGTTAACTAATAAGTGGGAACAGAACGTCTACGGGCTGTCCCTGTATTTAATTAAATGACACAAATTTATTTACCGTCCTAGTGGCTCGGTAGCAACAAGGCCCTTCATAAATGGTTCATTGTCAGTTAAACGAACTCTCGGAAAGCCAATGCTTCGGCGTTCGTAATATCGTCGGTGATACTGCAATACTGCGTAACTAACAATGGCGAATGCCGCGTAAGTTCACGGAGGCAATTTTACAGGAGGGCGAAAAAACTTAATATTTTTTAATCTGTCGATGCTAGGTTTGACTGAGTTTTGGAGTATAATGTAATACTCTTGCTTTATCCGTTATGATAATTTTTGAGTCAATTAAGTGGGTAATTAGTTAGATAATTCACTTACGCGGTTTTGTTGGGTCGACTTTCTTTATGGTATAGAAGATTTTCAGCACATACGCGTTTTTAAAATAAAAAAACCTATATTCTATTAAACTTTTATTTTATTAATTAGCAAAGATTAAGGTAATAAACACACAATTAAAATTATAATCGATCTAGATTACTTCAAAGAAAGTTATCTTCTTCTTTTTCTTCGTCATTACACTCTAGCAGAGAGGTCTTGGTCGTAAGAATAGGGTTAGTGTCTTATTTTGATAGATTAGGTTAGGTGACGTTGTTATTTGCATTGTTGCTATTCCTCCTGAATTTCTGCCTTCCTGGCGCGCACATTGAGCTTTTTTTAATAGGCAATCTACCACTCCTTCGTTGCTGCCCACCACTTTTTCCTGCACCACCAGGCGATTCACAAACTCGTTAATTTGACGGGAGAATGTTTGATTTGAAGGGTGTAAGAATACCTAATACGTACAGTACTGTGGTTGAAACACTGTGTGTGATGCCGAGTTCCTGGAGATACTGTTTGTAAATTTCATCCAGGATAAGCGAGTAATTATTATACAAAAAAAAACATGCTAGACATAGATAGATATTTTCTTGCGCCTTACTCCACTTAACCGAATGTTCGGCTGCAAGCATCCAGCTACTACCAGCCACTTTCTTTGCTCAGATCGTCGTTCCATGTAGCCAGGGGCATCCCACAATTTTTGCCTTGATATAGTCCACTCGTTTTCATCAAAACAGTTATCCTTTCTGGACATTATAGAACCAGCCCAGTGGCACCACACTGGTTTTCAAACAACACAGGCAATCGTTTTTAGGGTCTACTGATGCAGCTTCTCTCGATCTTCCCATGTGTTTTCTTTTAGACTCACCCTCACTCACTCATTGGACACTTTGTCCTAAATATACATAATAATGGTTAACAAGCCAAGAGATACTACATTGACGATAATTGACCCTGATACTGAGAGTGATAAACAGTTCAGTATTAGACCAAATTGTCGAAAGGATTTATAAAGGCTGGCCAGCATTTCAAAGGTGTTTGATTTATTATTCCTTTCTCCTCTACCTCTCGTCCTTACCAGTTAAACGTCATTTAATTTAGTAAACTATTTCGGGGACACTACATCCCCTTATCTCTATGGACCTCGGTTGGTTTTTCACCTGCCTGAATTTGGAAAAGACTACAAGACGACTCCAGGTCAAACAAATCCTTTCTTGTAGTCCTCATAGATAGCGGTTGGTAATTAATACTTTTCTGTAAATATGCTTCACAGTACTAGATCCTCGTCAAAAACCGGACTGCTCCTATGGCTAGGGCTAGATCTCGACAAGCTTATGTGCGAAGCAATTTTTACCCATAAGTTACTATTTTACATTAATATTATTATTAAAATAAAAGAAATTTGGTGCACTAGCTTTAAAATAGAAACTGCACACTAACCAATACACAATTTCTACACTATAAACACGAAGCGCCCTGAAAAACTACTAAATTTCCTGGTTCCATAGCGTACTTTCGCGGATTTAGGACTACATTTGTGTGTAGATTACTTTCGCGGTTTTGAATTAGTTAGATTTCAAGCCTTTTGATTAGACTATTGAATTTTCTGTCAATGCCATTATGCGCAATTCACCACCATGCACCTACAGGCACGAAATCGCGTTTTTGATTTTTTGTAGTTCCGCGGTATTAACCAGTGCTGGTTCAGCGGTATTGGAGTATCACCGACGATATGTTACATAATATAATTTTACGACACACTATAATAGAATCGAATGGTGACGGACTTGTTTATACTGTTTAAAGTGACTATAATGAAATTAATAAAAATGTCTATTCGTGCATTCTACTTCTCTGTATTTCAGTTTTTATTTCTAACTTAACGATGTGGAAAAAGAACGACGACCATATCAATCAATTTCCTAACTTTTGCTGTTTTTGGAGAAAAAGACTGGCGCACTGAAATTAACGATTATGAGTGAGATTTCTACAGTTATTTAGCGTCAATTATATCCTTGTCTATACGATCACTGAAGACACGGAGGCCGAGCATTACAAGCATTTGCAGTTTAAAGTTATTACTTTACTTTTAATGGTTTCATATACCTACTGCTTCACATACGTACGGGTACCTACCTACGGCCTTATGTGCTTTTAAAGTAGGGACGCCTCGATACGCCTTTGTCGATACGATACCGATACTTTTATAAAAATATCGGCTATACTGATACCGATACCGATACGCTTATTGAATTCAAACAGTAAGGTAGAATAAATAAAACACAATCAATTAATAGTGTTAGTAATCAAAATTAACATTTGTAAGATTTTTATTTAAAAAACAAAGTATTCTTAAGTTTTGTGGGCAAATGCGATTTCGCAAGTCTGTTTGAATAAGACCTGCGGTGGAAAATAGTCACTCAGGTGCGACAGAACTCATTTGAAAAGTAAAGTACCTACTTCTGAGCCTTTTTTTTCAAGTTTTAGTATAAGACGTCATGGCGCCAGAAAACGAACAACGAAAGTATCGTTGTATCTGCCATAAAAATATCGCCGACACCGATATCGGAATCGGTATAGGATGCATCCCTATTTTAAAGCACGAAACATTTTGCAAAAAATAAAAATAGGTAACTAACAGCGAAAATGGTTCAATTTCTTGGATGCGCTCTAGAATAAAAAAAAAGCAATCATTTTTTCTAATAGGTACTCATGAATCGTGATTACAAGCTCGGATCACATTGTAGTTTTATTTTTTTTATTTTATTTTATTCATAACACCTAAAGCTAAATACATTGATTAAATAAAGTACATAGTTAATAACTACTAAGCCAATAACAGGTATTCGCAGCAAGCATTGCAACATTAAAAATAATAATATTTATACAGATATAATATAATTTTGTCACGCTCACTATAATTTCATCATTCATTACAGAAAAATTCAAACTTTAAGGTTGCTTAACTTAACTTTCGTAGTCGCTATCGCAATCATAAATATTCCCATTTATAAAAAATAACTAAATGAGAGTTGTGTTTTTGTGTGCAGCGTCCTAGGTACAGTCACGAGCAATAATATATATACATTGTCACATTTTTAAAACATCTTCACTTCTATCATTTAAAAAATATGTGTTCTAAATTATCTAAACATCAAACTGTGTCAAAAGTAGGTATACATTAGTTTCACAGTAATATAAACGAAACAAAATCTGTAATAAGTTTACACTTCCAATAGAATTATATTTGCAAATTACAATGCATAATATGTATACAACATGTTTACATATTATGGAAATTGTATAGGTTCTTATGAATGTCATTATGGATACATTAAAATGACACAAAAAGTGTATACCTAATTTTGAGATTATAAATGTAGATTATGTATTTTGAGATAGCGATAGATAGATAGATGAGAGACGCGTGATACTTGTGCAATAAATAAATGAACATTCTATTCAATAAAACAAGAGCTTAAAAAATCAGTGTTTTAATTCTGAACCAATTTCATTATTGCGTTTCGTTGCGCGTGCGTTCGATTCACTAGCGTTTAGTTCATTGCAGATTAAGGTTGCATGCCTGTATACCTTTGCCTTTCTGTTGAAAAAGAAACATTGCAGGAGCGTGTACAGAGCGAGATAATGTGTATCCGAACGTTAATCGTGTCAAGATTTGTATATGCTAACCGCATGACGCCAAAACGCAAAAAAAAGGCGGGTGCAATACCACACAGTTTCAAAATTATGTGAGCATTGGGGCTAATACAATAAGAAATTGAATTAGCCCTTATGTTTACATAATTTTGAAAGTGTGCTGTATACATGTTTTTGAAGCTGCTGTTCTGTTACATATTTTTGATGTGATTGATGGGTACATAATTATAAAACTAAAAGTGAATATTAGTTTTTGATTATCTGTTGTTTATATTATTTTGATGAAAATGTGTAGTTTATTTTGACACAACTTAGCGTTTCCATAATTATAGGACACATTTCAGCATACATATTTTTGTGACTTAATATCGACAACATGAATTTGAAGCTTAAGGATGTTTCTATCTTATTGCTCGTGACTGTACTTACTATTTGACACCGACCTCTACCTATTCACCGGAGCGATTAATGTTCCGTAACCGAGGGCAATAATTATTTGAATTGTCAGCGTTTGTTGTCACCAACAATAATATAAGAAGGCCGTTTTGATTTGCGGTAAATAAGGCTCATGAATTGCAAGCTCGTTTAAATTGCATAGTTTTGACGAACTATTTTACCGTTGCTTATACAAGGTTCTAATCTAACAGAAGGGGCCAGCAGCGGCGCGGCGGCGCCTTTGGCATACCCTGATAAGATCATAATTTCGATTATACGCACTTATATTGAAAGTGCATTATGTACATTTTGTATTTAGTTCTACGATAGACTTTTTTTTTTTATTTCGTTAGAAGGGTACGTACAATTTAGTTGCAAAGGCCAGAGTCTACCCAGTAAGTATTGAAAATACTTGTGTCAGGAGACTCCGCTCTTCCATAACAGTAGGTTTAATTTACATTTTGTTAGACAGTAATTTACGTGTTATTACGTATTACATCAAAATGGCAAAAAACAGTTTAAGAAGTGAAAAGATTAATACTACTAACATCTTAATTAACTTAATTCACATCTTAAACTGCACTGACTGAATTGCACTGTTCAACAAAATTTTGTAACAAGAAAGGAGCTTACTAATTTTTATCGCTATATTTGTTTTGATTTTATCAGGAGTCGTTCGTGTTACAGCTATCATTACAATAGAAATTTATTTTTTGTTAATAATAACTAAAGAAAAGTCATGATAATGAATGAAAATCTTTATAAAGTACCGCCTAACAGTCGATACTTTAATTTTTAAGTGGTCGATTTTTTTACACCTTGGGTTACATTGTTGCAGTTTTAGTAAGGAACCCTATTTAAAAAAAAAATAGCCTATGTTATAACTCAGGGATCATGTAGCTTTTCAACAGTAAAGGAATTTTTGAAATTGGTTCAGTAGTTTCGGAGTCTATTCGATGCAAACAAACAAACAATCAAACCGTTCCTCTTTATAATATTTGTATAGATAAGTCCCATGTAATTAACTACTTTATGCTACTTGTCCTTTAAGCATATCTACGTACGAATACAAAATATGTAAGTCTAGGTCGTATATCTATAAATTACTTAGTTTATTTTCTTATTGCCCTTTGAGCATTCATAGTACCTAATATGTAATTTTTTTATAATACCAAAAATCGAAAAATGTGCATTAAAAAAAACCCCTCCTTGACAAAAATTTCTGCATAAAAAATAAATACCTACTTATACAGATCGAAAGAGTTTTCTTGACAAGACGATTAGAACTGCACCTTGCGGGTGGCTGGTATGGTCAAAGGTATCTGTCTACCCTGTTTCTGTTGCGTTTACTAATGTTTATCTATCTCTCTCAACTCCTCCGAAGTTGTCTTATCGCCACTCAATACACTTTCACGTCACACAGAACTTATTATGTCATTTGCGAGTTTTCGACCAAATCGGTCATGTGGCTTCAGCTGTAGGTATTGAAACTCCGTTGCCTACTTTCCTGAACAACCTTTTCCTATTAATGTTCGTTCTGGCAGGCCGCGGGCGGTGGGTGCGGGTGTAGGAGTGGGGAGGGGAAAAAAAGAAAAAGAAAAGTAGGCTCAGCGAGTTAAATTTTTTTCAAACAGTTGCTCCCTGTGCTCCCAAAAAAAAAATCTATCGGGTTAACCAAAATAATAATAATTTACTTACTTATATATAGGTTTGTGGTTGTGTCAACAGATTTTACTGATTTAACAGTTTTATATAGGTCTGTACTTAAATAAATATTCTAATTTGAAAATAAGTTTTAAAAGGAATCATACTTCACCATTGAACTATTATTATAAAGAGGAATGATTTGTATTTTTGTTTGTGTGTATGTTTGTAATGAATAAACTCAAAAACTACTGAACCGATTTCATAAATTCTTTCACCATTAGAAAGCTACTTTTACCCTGAGTAACATAGGCTACGTTTTACCGCGGGAAAATGCCTCATTCCCACGGGAAAAACTGTTAACGCGGGCGGAGCCACGGCGAAAAGCTAGTAGATGATAAACTTTAACAATCAGCTGTACCTCATACAAGTTGCTCATTGCTCGTACCACAATATTGTGTACAAAAACGGTGATTATGATTACATCGCATCATTGTCGGCGCAACACGGGCTCGACTCTGGCCGGATGTAGCTACGGTAATCGAAACGGGTCTTCATACCGACGACGCGACCTTCGAACCGCGTGAGATCAGCTTTTGTAGAAAAAAAAATTAAGTTTATGATACTTGCTTCCCACTATATTATAAGTCATCTTCATATTATGCATTATCTGCTTATCTACGAGTGTATAGGTAGGTAATTATGTATTAATTTCGTATCTTATCACAACTAAGGCAAGCAGTTACTATGCAAAATCTAATAAAAAATAGAAACATAATATCTATATAATATAACTAGCTGTTCGCCCCGCGGCTCCGCCTGCTCTCAAGGGTATGAAAAATAGATAGTAGTCTTATATATAAAATTTTCGTGTCACAGTTTTCGTTCCCATACTCCTCCGAAACGGCTTGACCGATCTTTATGAAATTTTATATGCATATTCAGTAGGTCTGAGAATCGGCTATTATCTATTTTTCATACCCTTGAGAGCAGGCGGAGCCGCGGGGCGAACAGCTAATTTTATATATAAGATAGTAGAAGTCGAAAATCTGACAATCTGACATAGAAAAATATGCTAAAAACCGATTCAGGGGGATGTAACAAGCGATTAAACATAGCTAGATTTTTTAAAACTTTTTTCTGTACGGGCTTATCTCCGAAACTGTTGGACCGCTTCGAATGAAATTTTGCATGATGGTACCTTACATCTCCGGTCAACATCTTAAATACTTTCGCTAATCGCGGATTAAATTAGTTCTCGTGGGATAGATAACAATTACTACTATATACGGAAATGTCGAAAAACAACGCGGTCGTAGCCGCGGGCAGACAGCTTGTACAACTACATAGTTTCGATTGAACTCAAAAACTACTTTACCGATTTCAAAAATGCCTCATTACCACGGGTTAAACTGATAACGCAGAAAGCTAGTATGTAATTTATATTTTACTACGGATTCCCTACAATGTACACAAACCGCTGCTCACTGAAAAAAAGCTTCAAGTTATCTCTTTGGTATTCCTTTATGCGGCGTCCACATGCTTGCCGCTTGCCGCAAACTTCAAAACTCGACAAACGTTTGGCAAACTTTGATACGACAAACGTCGTCATCCACACGTTTGCCAGTTTGCCTTTCTAGTGTATTTGTGTTCGAAGACGCAAGCATGGCGGACGTTGAGCTTTTGCCCGATATAACGTTTGGTTTAACCTATTTTTATTATAAAAAGAAGCAAAGTGATATTTTTTGTTTTTCTATTCTTCGGAGATTTTAAAAATTTCGCTGAGCCGATTCCAGGCATCGGCTACCTTTTTATTCTCTTTGAATTTAAATATTTTTTATTAAACTTTTGAAACGTCTATTCGCCACCACTGCGCTAGCGATACTGAGGAGGCACAAACGTGTGGATGGTTAGCAAACGCTTGCCGCAAACTTCCTTTGATTTGTGCATGGTCGAAAACAAGGTCTAACCACTAGACCACGTGACTGACAAAAATCTACGTCATCTTGCGCTGTTCGTCCTTGTCGAATGCGTGTTAATAGACAAGGATGAACAGCGAAAAATTACGTAGGCTCGTGTCAGTCACGTGGTCTAACGGTTAGACCTTGTTTTCTTGGACCATGGATTTGTGCACGAAAAACCGACACTCGGTCGGATCGGCGGCAAGCGCTCACAAGCCAAGGCAAGCCACGGCAAGCCAAGCCAAACGCTTCATCCACACGTTTGAATTTGTGGAGGCTTGTCGAGGTTTGCCAAGCGTGTGGATCCGGCACATTATAATTGAGTTCATTGAATCATCAAATGACTAGTTGAGTTTTTAAATTATTTATTGTTGTTTGTACTTGTTTGTTCGTGAATAAGAGACGAGACGAGTGCCAGCTAGCCTTGATTATTTTTTTATTAATAAATGAGTTTAAAATGGTAAGTTATTAATTACACCATCACAAGATTTTAGATGTGACGACTTCCGTCATATTTGTTTACTCAGTGGGATAATCTCTTGAAGAAAATAATTTGTGAAAGTGTGTTTTTGTGTGTGTGGTTTTTTGGTAGGCTTGACTGAATAAGCATAGTCTTATCTTGTCTCTCTGTACAACGGGAAAACCTGCTTGCATATTGCCCCTAGCAGCGATGGCTCTGCGCTCCCTTTCTATAGGTATCAGCTGTGTGTTTGTTTGTCGTAGTTGTTGTCTGCGACCCTGCTGTACTACAACAGGAAGTACGGGCTGCGCGCGTCGGGCGTGCTGTTCTTCTTCTGGCTGCTGCTGGCGCTGTGCGGGCTGCCGCAGCTGCGTCACCACGCCACGCATGCGCGCGACCCCGGCGACAACCCACACTACAACTTCGTCAGCTACATGATCTACTACCCGCTCGTGCTGCTCATGTTCATACTCAACTGCTTCGCCGACCTGCCGCCGAGAGACTCACCCTACAAGTTCGATAAGGTCAGTTCTAGTTCTATCATGGTACAAAAATATACTGCGGCTGGTATTCTCTCAAGTCGGTGGAACGTGTAACTGACGTAGAGTTCCATATATTAAACTCAGCGGTACGTGCACGTCTACGCTTACATCTACGCATACGGATCCGGTGTGGTCCAGCCTTAGACTACCACTGGTATTTAAATAAGCGCTGACAGACGACGGACGTACTATGAGGGTTCTGTTTACCCTACAAAAGAAAAGAAGGATAGGAAAGGGAGGAAATGGGGAAGGGGGATAGGAAGGGTATAATAATGAAGTCGGTTAAAAACAAAGGAAACCTTAGAAAAATATTATAAGAGTAGTTATATTCGTCACATGACAATAAGTGCACAATATTTTTTTCCAAATGTGCCTTTGATCAATTAAACAATATGTTTCTTTATAGTCCCATTTGTTCCATTAATTGACCTGTTAATTGTTCTACCATAGCCACTGACAACAGATGTAATGAATGATCTTGATGATGTTGTAAATGCACAGGACGCCTTTACATTTTCCTCGTTCTTATTTATTGTTCTTACTTAACCTTGAACTTCAACCGGCGCCTTGTTATGAATAAACATTACTTACCTACTTCGTTATTCATAAGTATCAAAATGACCGCTAAATCTTTTATGCTTTAAAGTATAATTTTTTTAGACACAATGGGCTTAATTCTGCCGTGGCCGCTAAAGTATCTAAATTTAAGTTGTTGGTCTCTTTCATTCATATGGGAATCGAAAAAGATGGGAGATAAATGAATTTAATTTTGAATGAATCATACTTAAAATAAGCAGCGCAGCTGTGAAATTCAGCTTAATTTAGTCGGGATGTTTTAAAATTCCTGCAAAATTACGCGTAAAATCGATGTTTGACGTCTCTAAATGTAGGTTGGCAATCACCTGGTTTTTAAATTGTAGTAAGAGCGTAATAATAATAATTTATATAGAATCGTGCCCAATGTCCTTTATAAGTTTAAAGTATGTGTCTGTCTATCTGTGGCATCGTAGCTCCCATTCGGATGAACAGATTTTGATCAGTTTTTTGTTTGGGAGTGGACTTCATCGAGTGTTCTTAAGCTAGTTTCGGCTTTTTTTATAGATAATTGAGGTATCTGAGTGACTTCTACGAGTCAGATTGATCTTAAAATAGGCATAAAAGGATAAGCCGCGATTAGACTACACAATTTGTTGGACACTTATTCAGTTAGGATCCTTAGTAAGGACAAGTGTAATTGCAGTTAGCATCCTAATTATCGGAGCCTTACTGTAATTACACTTTTTTTTTTTTTTGTGAATTGATCAATGCTTGTGTCGAAAAGGTACGACCAATCAAGCTTCACCGGACTTGAAACTGCAATTACACTTACTCCAATTTGTAGAACGCCAATTTGTCGGTGGCTAACAATTGTGTAGTCTAATCGCGGCTATACCTACTTTAATGACTTGTCTTACTGGTGGGGACAGGTTAATGATGGTCTAGAGTCTGCAAGGTCCTAACTCCTGATCTAATTCCGCAGAGGTATCGTGTTTGGGTCTTTTAACTGTGCCGGGTTTTTCAAATGTATTATGAAATGTGAGGTGAGGTGTGTTTGTTGAGCAGACGCCATGTCCGGAGAGCGCGTCGGGCTTCCTGAGCCGGCTGACGTTCAGCTGGTTCGACCCGCTGGCGCTGACGGGGTTCCGCCGCAGCCTCACCGAGAAGGACCTCTGGGCCCTCAACCCGGCCGACTCCTCCAAGGAGGCCGTGCCGCGCTTCGACAAGTACTGGCAGAGGGCGCTCACCAAACGGGAAATGTACGACACACTCTTTCCACGAACACTCTTGTCTTGACAACTACATAATACCACAATGAACAAATGTTGACACAACTGTTTAAACACTATGAAAAGGTTACAATATGCCTTTGTAAATTATCGTAATTGTTTATTTATATGGCTCCGCATTATTGTATTATTTCACAAAAAAACATTTTCTTAATTTTTGAAACGGACAAATCGATTTGTAGGGCATTGAATAGTTTTTTTTAATTGACCTATGCTTGAGTCGAAAAAGTACGACGGATCAAGCTTGGCATTGAATAGTTTATTTTATTACTATAGTATATCGCGATGCATGGCGTAATGCTGGGGAGTGGGAAGACCTTTGCCCAGCAGTGAAATACATACCTATAGTAAAAAAAAAAGATTTGTGTCACTAGTTTAACGTTAGGTCCTGTAAAAATAATAAATTAATAATACATAGTTGACCTAAAGTGGTCTTGACAGTGTTTGCACCGATCGAGATCCCACCAGAACAGAACCTTATGTCGCGCGAACATAAAATGTTCATTTCTGGTTACTCTTATGTAGCGTGAGTCTTTATTGAATCTGCGTCATGGCTTGAAAGTAGATTCTAGTTATCAGCCAGTGTAGCATGAAATTCTACGCGTGACAAGATATAGTTTTATTGTTAGTATATCCTTGGAGGAAATTTCAATAGGTTTAGGTTTCTTACAATTTGATTGTAAAACGAGAGATAGTCGCTTGTGTTAGTGTTGTTTTTTATGTTCATGATGTTTTGTGTAATAAAGTGTTATTATTATTATTATTATTATTAGTGCTTCATGTTACGCGGGCAATTAGGGTGGGGATTGTAAGTGCAATAATGAGGCTCGTAATGTAACTGTTTAGGTCGAACGGCGTGAAGGTGTCGTACAGCAAGAGCGCGGCTGCGGTGGACGTGAAGCCGGAGAGCGAGCGGCAGCCGGCGTCCATCCTGCCCGCGCTGTGCCTCGCCTTCGGGGGGCAGTTCTTCTTCGGCTCCATCCTCAAGCTCATCAACGACGTCCTCATGTTCATCTCGCCGCAGCTGCTCAAGTGAGTCGCCGTCCCCTCTGCTCCCCTTCCCTGCTCCCCTGCCTATTCAACACCAAACGAATGTACTTGTTGTTTTTGAAATGATTTCCCAAAATTATTTATTATCTTTATTCATTTATTAGCCCAAGGTAGCCCACGGAATAGTCCCCAAAATTGTAATGAATAAGAATACCTTATAATATGAAACCAGGAAAATCCGTTCAGAATAGGTACTGCCTCTACAAAAAGAGAATCTGACGTGTTCGTTTATTACTGTATAGTACTTGATTGTCTGCGGTTGATTATTTGTTAAGTAGGTAAGTATGTAGTAAGTAATCTACATAGTCGTATTTTTACAGAAGAACAGGTATCGTTACGAATGTTTAATTAAATTGTTTGTTTTCAGGCTATTAATAGTATTTGTAGAGAGCCACGAGCCGTTATGGAAGGGCTACTTGTACGCTGTGGCGCTGTTAGCGTGCGCGACTGTACAGACCATGCTCCTGGCACACTACTTCACGAGAATGTACCTTGTGGGTATGAGGATAAGGACGGCTTTAACCAGCGCCATTTACAGGAAGTCTCTGAGAATGTCCAACTCGGCGAGGAAAGAATCCACCGTCGGGGAAATCGTCAATTTGATGTCTGTTGACGCGCAAAGGTAAGGAAATGTCATATTATTATCTGCATTATTGTTATCTGTATATTTCTGTACGTGTGAAGTGAAAGAACCTATGTACTAATAAGTATTATTAGTGGGAGCTACTAAATGTAGAGTAAATCTATTTAAAATCCACATTAATCTCTATAATATCTTGTAATATATATACGAAAAGATTAGTGATAACCACCAGCCCAGTAATCACTGAGCAGAAGGTGGATCGCTCTGTTTATCTATACCGCGATAAGACCACACGCACCCACAAACAACCACCCGTTATTCTGCTAAATAATCAATTACGATTACTTACTTGATTTATATATGAGTGTAGCTCTATGTACATTAGCATAGATTAAAAAAGAAGCAATTTTTGCGGCATATAATATTATGCTAACTAAAAACGAATCAAATAAAAAAGTCGTTAAATATTCTGTGTCGAAGTCGGGTGACTCCAGCACATAAGGGTCGTAGGGGGGAACCTACCACACAAGTTATAGGGGTAATTGGTAGAGGCTATGCAGCATATAAACCTATGTGTATATAATGCGCACTTACCAAATCGATGAAACGCCAGTTCCTGATGAAATGGTCTTTGTAGAAGAATAAAATCACACACACGAAAAACAGTTTTATGAAAACGGTGACGGAAGAAGCGGTAGAAAGTACGCATGCGCCGGTTGAATCAGGCGTACAGATAAGAAGATATTATACTACATATACTCTACCAGTTCTAGATCCCGATAAGAAGATTTTATTGAAAACTGAACATATTCCTTAACCCGACTGCAAAGGAAGAGTTATGTTTTTCACGCGTATCTGTGTATGTATTAAGTATGTGGTATTCCTTATACCCTCGAATTATCCAAACGGCTGGATGAATATTAAAGAATTAGGTGTCTATCAATTTGTCTGACTGAACCGTGCGATAGTTATAGACTAGGTTTTGTTTTAAACAAAATGGCGGCCGAAAAAATCAAAATGGCGGTAGAGACGAAAAATTTTTTTTGTGTACTTACCATATTAAATGGCACATCATTAGATAAGTCCTTTAAGAAGAAGATGACGTTTCTTTAACCATTTTACGGCCATAAGCTATGCTGTGCTGTGACAGTACATAAACTGCAGGAAACAACTTTAGACCGGGCAGTCAACTCATTTCATCAGTCAATAAATCAACATTTAAGCAGCCACCTTTTTACTAAAAGTCAGGCGTAGGTGGAACTGAGCAGAGTAAGATCTCTCTCAGGCTTAACTATCAGCTGCCTTGATGCTAAAAAGTTGCTAAATTTACCGTATGATCAAAATTCCCTTAAATAATTAGATCGCCTACGAAATTTGCAGGTAGAAAATAGAAATCTATAGGCCTCATCAAAGTATTTAACGACAGGAATTAACATAAAACTAAAATGTCTTCAATAAAAGAGTAAATTAAAAAACTAATACCCGAATAAAATTTAAGTTGGTCTCTTTCATTCGTATAGGAATCGAAAAGTATGAGACATGTATGAATTTAATTTTGAATGAATGATATTTAAAATAAGCAGCGCAGCTGTCAAATTCTTAAAAGCAAGTTTTTAAATATCTCTTTATAACATTCTATTCTACGCAGGATCCTCACGCATTTGGCGTAGTTTTTTTGTTAAATTATAGAAATTCGGTGGTATGTAATGTGAATTGAGTCTATTTCATATGGGCGTAAGAATTTTCAGAGAACCAGATGATTCAGATTGTAATGAATGTCCTTAACAAACTGAAAGTGATTTTTGTTTGGCGAGTGCCCCACTGGGATTCGAACCCGGAATTAGTGTGAGGCGGAGGTTTTACTGGTGGTCGCACGGAGCGGAGGCTGTACCACTGTACAGTGTGGGTGTAGCGTGTGTGTGTGTGTGTGCAGGTTCCTGGAGCTGACGGCGTACCTGAACATGGTGTGGTCGGCGCCGCTGCAGATCGCGCTGGCGCTGTTCTTCCTGTGGGGCATCCTCGGGCCCTCCGTGCTGGCCGGGCTCGCCGTCATGGTGGTGCTCATACCAGTCAACGGGCTCATCGCCAGCCGCGTCAAGACGCTGCAGATCAAACAGATGAAGTGCAAGGACGAGCGCGTCAAGCTCATGAACGAGGTGCTCAACGGGATCAAGGTGAGCCGGGGCTGATCACACACACACTAGCGGGAACCACAGCTGATCCCATACCCACTAGCGGGAACCACAGCTGATCTCACAGCCACCAGCGGGAGCCACAGCTGATCCCACACCCACTAGCGGGAACCACAGCTGATCTCACAGCCACCAGCGGGAGCCACAGCTGATCCCACACCCACTAGCGGGAACCACAGCTGATCTCACATGTTAGGCAATGTACGGTCACGTTCATAAGTCCAGTCAATCACGTGCATCTATACATTAAATTTTATTTTTTTCCAAAAGCTATCAGAATTTATCATTTGAAGTAAAATATTGAGTTCCGTACACTGTATTCGTAACACAAAAAAAAAACAAGCTTTTAGGAAAAAAGTTATTTGAAAGTGTAAAAACACGTGATATGACTGCACTTATACACTTATACTGTACGTTAACACTATGAAAATACGATCATAATAATAAAGAAAGGTTGTAATTATGAAAAACCACTTACTGAAGTCTAATTATGCGTGCTACGTACCGCAACGAATATACTATACGAGCGTAATGAGAGAAATGATAGTGGTATCGTAGATTACACATTTTTGTCAAAATCAAAGTCCCAAGTAACCTATGACAGTTTTCTATAAATCGCTGCTTGAGACTCAAATTCTGTCTCATTCAAGTTTAATAGTTCAAACTTGAGACGGTCGGATGCTTGAGATTCAATTGCTTTTATAAATGATATACAAAGATAAAATAATTAAATTAAAATGATATATTATAATATAAAATATAAAAACTCAACTGAAAATTCAAACAATGCCATAATATTCATATAGCTTTACAGGCCACAGTTGAATTAAATCTGACACAGCACTTCAGTACAATTTTGTTCTAACCAGTTCTGATTAAAACAATGGTTATTTACCAGCTGGAAGCCCGTAGGACGGTTAATAATTTCCATTTTGCCATGTATTTCTTCCGGGATGGTTTGGTAGTACTATCGCACAATACAGGCAGATTTTTTAGAAGCTTTGAATTAACAGAATACTCCTAAGCAACAAGAATATGCCGACTCTAGTCTAATTTTATAATGTAATTTATCGATAACAGAATTGGGTATGCAAAGATTCTCAGGGATATCGAAAACGATTTCCAGGCTTTAGCTAGATTGTATTTTTGATATTTCAGTTGAAAATCAGCGGTTCGCTATAATTTTGCCATATATACATTGAACATATTTTGACCTCTGAATACGTCTATAAAGACTACGCTTATGAAGTCAGATATACAAAGATAAAATAATTAAATTAAAATGATATATTATAATATAAAATATAAAAACTCAACTGAAAATTCAAACAATGCCATAATATTCATATAGCTTTATTTATTTAGGACCACCAGTAAATGATACATAAAAAAATACAATATGCTTCTAAAAGAATTAAATGCTAAATGCACATTTTATTTAAGGTAATCACAGCATGGATTGGATACCTAGATATCAAAGTTAAATTAATAAGCTTATACAATATAAAATATCAATAAAATTAGGTTAAATACAACAATTACAAATTTTATCACTGAGAAATCTAAAAGTTATATAAGTATCTTTTGGAAAACTTTACATACACCATTATTGTAAATTTTATTGCCGTCTAGTCTACATACAATCCAAATAAAAGTCGCCTCGTAATAATCAATTCATAAGTAATAGATTTTAATTAAAGCCTTGAACATACAATGTTCAAAAATAGCAAATCTTGAAAAGAGTAATTTCTTGAATGTACAGTATAAAGAGCTTATCTAAACAGCAAAACCACTCGAAATATCCTATTGTATATGAAATGCTGAGTCATGGCGGTCCGTAGTAAATAAACTGTTGCTATGGCACTGTGATATGGTGGTGATATGGACAGTAAGTCATCTCTAGTAGTGACATCACATTTTATACCATATGTCATGGTCGAGGGAGTTAATTGTGCGTGCAAGCGTTATACCGACATCACAAAATTACAGTTATTATTATACACTCAGGTGTTTCCCAATATTGAAAAATATTGTATAAACCTTGAATGGATGACGGTTTCAGCAAATACTAGTGCAATCATGTTTAAACATTTACCGTCCCAGATCATTACGCAAACATCACCTTATCTGGAACAAATACCTACTACAGTCGCAAAATAATACTATACTTATATTATTTATCTATTAATATTTAGACAAACATGCGGTTAACAGAATAGCATTCCAAAAAACCAGCATCTTTTACTACAAAAAACTATAATTGCACGCATTGAAATATAGATGGTGTTTTCAGGTACTTAAAATGTACGCCTGGGAACCGAGCTTCGAGGACCAAGTACTTAAGATCAGGAACAAGGAGATGCACGTGCTGAAGCAGACTGCGTATTTGAACTCTGCTACCTCTTTTATATGGTCTTGCGCACCTTTTTTGGTAAGTACTATTTTTTTAGAAGAGAGGGTTTAGGAAACCTTACACACCTTACACTTTTCCTCAAGAAACATTGAAACATGAAAACCGATAGAAAGTCACGTAAGCGATCGCTTCGTATGAAAGATCCGATTTCTATGTGTGGTATTTCAATCCCCTCTCTATGTTGCTTGAGACAAGCAATTGCCTCCGTGGTCGAGTGGTCAAAAGTTTGCCTGACGTAACGGAGGTTCCGGGTTCGAATCCCGGTGGGGACTCGTCGAACAAATATCACTTTGTCCTCAGTTTGTTTAGCACATTGCAGGCTGAATCACCTCATTGTCCAAAAATAAAGATGGCTTCGGAAGGTACGTAAAGCCGTTGGTCCCGGCGGCGGTGTCGGAAGCCTAAGACGGTTTTATAATTCCGACCCCAGAGTTTGTGAGGTAGGTCTCGAAAACCACATGATAAGCAAGCAAGCATTGCTTAAATAAAGTGATTTAAAACTAGTAGTGGTCTCCTTATTACCAGTTTATTTGGTTATGTTACAATCTCTAAAGTTTAAATATCTAAGGTCGTAATGCCTATGGACTAAAGGCCTAAATTTTAAACACTTATAGACTGAATAGATAGGTTTATAAAATAACTTTTCGTCCTTTCATCCATAGGCATTAGGACCTTAGAACTTTAGGGATTGTAATACGTAACCAACAGTTTTTGGAGAATAATAACTTACAGAGGCTATTGGGCAATATGTTAATATAGGAATACAACCCATAATACATTTTGCACTGCGTTACTTGGTCAACTATTTTGTGGCTTGCGCGCGTGTATCTAAATGCAGTAGTTTTTTTTTTTTTACTGTCAGTTGCATAGCTTGTTTGTTAGCTTGAGACGGTGGTTCGAATACCGCCTAGGGCAAATATTTGTGTGATGAGCACTTGCGTCTTTTATTTCTTTATATATCTATCGTATACCTCAACTTAGGTTTGAGAAGGGATCGGTCGTGAATGAGATGTTCCCACATACTATACTAGTCGTGTTACTCATAGTTCCGCCGATGGATGAGTTCAGCGGGCGATGCGCGATGGTTGGTTCATGTCTATGCGTTATCCGGCTGCCAGCTTCCCGCTGCCGCCTTTTGATTGCGTGGACACTTACTGGTTCCAATCTCAATTGATGACTGACCGCGATCCTTAATTTGCTTCCTAGAGAAAGTACTCAATATTTTAAAATATGATTTATAATATTATTTTAATTGTGGTTATCATAATTCCACCGACAGTATAGTTATCGTCGACGGACGATAGCGCTAATTCTGTTCTTCTGTCTGATTAAGTATAGTTTATACTGATTAGAGTCTCTGATTTTTATTGCTTGTAATCCAGGTATTACGCGCGATTTTATCTATTATATAAACAGTATTATTCTTTAACACTTCATAATTTACAAGCACAAACATATTTAGTACGTTTTTATTATTGCATACGATACTCTGTATCTATATAAAGTTTTAAGAAGCAAAACTTGTTGTCTTCTGTTTGTTTATATTCTATTCTATTGTATATAGTGCGAATATCTGTGCATAAAGCAAATTTTACAATAGTTTCTTTTTGCCTATACGCACGCTTCCACTTGAATAGCCCTTATTTGGAAGGGACGTTTTACTTTTAGAGTATTTTTTTGCCTTAGATAAAAAGACTCTTAGAAAATACAAATGTGTATTATAGTACGGATGAACATTATCCGGATGCCCAAGTACTCATCATACATGATTACGGGGATTCGAATCTATATGTGACTAATATAGGTGTACTACCTTTTGTGAACTATTGCGAGTGCAATGTTAGTTCTTGGGAAATTGTATTTAAGAAAATTATGCTTTCGGTTTATGAATCAAAGTGTAACCGGCTCGATGTCACGTGAGTAGCTTAGTAGTTGCCGTGGGCGACGTCTGCCTTTGTGTGAGTGGGTAGGTAGTTACTCAATGTTGCACCCATTACCAGAGCGCAGCCAACACAGCGCAGTGCCTGCATGGGCTTGCCTACTAGCCGCCGGTATTGCACCTTTGTGTGAGTGGGTAGGTAGTTACTCAATGTTGCACCCATTACCAGAGCGCAGCCAACACAGCGCAGTGCCTGCATGGGCTTGCCTACTAGCCGCCGTTATTGCACCTTTGTGTGAGTGGGTAGGTAGTTACTCAATGTTGCACCCATTACCAGAGCGCAGCCAACACAGCGCAGTGCCTGCATGGGCTTGCCTACTAGCCGCCGTTATTGCACCTTTGTGTGAGTGGGTAGGTAGTTACTCAATGTTGCACCCATTACCAGAGCGCAGCCAACACAGCGCAGTGCCTGCATGGGCTTGCCTACTAGCCGCCGGTATTGCACCTTTGTGTGAGTGGGTAGGTAGTTACTCAATGTTGCACCCATTACCAGAGCGCAGCCAACACAGCGCAGTGCCTGCATGGGCTTGCCTACTAGCCGCCGTTATTGCACCTTTGTGTGAGTGGGTAGGTAGTTACTCAATGTTGCACCCATTACCAGAGCGCAGCCAACACAGCGCAGTGCCTGCATGGGCTTGCCTACTAGCCGCCGTTATTGCACCTTTTCTTCGGTCACTTTGATTAAAACCTCAAACCCTACTCATCTCAGAGTGTCTCTAAACTAATCACTTAAGACAGTATTTTAGAAAACTTATCAATCGTTGATTTGAAATGGACTTAAAAATACAGTCTTTTCTTTTCAGAATTCAATTATAATCCTTATTAAATTTGTATTCGATTACAAACATTTTTCTTTGCAAATCATAATTTTAATTTGACAAATTTTAGTTTTTTTGAAGCTGATTTACACGTACTCGTATAGTAGTTTGTCGATCGATGTTCACACAATGTTGAACTCTGAGCCGATGACGCTGAGGACGACGGGGGTGGTGTTATCCAAACTAAGTGTTACATGTGTGCCATAATGATTTCTGTTGAAGGTGACGTTCTTAACGTTCTTCACGTACGTGATGTCCGACCCCGAGAACAACCAACTGAGCGCCGAAAAGATATTCGTGTCCATGTCCCTGTTCTATACAATGCACTTGCCGCTAGGGCTGCTCCCCCTCATTCTGGTTTCCGTGATCGAGGTAGCTCCCGTACCGCACCCCATACTCCACTACTCCACTACTCCACACGAGGCTATGGTTCCTTCTCTCGCAACATACTCAACTAAACTAACACTCATTACTACGGCGAGCCCACTAGCTTGCACCTGTAGCTACTCCACAGTTTACACATTTAAATAATGCGAAGCAAACTATCCAAGTCGCGTGATACTGTGATAACGAGTAGCTATCGTTGCAATGTAAATTGCAGCTTAACGAGTTTCATATAATGTTTATTTAAATTTAATTTTAATGCTAATTATATCTCGTTCAAAGTAGATACCACAAAGTAAATAAAATTTTGCACAAAATTACCTAAACTTAAATTGCGAAACGTTTCATTTCAATTTTCTCAATATTAATTAAGAAATGAACAAATTATATGTATACTGAAGTCTGTCTGACTATATTATGGTCGAAATCTCTCTTATAATTTTTTTTGAAACTCGCAAAGCACTGACGAATTTCAATTTGTGTTTAGATCACCGCGTTCCCAAGTAGGTGACATGAACATTATTATGAAACTTGTGAAGCTGTACCAGTACTAGTCCAGTGCATGATCGTGAGAGTAATCGGCGAGTGTAATCTGTAGGTGTCGCTGATGTCGTTCGGCTGCTTCGTTCTGGTGAACGATACCGAAGTGCTGGACTCTAAACGGGCTTTCGTAGCGTTGTCTCTTTTCAACATTCTGCGTTTTCCACTATCCATGCTGCCTAACGTTATATCAAATATTGTACAAGTAAGTTTTTCAAATACATATTTTTTTGTGCTGTGTTTGTGTTGCTTTAGAAGTTTGGCATGTTCCTGACATAATAACGAGTGGGGCGATGTCGGACTGCTTGTTGTGGGATTTTTTGTATAGATTAAGAATTATTTATTCAATGTTGTGTAGTATTTTTCACGCGTTCACTTAATTACAACCACAGCACATTGATTTTAAGTTTGGCAATTAAATTATTTTAAAAATATTAGCACTGAATTGATAGAGCAATTGGCTCTTGAAACAAACCTTTGTAGTTTGGGTTCGCTTCACCTTGTGTGCATTAAAAGTAGATCTGATTTCTGAAGATAGTTTTTTTATTATATGTATTATTTCGCTGTCGGTACGACTATATTTTTTGTACTAAAATATATAGCTTCCTGCTTCTGAATCTATCTATAGTGACTAAATTAGTTCGCCACATTTAATTTAATGTCTCTACTACTAACATCTTGTAAAATGTAAGTATAAGAATGCTCTTTGGTTGTGGCTGCTCGTAATTTGCACATTTAAAGGTCGGAATCACGATGGCAATTGTTCCAATATAAAAATGAATCGATATTTTAAAGTTCTCATTTAGGCGAATTTAAATGTGTTGTGTTGAAAAGTAATAATTTGGTAGTCATTGGTACTCGTATATTTACTTCTAACTATTATAATTACATGTATTTTTAATAGCGTAAATTGATTGCTAGCGTATACAATGTAAATTGCCACTTTGTTCCGAAGCCTTATTTTGTGTTACTAAAATCGTATCTTGTGATTAAACCCCTAATACTTTAGATAATGCTTGTAGTTCATAATGTAACTTTTAAAATATGTAGATGTTAATAAAAATAGTCAGAGAGTTCTGCCTGTTTGGTAAAAAAAAAACTGTATATTGCTTGTTTAGCTGTCTGTAAATGTTTATCGGTTGACCAGATGAATAAAAATCTTTGCTTTGTTCCTAATTAGACACATAATTTGTTCATAAGTACTGTGTTGTATGTCCTAGTATGCAATAAAGTATATTGTATTATAACTTTAATAATTGTGCATTGTTTGTTACATCAAATAGTAAATAGATAAGACGTATAACATATGGATCTCCTTGAGCAGGTTTATATTCTTCTGAGCAGTCGTTACACAATAAAGCTTCAGATTGCTTCATAAACTTCACACTCGGACATTTTGATATTGTTACTAAACTATGCCGGTGTTCACATTGTAGACATCAGTGGGTATAAAGCGGTTGAACAAATTCATGAACTGTGATGAACTGGACGACGAGTCCATCGAACACGATCCTAAAGAACGTAAGTACCTATTGTGTGGAAACTAACAGTTGTTGTATAATTATCACGGATTTAGCGGCATAGTCCTACAGTTTTTTTTATTATCTTAAAGTGCTGTATCATATTAGGTTTGGTAGCCTCTGTATGATAGACTGAGATACTGCTATACCAAAACATCAAATCGAACCGAATGAACAGTGCGATTATGTGTGTAGTGACTAATATTATCGATAAAAAATCTGTATCAATAACCAACAGATATTTTCTTCAAATTAATGATACTGCCTGATACTCCTTTCTAATTAGACCCTAACTGTATTTGATTAAATAAAGAGAAATAAGAATAATAAATGATCAAACTAATGGTTTTTTACATAGGCACAATGTCATAACAATTTTCCCATGCAAGTTTACCATCTTTGTCATTAAAAAAAAACTTATTTGAGTAGCCTTCATCTTCCTTCCTCTTACATCCTTCATCTTAGTGCTACAAACAGAGCAGGCGATGGAGTACTTACCTCTCTCACCATTTTTTAATAGATTTACGCTTGTGTCGTAAAATCGATGTGTCAAGCTTCTTCGGACTTGTAAGAGGGCGGAGTTCTCTGCATACCAAAAGTAACGTGTCAGGGGCGACGGCTCAAAAGAACCTCAGGCCTCGGCTTAACAGGTCGATTCGGTATTACACCCTTCTGCTAGCGCCTTCTGTGCAGTAGTTAACTGTGAGCGACTTTGATTCCAGCGAACCCGATAATAATAGAGAACGGGCACTTCACGTGGGGGGAGGAGGGCGAGCCGACGCTGCAGAACATTAACCTGCAGGTGCCGCGCGGCGCGCTCGTGGCCGTGGTGGGCGCCGTCGGCTCCGGGAAGAGCTCGCTGCTCGCCGCGCTGCTCGGGGAGATGAACAAGGTCTCCGGCAGGGTCAACACGCACGGTGAGCGACAACACGCCAACACATCAGCCTGCAGGTGCCGCGCGGCGCGCTCGTGGCCGTGGTGGGCGCCGTCGGCTCCGGGAAGAGCTCGCTGCTCGCCGCGCTGCTCGGGGAGATGAACAAGGTCTCCGGCAGGGTCAACACGCACGGTGAGCGACAACACGCCAACACATCAGCCTGCAGGTGCCGCGCGGCGCGCTCGTGGCCGTGGTGGGCGCCGTCGGCTCCGGGAAGAGCTCGCTGCTCGCCGCGCTGCTCGGGGAGATGAACAAGGTCTCCGGCAGGGTCAACACGCACGGTGAGCGACAACACGCCAACACATCAGTCTGCAGGTGCCGCGCGGCGCGCTCGTGGCCGTGGTGGGCGCCGTCGGCTCCGGGAAGAGCTCGCTGCTCGCCGCGCTGCTCGGGGAGATGAACAAGGTCTCCGGCAGGGTCAACACGCACGGTGAGCGACAACACGCCAACACATCAGCCTGCAGGTGCCGCGCGGCGCGCTCGTGGCCGTGGTGGGCGCCGTCGGCTCCGGGAAGAGCTCGCTGCTCGCCGCGCTGCTCGGGGAGATGAACAAGGTCTCCGGCAGGGTCAACACGCACGGTGAGCGACAACACGCCAACACATCAGTCTGCAGGTGCCGCGCGGCGCGCTCGTGGCCGTGGTGGGCGCCGTCGGCTCCGGGAAGAGCTCGCTGCTCGCCGCGCTGCTCGGGGAGATGAACAAGGTCTCCGGCAGGGTCAACACGCACGGTGAGCGACAACACGCCAACACATCAGCCTGCAGGTGCCGCGCGGCGCGCTCGTGGCCGTGGTGGGCGCCGTCGGCTCCGGGAAGAGCTCGCTGCTCGCCGCGCTGCTCGGGGAGATGAACAAGGTCTCCGGCAGGGTCAACACGCACGGTGAGCGACAACACGCCAACACATCAGTCTGCAGGTGCCGCGCGGCGCGCTCGTGGCCGTGGTGGGCGCCGTCGGCTCCGGGAAGAGCTCGCTGCTCGCCGCGCTGCTCGGGGAGATGAACAAGGTCTCCGGCAGGGTCAACACGCACGGTGAGCGACAACACGCCAACACATCAGTCTGCAGGTGCCGCGCGGCGCGCTCGTGGCCGTGGTGGGCGCCGTCGGCTCCGGGAAGAGCTCGCTGCTCGCCGCGCTGCTCGGGGAGATGAACAAGGTCTCCGGCAGGGTCAACACGCACGGTGAGCCCACAACTCGCCACGGACAACACTCGCTTATGTAACAGTGGGATAAACAAAGTTCCCTTGCAGAGTGATTGCTTTTGGTGAGTGGGATGAAGAAAGTGTGTGGCAGAGTGATTGGTCTCGTTGAGTGGGATGAAGAAAGAGGGCAGAGTGATGGGTCTCGGTGAGTGGGATGAAAAAAGTGTGTGGCGAAGTGATTGGTCTCGGCGAGTGGGATGAAAAAAGTGTGGCAAAATGTTTGGTCTCGGTGAGTGGGATGAAAAAAGTGTGTGGCAGAGTGATTAGTCTCGGTAAGTGGGATGAAGAAAGTGTGTGGCAGAGTGATAAGCTCTCGGTGAGTGGGATGAAGAAAGTTTTTTTTTTTTTTTAATTGTCCTATGCTTGAGTCGAAAAGGTACGACGGATCAAGCTTCACCGGACTTGCGGGGGAGCGGAATAGAGGATGAAGAAAGTGTGTGACAAAGTGATTGGTCTCGGTGAGTGGGATGAAGAAAGTGTGTGGCAGAGTGATTGGTCTCGGTGAGTGGGATGAAGAAAGTGTGTGGCAAAGTGATTGATATCGGTGAGTGGGATGAAGAAAGTGTGTGGATGTGATTGCTCTCGGTGAGTGGGATGAAGAAAGTATGAAGAAAGCGTGTGGCAAAGTAGTTGGTCTCGGTGAGAGGTATGAAAAGTGTGTGGCAGAGTAATTGCTCTCAGTGAGTGGGATGAAGAAAGTGTGCGGCAGGGATTTGGAATAAATAAAACGAGTGGCAAAATATGAACACTGTTGATTATCATATCACACTGACCTAAATGTACAAATAGTCGAGTATGATGTTTGTGTGGAATCCAAAACCGAACTCCGACAGACTCTACTCCGACAAGACACTACTCCGAAAACATAAAACTTAACCTAACCTAACCTACCGAACTTGTCGGAGTAGTGTCTTGTCGGAGTTCGGTCCTTAAAGCGTGTGTGTGGTGTGTTGCAGGCAGCATAGCGTACGTGCCGCAGCAGGCGTGGATCCAGAACGCGACGCTGCAGGACAACATCCTGTTCGGGCGCGCGCTGGAGCGGCGCCGCTACAGTGACGTCATCAGCGTGTGCGCGCTCAAGCCCGACTTCGACATGCTGCCCGGCGGCGACCAGACCGAGATCGGGGAGAAGGGTGAGCACTCGCCACTAGAGTTGTGCCGTTCCCGGGAATATTCCCATAATTCCCGGAAAATTTCCGTTCCCAGGAATATTCCCAACGAAATTTGCTGTTCAACCTGGCTAGATGTGATAGACCGGGTTGGTGTTTTCCGGTTAGGTACCTTACGACCCGACCGACCCAACATATCTCACTGACTCGTTCTAGTTGGCCTCAAACGGAAAGTAGCATTCTTAGTGTGGGAATATTCCCGGGAACGGCACACTACTCACCACGCACGCGGCACGGCGCGGTCGCTTCATTTACCAAGGCATTTCAACACAATGTCATACAGTTTACTCTTTTAGTATCGGCACCGCGCCTCTCCTAGCCCCTTGGCATGACCACTATGACAAACTGTATACCCTACCCAGCTGTCAAAATATCACGAAACACGCGCTCTAATGAAATATTCTCCAATAAGATAACAGTATGTATAGGCACTACAAAATGTCTGTTACGCATCAACGATAATGGTAGGGGGCAGGTGGCTAGCCCATACTCGTAGCTACCAAGATAACGCCTTCAGCTGAGACCCGCCTGCCGCGGCTCGGACACCATCACGACACACGTAAGTGGCAGCTTGCTCACTTGAATGATTCGTAGCTAATTTCCCAAGAAAACATTTGCTGTCGGCTGTCCTTACAGATATCGGAGTTTTTGACATGGATCAAATATTGATTACTAATTCCACACTTTCTCCTGTGCTTTCAAAAGAAAGAAACTTTGTTCAAATCAGTATATATTACTAAGATACAAATAAAAGACATTAATGCTATACAAAAATGCATGCATACTATGACAGTTTTGTTTTCTGTAATTTAGGAGAGACTGCTATTGCAACACAAATGCAATATTATTTAAAAATTTCGTCATTCAGCGTCATATTACGAAATGTATATTTATAGTAGCCACAATGTTATCTTTGGAATTTTTATCAGCTGTATTCTATCTGAAACCAAGATTGACAGTTTGTTAGTTGACGCGGTTATCTCGTCAAGGTTGAATCTCTGATATTGTAGACCACCGAAAGATATCAGCGGTACTCGACCTCAAGAAAATGTGTATGTGCAACATTCTAAAATATTTGCGGAACTTAAAAAATATCATAAATAACAATCGTTAGATTTTTTGTGAAATGATTACAGAACAGTCAACATGATTCTGACATCAGGGTCTGTGAGGTAGTTTAGACTTGAAACCCACACGATAAGCAAGCTGTCAACATTTATAGATAATTTTTGACCTATAGGTTTCTATTAGTCGTTTGCTAAAAAAATTATAAGCATCACGTACTACTAGTACATTATATTTATTCTGTGGCATCACAGTCACTGTTAAGATGAACCAAACGAGTCTTTATCTTAATAAAATTGTAAAGGTTGAAAATCTGTACCTAGAAAAAAAATGAAAAAAACCGGGTCAGGGGGATGTAGGAAGGATATAGAACATACCCAGGTATTTTTTTTATAAAGAAAATTGTCAGTTTGTGCGGGCTAATCTCCGAAACTACTGATCGATTTAAATGAAATTTTGCATCGTGGTGGTACCTAATATCCTCGGTCAACATCTAAAATACTTTTTATCCCGGGAAATTAAAAAACTATAGTAACTTATATACGGCTCAGTACATTGTACGGGCTAGTCTCCGGAACTGTTGGACCGATTAGAATAAAATTTTGTATGGTGGTACCTATATCCCCGGTCAACATCTTAGATACTTCTTTCACGGGAAAATAACTCATTACTACGGGAAAATGTGCACGAAAAAGTTAAAAAACAACGTGGGCGGACAGCTAGTGGGGAAATAAACTCTTCGAGGCGCATTCTATTTAATGATCCATTTTGTAATTTCATTCAAAATTTCAGAGCATAACTCTTGTCCGCGGAGTAATCGCCACCTCTTTCTGTCCATAGCCAGTTCCTTGACTTCCTGGTACGACACGACTTCAACTTTTTCCTTCACTTGGTCTAAAAATGTGCGTCTTGGTCTTCCACGTCCTCTCCTGCCATCTATCTTCCCTTCCATTATTGGTCTAAAGAAGTTGTCATGTCGTATTCGTATCAGATGTCCTAACATTTTGTAGTATTACATCGGAAATAGGGGTAGTTGTGTATTGTCACTGGGCGGTCACTCCATACAGAAAACGCGTTTTGACAAGCTACTTCTTTTTGAATAACAAATACAAGTCAATGGCGCTATGTATTTATTTATTTATTTATTTATTTTTTTATTTGGATCACCTACAGCAAAATACAATAGATAAGATTATTAAAAATATTATCAATAAAGCCATTTACAGGTGTTCGCAGATAGATACAAATATGGATGTAGACTAACAGCAGGAGAAACAAACTCAGATACCAACACTATAGACTAATATTGAGCCTAGTCGGCACCTACTTAAAAATTATATTAGATTATACATATTAAATGTGACAGTGAGAATTACTGTTACCGGGCTGGGCGATGATGCGCCCGCGGCCGGACACAGCCAAAGAAATCATTGCTATATATTTGCCTTATTTCGGAAGGTTTTGAACAGAAAAGATCAAAATTATTATGACGTGTTGATAAATCATTGATTGAATTACAGACTCTCAAGAAAAATGAATTTCGACGGTAGTTAGTTTTAGCTCGGGAATAATTTAAGGGTTTCTTATGTCTGACAGACGAACTACGAGGAACATGGAAAGATACTTTTTCCAAAAGGCTAGAACAATCAATAAAGCCATTTAATATATTGATTAGGTATGTTATGTCAGATACCTCACGTCTTTTAGCCAAAGGCAGAAAATGGTACTTTTTACACCTAGTCTCATAACCATGGTCCCTACTTTTACTCTTGAATTGAAGGTACCGCAGGAAGCGTTTTTGAATAGATTCGATTCGATCGATATGGATATTGTACTGCGGGTTCCAAATGACTGATGCGTACTCTAAAATGCTGCGGACATATGAGCAATACAGTACTTTGATTGGCTTTAGAGTTTTGAACGCCGCGGTGGATCTCTTTATGAAGCCAAGGGATCTAGAAGCTTTTTTAATAATGTAGTCAATGTGATAATTATAAGCTACTTTAGTGTCCTGCATAATTCCAAGGTCTTTCATAATATGGGTTTTAGTGAGGGAATTTTGAAATAGGGTATATCTATAGACAACTGGGTTCGGTTTATGGGTGAAAGATGTTACCAAACATTTAGAAAATTTATGTAAAACACCCCCTCCACCACCGGCGGAGTCCCATGGTACCTGCGGGGTGCGGGGCATGGGGCGCCATATCGGTCGGGGTTAGTACTATTATTTTTTCTGTGGTATTGTTGTGGTGTTGTTGATTGGTGCATGGTTAGTGCATGGTTGGTGCAGGTATCAACCTGTCGGGCGGGCAGAAGCAGCGCGTGTCGCTGGCGCGGGCGGTGTACCACGACGCGGACAACTACCTGCTGGACGACCCGCTCAGCGCCGTCGACTCGCACGTCGGGAAACACATCTTCGACAAGGTGACACACGCACACTCCTCACATACCTACACACACACACCTTACAACATACACGCACCAACACTTACACACCATCACGCCACACACATACACAAACTAACACACACACACACACTCCTCCCTCACATACCTACATGCACGCACCAACACTTACACGCCATCACACCACACACATACACACCTTCACACGGGTAGTTCCCATTTGTTCTATAGAACTGACGTCACTGGGACAAAATTGGACAATACGAGCGTTTCCATGCTGATTTACTCATTGTTATAAATTTTGGGAATCAAATTTTCCAAAAAGTTTTATGTAGGTAATGTGGCTGGCGTACTTTGTTTGTTGATAGTAATATTTATCTTCCAGACACAAAACTGTACCCTGTCCACGTGGCACAAATTTCATAGATAAATCATTTCAAGTGGCCAGTTGATAATCAAATCACTAAAGAGTCGTAATCTTGTTCTATAGAACTATTTGAGAAAGCGAGATATTAATAGCTCTATGAAAACTTAAGAATTATTTTTTCATATTTGTCCTAGTGATGTCAGTTCTATAAAACAAATGGGAACTACTCCTTCACACGCTCACAAAAACACTTTCATTACTGTTAGGACCTCCGATAATCTTGTAAGTTCGATTTTCACTACACAGTATAAAATAAGCTTGGGAGTCAATTTGTACTGGAAGTTTTCTGAAATCGCAATAAGTCAATTTGTATGAAAAGTAAAAAATAATAATTGCAATAGGCTATTTGACTGGTTTTTAAAATTTATTTTTTATTATTCAGTAGAGTTTGTGGATCCCAGTAATAGTTGTATTTTTTAATTCTGGTACATATTTCCTGAAAAATATCAAAATAAAAATTCAATATTTAATTAGCGCGCTAAAACGCTACTTTGACAATATGGCGTCGCAATGGCATCGGTGACGTCACTAGCCAGTACTACTACTACAAGTTGCTTAAGTAGAAAACGATGTTTACTGGCTAGTGACATATGTCCTATACCCGACCAAACAGGAGCGTTTTGAGTCACGTGACAAACGCCAAAAAAATACATTTTTATTTACGGATTTTTACATAAATTAATTATTATTTTCAACTTCCCATAGTAAATATCCATTTTTAAACTTACATTACATACTGATTACAGTAATTAACACTTTATTTTTCGCATTGTCAAATAGCCTATTTCAGAAAACTTCCAGAACAAAAGTTGTTCATTTTCATGGGCTGATGACTTAAATGTGTTTCCCGAGAGATTTTGCGTTATTTAATTTAATTAACACGTTGCATAAAGAATTAAGAGTAATGGAGAGGGCTATGCTTGGATTTCCTTGCGTGATCTAATCAGGAATGATGAGATCTGCAGGCGAACCAGAGTCACCGACATATCCCGAAGAATCGCTAAACTTAAGTGGCTATGGGCTGGGCACATTGCGCGTAGAACCTACGGCCGTTCGGGCAGAAAGGTTCTTGAATGGCGGCCGCGCGCGGAAGACGTAGTGTGGGCAGGCCCCCCACGAGGTGGACCGACGATTTGTAATAAATAAACTTATAAATTAATGAAACTTGGTACAAAAATAGAATAGACATTGGGGAGTATTATAGGCTACCTCATACCGCGGAAAAAAGATGTTAACGCGGGCGGAAAGGTAGTATTTCATAAACATGTAGTATTGGTAATGTTTGCAGTTGATCGGCCCCAACGGTTTGCTGAAGGGCAAGACGCGCGTGTGGGTGACGCACAACGTGTCGTACCTGGCGCAGACGGACCTGGTGATCGTGCTGCGCGGGGGGCGGGTCAGCGAGGCGGGCTCCTACCAGCAGCTGCTCGAGAAGAAGGGCGCCTTCGCGGAGTTCCTCGTGCACCACCTCAGCGACGCAGAGAGGGCCTCGCCCGAGGGTACGCACACACACACGCACACACACACACACACAGCGAGGCGGGCTCCTACCAGCAGCTGCTCGAGAAGAAGGGCGCCTTCGCGGAGTTCCTCGTGCACCACCTCAGCGACGCAGAGAGGGCCTCGCCCGAGGGTACGCACACACACACACACACACACACACACACACACACACACACACACACAGCGAGGCGGGCTCCTACCAGCAGCTGCTCGAGAAGAAGGGCGCCTTCGCGGAGTTCCTCGTGCACCACCTCAGCGACGCAGAGAGGGCCTCGCCCGAGGGTACGCACACACACACACACACACACACACACACACACACACACACACAGCGAGGCGGGCTCCTACCAGCAGCTGCTCGAGAAGAAGGGCGCCTTCGCGGAGTTCCTCGTGCACCACCTCAGCGACGCAGAGAGGGCCTCGCCCGAGGGTACGCACACACACACACACACACACACACACACAGCGAGGCGGGCTCCTACCAGCAGCTGCTCGAGAAGAAGGGCGCCTTCGCGGAGTTCCTCGTGCACCACCTCAGCGACGCAGAGAGGGCCTCGCCCGAGGGTACGCACACACACACACACACACACACACACACACACACACACACACACACACACACAGCGAGGCGGGCTCCTACCAGCAGCTGCTCGAGAAGAAGGGCGCCTTCGCGGAGTTCCTCGTGCACCACCTCAGCGACGCAGAGAGGGCCTCGCCCGAGGGTACGCACACACACACACACACACACACACACACACACACACACACACAGCGAGGCGGGCTCCTACCAGCAGCTGCTCGAGAAGAAGGGCGCCTTCGCGGAGTTCCTCGTGCACCACCTCAGCGACGCAGAGAGGGCCTCGCCCGAGGGTACGCACACACACACACACACACACACACACACACACACACACACACAGCGAGGCGGGCTCCTACCAGCAGCTGCTCGAGAAGAAGGGCGCCTTCGCGGAGTTCCTCGTGCACCACCTCAGCGACGCAGAGAGGGCCTCGCCCGAGGGTACGCACACACACACACACACACACACACACACAGCGAGGCGGGCTCCTACCAGCAGCTGCTCGAGAAGAAGGGCGCCTTCGCGGAGTTCCTCGTGCACCACCTCAGCGACGCAGAGAGGGCCTCGCCCGAGGGTACGCACACACACACACACACACACACACACACACACACACACACACAGCGAGGCGGGCTCCTACCAGCAGCTGCTCGAGAAGAAGGGCGCCTTCGCGGAGTTCCTCGTGCACCACCTCAGCGACGCAGAGAGGGCCTCGCCCGAGGGTACGCACACACACACACACACACACACACACACAGCGAGGCGGGCTCCTACCAGCAGCTGCTCGAGAAGAAGGGCGCCTTCGCGGAGTTCCTCGTGCACCACCTCAGCGACGCAGAGAGGGCCTCGCCCGAGGGTACGCACACACACACACAAACCTATACCTAAATTTTTTTATACTTGTGAAATTTTACTTACTTTTTTTGTAGCAAAAAAAAATTGCCCGGCCTACCGTCCCTCCCTCGATTATCGGGCGTCTGACGATTCTTCTTCGTAGTCTTGGTTACCATGTCCATTTTTTTTATTGTTTCTTTTTTGTCGATAGGTACGACACACATAGGTACAATTTTTAATTATGTTATTTTTTCATTTCTTTTTAGAACTCAACGTAATAAAACAAGATCTGGAAAGCAAGCTGGGTGTAGAGCTCACTAACAAACTGCAGCGGGCGCGCTCGCTCTCCGAGAGCGCTTCCGAGTCCGAGCAGCAGGCCGCCGGTGAGTGCAGTGCGGAGCCTCACTACACACTACACACAAACACTACACACTACACACCAAGCAGTCATGGCCTTTTTAGTGAACGTACCAACTAGTGAAATAGTTATAAAAGCATTGTTAGGTGTTGTGTTTCCAGGAGATCGTCGAGGCAGTGAGAAGAGGAGGTCCCCGGACAGCATGACGCCCAACGAGCTCAAGGAGGGCAACAAGCTCGTGGAGGCCGAGAAGACAGAGACCGGCAGCGTGAGTGTACACACACACACAAGCATACATACCTCACACACTACACACTACACCAGACAAACAGTACAAGAGGAGGTCCCCGGACAGCATGACGCCCAACGAGCTCAAGGAGGGCAACAAGCTCGTGGAGGCCGAGAAGACAGAGACCGGCAGCGTGAGTGTACACACACACACAAGCATACATACCTCACACACTACACACTACACCAGTCAAAAAGTACAAGAGGAGGTCCCCGGACAGCATGACGCCCAACGAGCTCAAGGAGGGCAACAAGCTCGTGGAGGCCGAGAAGACAGAGACCGGCAGCGTGAGTGTACACACACACACAAGCATACATACCTCACACACTACACACTACACAAGACAAACAGTACAAGAGGAGGTCCCCGGACAGCATGACGCCCAACGAGCTCAAGGAGGGCAACAAGCTCGTGGAGGCCGAGAAGACAGAGACCGGCAGCGTGAGTGTACACACACACACAAGCATACATACCTCACACACTACACACTACACCAGACAAACAGTACAAGAGGAGGTCCCCGGACAGCATGACGCCCAACGAGCTCAAGGAGGGCAACAAGCTCGTGGAGGCCGAGAAGACAGAGACCGGCAGCGTGAGTGTACACACACACACAAGCATACATACCTCACACACTACACACTACACCAGACAAACAGTACAAGAGGAGGTCCCCGGACAGCATGACGCCCAACGAGCTCAAGGAGGGCAACAAGCTCGTGGAGGCCGAGAAGACAGAGACCGGCAGCGTGAGTGTACACACACACACAAGCATACATACCTCACACACTACACACTACACCCTCATCGCCGCACCACACAAACACTACAGGAGACCATAGAGTGCGCTGCAGCGCTGGCTGGCGTTGGTAGCATGAATTACTTGGACAGGATATTAATTACATTTAACTGTAAAAGTGTTTTGTCACTTTGGTAAAGCATGTCACGTCGCGTCGGTGTTACTGTTACGTTACACGCGTAGTATAAGCAGACGCGGAGCGGAGTGTGGCGCTAGCTATATTCACAAACTCGAGATTGAGCTTGTGAAAGGGCTGGCCGGCTGTTAGTGTCACTAAAGTACAATTTTTAATTAGATGGAGTAAACTGACAGCTGACCGCGCTGTTTTTTTTTAAATATTGCACGCTTAAGCGCTTGAAGGGTTGAGACGTGAATCATTTAACTGGTTCATTGAATCATTTCCAACGACATGACTACTTGTTTTTGCATAAGTCTTTTGACGTATTTAAACTTACACAAATAATCTGTTGAAATAGAATAAATGCTAAAAATTTATAAAAATCTAAAATTTTCTTATTGGATTTTCTTATACGAAAATTTAGAGTTTAAAGCCTGAACAGTAAAAGAAAAACTTGCTCTGAGGACGCCACGTGTATATTTTTATATTTATGACAACAATTTACAACATAAAATGCCTTGACGTACCTACTGTTCTAACTCAGTTACTCTGTAAATGAGTGATCCAAAAGGGTACATCATAATATTTTACGTTACGTTAAATGGCAAGACTCCAAACGTCACTTTGCTCCATCTAATTAAAAATCGAGGTTTAGTCGTTTATTTTGTAAGCCTAAAGCGGGCTACACACGCTCAGTTTTATATGAACAGTTAATAAAATTTCGATTAGATAAAACTGTTGAGTTAAATCTTGAGCGTGTGTAGCCCGCTTTAAAGACGGTTTTAAATATGAGATGCTTGCGCCCTCGCTTCAGTATGTTGTACACTGGAACCGGCAGTACAGTGTCGCGAGGAGAGGGCGCACGCGTCTGTAGGCTTACTACATAAGGCGCGAGAAGGTGTCAAACGCGACATAATGACAGATTTACTATGGTTCTAATGTCACTATGTCCCGTTTGGCAGCTTCTCGAGCTTCTCGCTCCTTACGTAGTAAGCCAGCAGGCTATACCACCAGCAGTGCTGTAACTGTGTGTGTTGTGTGAGCAGGTGAAGTGGAGCGTGTACAAGCACTACCTGGTGTCGGTGGGGGTGCTGGCGTCGCTGGTCACCGTGCTCATGAACCTCGTGCTGCAGCTGTTCCAGGTCGGCTCCAACTACTGGCTGGCGCAGTGGTCCAACGACCAGCACATGGTGCGTAGTATACACACACACACACACACACACACACACACACACTGCAGCTGTTCCAGGTCGGCTCCAACTACTGGCTGGCGCAGTGGTCCAACGACCAGCACATGGTGCGTACTGTACACACACACACACACACACACACACACACTGCAGCTGTTCCAGGTCGGTTCTAACTACTGGCTGGCGCAGTGGTCCAACGACCAGCACATGGTGCGTACTGTACACACACACACACACACACACACACACACTGCAGCTGTTCCAGGTCGGCTCCAACTACTGGCTGGCGCAGTGGTCCAACGACCAGCACATGGTGCGTACTGTACACACACACACACACACTGCAGCTGTTCCAGGTCGGCTCCAACTACTGGCTGGCGCAGTGGTCCAACGACCAGCACATGGTGCGTACTGTACACACACACACACACACACACACACACTGCAGCTGTTCCAGGTCGGCTCCAACTACTGGCTGGCGCAGTGGTCCAACGACCAGCACATGGTGCGTACTGTACACACACACACACACACACTGCAGCTGTTCCAGGTCGGCTCCAACTACTGGCTGGCGCAGTGGTCCAACGACCAGCACATGGTGCGTACTGTACACACACACACACACACACACACACACACTGCAGCTGTTCCAGGTCGGCTCCAACTACTGGCTGGCGCAGTGGTCCAACGACCAGCACATGGTGCGTACTGTACACACACACACACACACACTGCAGCTGTTCCAGGTCGGCTCCAACTACTGGCTGGCGCAGTGGTCCAACGACCAGCACATGGTGCGTACTGTACACACACACACACACACACTGCAGCTGTTCCAGGTCGGCTCCAACTACTGGCTGGCGCAGTGGTCCAACGACCAGCACATGGTGCGTACTGTACACACACACACACACACACACACACACTGCAGCTGTTCCAGGTCGGCTCCAACTACTGGCTGGCGCAGTGGTCCAACGACCAGCACATGGTGCGTACTGTACACACACACACACACACACTGCAGCTGTTCCAGGTCGGCTCCAACTACTGGCTGGCGCAGTGGTCCAACGACCAGCACATGGTGCGTACTGTACACACACACACACACACACACACACACACACACACACACACACACACTGCAGCTGTTCCAGGTCGGCTCCAACTACTGGCTGGCGCAGTGGTCCAACGACCAGCACTTGGTGCGTACTGTACACACACACACACACACACTGCAGCTGTTCCAGGTCGGCTCCAACTACTGGCTGGCGCAGTGGTCCAACGACCATCACATGGTGCGTAGTATACACACACACACACACACACACACACACACACACACTGCAGCTGTTCCAGGTCGGTTCTAACTACTGGCTGGCGCAGTGGTCCAACGACCAGCACATGGTGCGTACTGTACACACACACACACACACACACACTGCAGCTGTTCCAGGTCGGCTCCAACTACTATCTGATCACACAAGCTACGGCGGCGGCGCTAGTCTCCCGCGAGTTGTGTAGGTGTTGCGTTACATCTCTATTCTCTATCTATTCAGTAATTGTATGTATTTTTGTTTTTAGTTGGTGAATAACACCGTGGATACGCAGCGGAGAGATATGTACCTCGGAGTGTACGGCGGGCTCGGCATCGGCCAGGGTGAGCGCTCATATTCAACTCACACACACACACACAGACACACACACTTACATGCACACCCATTTACACTCTACTCACGTTCATACTCTTCTCATATTCAATTCATACTTAACCATAGACTTAACTGACATCCTCTATTCACAGTCAAGTCAAGTCATGTCAAGTCAAAAGGTTTTTATTTGAAGTAAGATTATACAAATCACTTTTTGACGTCAAATAATGAAGTTATTAAATTTTGCTCAAGGCTGGCTCTCGTCTCGTACTAATGAAGAATGATCTCATAAAAACTTTAAGAGGCGATGGACAGACAATACACAATCCATTTATACTAGACTAGCGACCCGCCCCGGCTCCGCACGGGAAAATGGTTATTGTGGGTTATCCTTCAGTATATTATGCATGTATTATACATATAAACCTTCCTCTTGAATCACTCTATCTATTAAAAAAAACCGCATCAAAATCCGTTGCGTAGTTTTAAAGATTTAAGCGTACAAAGGGACATAGGGACATAGGGACATAGGGACAGAGAAAGCGACTTTATTTTATACTATGTAGTGATAGTGAAGTATATATATAATACGAAGGTTCCCGCACCTACTTATCCTGCTCACCTCTTATTCACTCATTCTCATTGTTCATATTGGCTCCACTTTTCTCTTCACATTGACCCTACCCCCAACTCACGTTTCATCTGTTACATCCAACAATTTTTATATTACTATGAATAAAAGTCACCCCCCTTAACTACACAATATCTATGATTATTATACTCCGTGTCACTACTTGCTTAATTATGTCGCAATCATTATAAAGCCTGACCAAAGAAATAAAAAACCTGCTCTGGGGGCGCCACGTGTATATTTTTACGACTATGGCAACAATTTCCCCTATAAAATTAGTTCCATTGTAATTCCGCAATATGGCGAGGTTTTTTATCTCTCTGGTCGGGCTTTAACGCTTCATTAATTGGTGTAAATGTATTACCAGTCACAAAGCCTACACTGCTTTTTGTGACTCAGCTTGTTTTTAACAAAAAACACGAAATTTCGACTATCAGGATCCAACTTGTCAACAGAAATTACGGGTGACTATGAACGGGATAACTACCGTGTTTTTATTTTGTGTGTGTGCGTACCCGACATTTCATGCACCATAACCATGCGTCGGACGCTCTGCAATGTTCCAAAAGTCATCACGTAAAAATAAATTTGAAAGACATAATATTATGTCGCTTTTAGGCGCACTCTGTATTGAACGATGTCATGCTCTCGACTAGCATAATACAACAGGAAGAAGGCAGACACATTATAGTAAACAGCTTTTAGATGTCCACACCGAGGGGCTCGAGCCTAGCCTTCAGGGTGAATAGGGCTTAGTCGACCACGCTGGCCCAGTGCGGGTTGGTCAACTTCACACACAACCTTTGAATTTGTTCGCAGGTGTTTTTCTTCACTGTAAGAGCGTCGAATAAACTTACGAGTACATATGAATTCGAAAATTGAAAACACATTGGTACGTGCCAAGGCTTGAACCCGCGACCTTTTGAATGGAAGTGAGCGGCCCTAGCCACTAGGCGACCGACGCTCTTACACGTTATGTTTGTCAGTAATCAACCGCAAGTTTCTCAGTCGTCCTAATTATGATGCTTGGAACTGCATTGAATATGTAGTAAAAACCTTGGTAAATATTCCGTTCATGTTCATAGTGAAAGCAGCTGTTTTCCATTAATCAACAAGTCCAATCGCGTATAACCCGCTATTTAACCCGGCGTCAATCGTGCCCGCCATAGTGTTAGTTGAGGTCATGCTTCATTTATTTAAGTTTATTGACAACCATATGTCGGACAGGACGACACAACAGGTCTGCTTAGTTCTGAACAAATATCTTACAGCAGACCTAAATAAAATATTAAATAGACTTTGAAATAAAAGTTATTGAACTGTGATGTTACTTAATAATATTTCATTGACTAATTCTAGTAGTATTCTCTTCTCTGTTACAGTATTTCTGATTTATTATGGTAATATATATATTTATTATAGGTAGTATTTTTTAAAACATTCAGTTACCACAAATTTCTTTTTAAATTCCAATTAAGTAACAAAACTATAAACTTTGTTGATCAAACTGGTCAAAAAACCAAACTGAAAAAAAAAATCTCAGAACTCGCCATTGACGTCGGGTTTCCGCTTATCAAAATGTGATAATATCACTAATTCTGTACCGTTTGTAATTAATCATCCGTAGATGTAGCTGACATGTAAATGGTAAAAATAATGTAGACAGATGGTGTATGTATAGTTTAATTTAGTTATTTAAGTAATAACAATAAGTAATACATATTTGAAGGTGGTGGAATCGTAATATAATTTTTAAATGTACATAATATTATAATAACTTATAAAATTCATATAAATATCACATCAACATAGAAATAATCTTAGTTAGCCTAATATTCTACATCAGTTAATTAATATATTTCAATCAATCACTATAAATTGCTGCAAATAATGAATACATTATTAATATTTAAATCTTGGCAACCGAATCGTATTTTATTCTACGAGTATATGGCATGTAGTCTACGTATAGTATTGTATCAATATATTTGGTTCTTTTTTTACTTATTTATTTTGAGGCATGATTTTATTAAGTACATCTGTCTGTTTACTTGATTTCATATATTAAAATGCATGCATTTTCTTTATAATATCTTCAATTTATCAATACGTTGTCGTCAGTGCACCCACCATATTAATTTGTCTACTAAGACATTCCCGACGGCCGTTGGGGCAAAAAGGTTCTCGAATGGCGACCGCGCGCCGGAAGACGTAGCGTGGGCAGGCCCCCCACAAGGTGGACCGACGATCTGGTGAGGGTCGCGGGAAGCCGCTGGATGCGGGCAGCGCAGGACCGATCGTCGTGGAGATCTTTGGGGGAGGCCTTTGTCCAGCAGTGGACGTCTTTCGGCTGAAATGATGATGATGACTAAGACATTCCCAATTCAGTTCGTATTAGATTTTGTCAAGCACCGTAGTATACAAATAAAATTGCATGTAGTTTTATCATTTACATTTCGCAACTAAAGCGTAGCAAAAAGCAATATTTTTTCGGTTTTTTGCTTTGTACTTTCCTCTTTAAATATGTTTTACTTAAGGTTACCCAGAAGGAACTGCATCTTTGCAGTTTCACCACTACCACTACCAGCACACTCAATTCTCTATTTTTATTGTCTGTTTATTTTTGTACAGAGCAATATATAACAGTTATACAGCTACTGTATACATGGGCTATAGAATAAAATATTGCTTAAATAAGGTTTGGTGATTTGAAGTTTCTATGCCAATAATTGACCTAACTTGAAAAAAAACCTAAATAAACAAAATGTACATTTAGTGTTAATTTTAAATTAAGTAATAAATATTGATATAATGATATTTCAATGTCATATTTGATAAATGAAAGACAAAGGCTCGAAAAGTCGAAAAACTGTCTTCCGTCTGATAGTTATTGCCAGTGACTCTAGAAAGTAAAAAGATTAAGCTTTAATAAGCGTATCGCAAAATACGTTAGGAAGTTATGAATTCTGGAAACCGTCTCCCAGAAAGTGAATCTCTTTGTCCGACTTGATAGTATCGGATAAGGTGGATATAGAGCGCGTGGCTGCGTGTAGCGTGTAGCTTGTAGCTGTAACCGTTTGCGCGTTGGTCAGTGGTGTCGGTGTCGGTGTCGTCGCTGGCGCTGTACCTGGGCGCGCTGAACGCTGCCCGCGCGCTGCACGCGTCGCTGCTGGGCGGGGTGCTGCGCGCGCCCTGCATCGGCTTCTTCGACTGCACGCCCGTGGGCCGCGTGCTCAACCGCTTCAGCAAGGACGTGGACGTGCTCGACAACACGCTGCCCATGACGCTGCGCGGCTGGACCTCCTGCTTCTTCGCGGTAGCCACCCCCCCGCCGGACACCACACTCAACACACTCACCACACTCACCACACTCAGACTACCCGATCCGGAACACTGCGCTAAATGTACTTACTGTCATTTTTACGAGTTGTCTCCACAATCTCCGGTAATTTCGAATTGAACTTACCGATATTTCGACCGGGTTACACCAATCTGTTATCGGGTTTAAAATGCTGCGTTACCATATTAAGTTATTTTTTAAACATTAAAGCATCAAAAAACTCGAATATGGGTGACGATTCAAATATTTGCTGCGTTTGCAGTCAGAGTATACAAATCAGGATACTGGATCGGGTAAACTGAAGTGCTTGACTAGCCTGACCAGTATATCTATCCCCATTTAGTTCCTTGGGTATGTCATTCATTTCAACGGAGCTCTATTCACAGATCCTATAGAATATTCATGAACTGGCGAGTTTTAGATTTCTAACAATGGACTACATTAGAAGGGAATAGATTTACCAGTCTAAGGAATGAGTTTGGTGAGACTCTAAAACCGGGTGCGTTGCGCCATATTGCCGATAAACAAACATAATCATGTCTGTCATTTAAATACGCAAAATTGTATTCTCCAACAAAACTTTGCCCACGTTCTCTAAAATGTCACCGATATCATCTGAAAAGTGTAAGCAACATGACGCAGCGATCCCGGCTAGATGTTCAAAACTACCTATAACTGTGTTTAAATGATGTATAGTATAAGAGAGTAAAATTAATATTAAAGTATGAAAGATTTGATTTGGGATCAGTTTATAAATACTATACTAATCATCAATCGTACTGAACAAAGTAGATTGAGCTTCGCTGGTGAATAAAATTAATAGAGCTAGGCTTTCTAATGAAGCTTTAACTTAGCATGTTAGAAGTAGTTACACGTTAGCTAGCCCCTGCACCGCCATTTTGTTTCGCCTTGTGTTTAATCTGCACTTCACCCCTGAATCCGTTGTAAATAATGTATTCATTAATTTGTACGCTACGCTTAACTTAACAGAAAAACAAAACGGAGTCGGAAGTCGGCCGGGCTGTGTTTTATTTTAAAAATGTGTACCAAGTTTATGAAGAAGCAAGCAGTTAGAAGGAGTTGCGATTTGTACTTGTGGATTATGTTTTAGCACGTTTTAGTAAAGAGTTACTTGTGATGCTTTTTGTGAATAAAGTGATCAATGGAAATGTAACGTAATTTACGAACGGCATAATTTCGTCTAATATAATCCTTATTGTTTGTTATAGAGGCCATTATTTGGTATTCAACAGAAAAAAGCATTTGATTTGATGTGTGCAAAACAGCCTAATCGGCGTTCCTTTCCGAATATTTATTTCTTTTATTGAAATGTATCTCCTCGGTTGCTCTTTAGAATAAATAGCCTACTGACTGAGTACCCTTGTTGGGTCAGGTTTGGCGGTCATTTACAATTTAGCTTAACACAGATTTTATCAGCGTATAACATATTTTCTTTACGTTTAAACCTATCCTGCCCTAATAGTTGACCTTTAAACTCGTTCTCTGACACCACCTGTGTGATTCGCAGAGACACGACTATTGTCCATTTAGCACAACAGATCGTGGACAAAAATATGCCGTTGGTAGACCACTAACATCACGGGCATTGACCCAGAGTTTAGAAATTTAAACTGTGTTGATGAAGCGGCGCGCGGTGCGTGCTATAGGAGAGCGCGGTACTAAGCAGTGGGGTGGTTGTTGCAGCAATATCGTCGTTTTTCGCGGACTTGATGCCGTACCTCGCGTGCTGGAGGGCTGCCAAGATCCTGCACGAGCAGTTGTTGAGCTCGGTGCTTAAGACGCCGTTGCAATTCTTCGAAAAGACGCCGGTCGGCCGGCTCCTTTCTAGATTTTCCAAAGACGTGGACGTTCTGGACACGTTGCTTCCGCAGCAGTGCGCCGACGTCATATATTGCACATTCGAGGTACGCACCGTGCATTGATTTACTTTGAAGTCGTTGGCGTGACGTGATCTCCACAAATTTATGGAATCTATGTTTTAAAATCTATGATTTTCGTTGCTAAACGATTTTCAGTTTTGTTTTCTGGGTATGTATGGTTTTTGCTTTTGATTGTTTCTTTTTTGTGTTAAATGTTATTTTTAATGTATTTTGGATTTAGTAAATTGTCTTTTTAATATAATTTATGTATTTGTAAACTGCTTATCTTTATAGTCTTGCGTTGATAGAATTTTGTAAACTGATCCCAATGTACTAACATTTCAATCAAGATCAAATTCAGCATCCTTATAAAAATCCAAATTATTTTAACGTTGCCGTTGTTATGTCATTCTAACACTGTTGTCATGTATCTATGTGTTAAAGTGTAAAAGTGTCACCGGCCTTTTAATGCAAAGCGAATGTTTGTCCCAGCCACCATTCAACAAGTTCAGAGAAGTGGCTAACACTTCGGTGTTTAAAATTATACGTGACGATTTTACACTTCACACACACCATTTTCCCGAGTCAGGGTGACATCGATTTTTCATTATTTTACATGATTCATCATCATCGTGAGGATTCATTTATCATTTATGAAAATCTAGAATGTAATGTACTTTATTGCAGCATGAAAGCCGCCAGTCAAATGTATGTACACAGTTGTACATACATTTGACTGTAGACGGCTTTCATGCTAAGGTGACATTCTGCTCAGGAAATCGAAAAAAATACTAAAATGTGAATAATTTAATATTACCATCAATTAAGTATTATGAAATAAAGAAGTGCAATATGTATATGAAAGTGTAACTATCGATGTCATCGCGGCTCATCCGGAATCCGCACGAGCAAGGGTCGCAAAAATATCGGAACCTAAACTAAACACCACTTTATTTAATCTAACATAGAAGTTTTAGTCTGGAGAACGCTCGCTGTAGAATCTTCAATTTCGCAATCTCAAAATGCTTAGTGTCCGGTACTTGGCGAGTATTGTTCTGTAGGCCTACTATGTAAGTAGCGACAGGATCGAGAAGCTGTCAAAGGCGACATATTGACAGAACTACTATGGCTCTAATGTCACTATGTCGCGTTTGACAGCTTCTCGAGCCTGTCGCTACTTACATAGTAGGCCTACTGTTGGAAGACTGAATTAGAGATGAGCGTCCGATGAGAGTTGTCAACTGGCAGGTGCTGGGCACGCTGTTCGTGATCAGCCTGTCGACGCCGATCTTCATGGCGGTGATCGTGCCCATCGGCGTGGTGTACTACCTGATCCAGCGGTTCTACGTGGCCACCTCGCGCCAGCTCAAGCGGCTGGAGTCGGTGTCCCGCTCGCCCATATACTCGCACTTCGGGGAGAGCATCACCGGCGCGTCTACGATACGAGCCTATGGAGTTATTCAGAGGTAGGGGAGCGACGATAAAACAAGCTCTCTTACCAACTTGTTACATATTTTTTCTGATCTCTGTAACTGAAGCGTAATTTCAATATCAATCCTTGTCTATGGATTTGACTTTCCTGGTCAGTCTATTGCTAAAACAATGTTTAAACCAAAATCTTTTTGCTAGAAACACTGTATTTTCCCTAACTGGGTAATATTTTTGTTAGTTCGAGTTACTGCAACAAATCTGGTTTTAAAAACCTCATACTATTACATTCTGAAAGAAGGAACTAGTCGCGTCGTGGGTGAACTGCTGTGTGAATGTATTAGCGGTGGTGACGCTCAAGAACCTTGGAGTTTGAAACCATTTCTATGTTAATATTGTATGTCGGAACGGTCTTAGTCAAGATAAAAAAAAATCTTTTCTAATTCCGAAACTTCATCTGAAATGTTAATGTATTTGTTTTAATTTTGTTTAGGTTCATAGATGAGTCTGAATACAAAGTGGACCACAACCAGAGCTGCTACTACCCGTCGTGCATCGCGAACCGGTGGCTGGCGGTGCGGCTGGAGATGATCGGGAACCTCATCATCTTCTTCGCGGCGCTGTTCGCCGTGCTGGCGCGCGACGAGCTGCAGCCGGGGCTCGTGGGGCTCTCCGTCAGCTACGCGCTGCAGGTGGGTCACGCTCACCACCCAGTGCCCAATGCCTTGAGATGATCGGGAACCTCATCATCTTCTTCGCGGCGCTGTTCGCCGTGCTGGCGCGCGACGAGCTGCAGCCGGGGCTCGTGGGGCTCTCCGTCAGCTACGCGCTGCAGGTGGGTCACGCTCACCACCCAGTGCCCAATGCCTTGAGATGATCGGGAACCTCATCATCTTCTTCGCGGCGCTGTTCGCCGTGCTGGCGCGCGACGAGCTGCAGCCGGGGCTCGTGGGGCTCTCCGTCAGCTACGCGCTGCAGGTGGGTCACGCTCACCACCCAGTGCCCAATGCCTTGAGATGATCGGGAACCTCATCATCTTCTTCGCGGCGCTGTTCGCCGTGCTGGCGCGCGACGAGCTGCAGCCGGGGCTCGTGGGGCTCTCCGTCAGCTACGCGCTGCAGGTGGGTCACGCTCACCACCCAGTGCCCAATGCCTTGAGATGATCGGGAACCTCATCATCTTCTTCGCGGCGCTGTTCGCCGTGCTGGCGCGCGACGAGCTGCAGCCGGGGCTCGTGGGGCTCTCCGTCAGCTACGCGCTGCAGGTGGGTCACGCTCACCACCCAGTGCCCAATGCCCAATACCCAATGCCTAGCCCACTGCAATGCTACTACATTGACAAACTATGCCGATTCTACTCTGAAGAGATGCGAGTTAGGATTTTGACTATGACAGATTGTTAGATCGAGGAAAACATTTTGAGGAAACCTGCACACACCTGCGAAGAAATTCAAAGGTTGTGTGTGAAGTTGACCAACCCGCACTGGGCCAGCGTGGTCGACTAAGGCCTATTCACCTTAACATCAGGGTAGGCTCGAGCACCTCGGTGGGGATGTATGTGAGCTGTTAACGAGATTGTTAGATTATGCAACGCCTGTGGAGTTTCTTCCGGCGAGTTCTTCTCCACAAAAAACAGCCAAATCGTGAACTCGCCTCGACGTCGAAAAGTGATTTGTAAAAAACTTTGAATAAATAGCTATTTATGCAACTGTTGCATAATGAGGGGTATTTAACACGAGTGTTAAATACTAGTTATGTACAGTTGCATACAATAGTTTATCTACACTCATACAACAATACAAACTGCAAAAGGAAAAATACAAACGTTAATGGCGCGAAATTAAATTTGCAGTAATATCGCACCGCGCATGCGCGCCGCCAAGGTTGCGTTCCGAAACACGCTAGTGTGCTCAAACAGCAAGCATCTGCGTAAAAATTAAAAAAAAAAACTTCATTTTGTTACAACTTTGCGATAACGAAATGAAATTTGTATGGATCCTTAGTCACGGCTCCATCGAAAGGTATATCATTTGCTTAGCGTTTCTGATAAGTAAATGAAGGATTTACGACATGAGTGTAGATAAAAACTTTTTGAATTTTGAATTTAAATGAGTTGGGTGTATAAAAACAGCATTGCAAATGGTTAGTAATTTCTACATTTTCTTATTGATCATGTATTGCAGATCACGCAAACCTTGAACTGGCTGGTGCGCATGACGTCCGACGTTGAAACCAACATCGTCGCCGTCGAAAGGATAAAGGAGTACGCAGAAACTCAACAGGTAAGTAATAATAATAATCCTTCTATGATTTTGTGAATTTTAGGTTATTTTCACGTTTGCCTTAAAAACACCAAGGTTATACGATTCCGGAAACCGAACAGATACCAATTTTTTTAGCAGCGGTTTTCGCTTTTGACTCAATGAAGTCTTCTAAGTAAAAGATTGTTTTGCTGCCAATTTCAAGAAATTGGACTATTTCAAGTTTTCTTTTGGGTGTCATACGAGACAGACAACTATGCTTCAGAAATGTGTAGCATTGTCCATCTATGTTAACCAACCAAATAGCGAGGTTGCTCCTGTCCGTTGGTATCGCTCATGACATGACGCAAGCTGCAAGCATGCAGCCTCGTTGCATGACTGTTCAGCTGTTAGCGAGGTTGCTCCTGATATATTGAGCGTATACTCTTGTCTTGTCCTATTGGAGGATATTTCAATATGGCGGGTTTCTCATGGTATCTGGATAGTTTGGTAAGGAATATATAGTTTATTGGGGCCAGTGACAGGCGTGTGTCACTACGCAGTTTAGGTTTGATCGGCCGAGTCGACTCTGGGTTCTGCGAATTGGTCATAAAATTCTCGTTTACTATCTTCCATTTCAAAGCGTCGGTGGCCAAGTGGCTAGGGCCGTTGAATTCCATTAAAAAGTTCGCGGGTTCGAGCCTCGGCACGTACCAAGTGTTTTAGATTTTCGAATTCATGTGTACGTTTATTCGACGCTCTTACGGTGAAGGAAATTGTGAGGAAACCAGCACACACTTGCGAAGTAATTCAAGACTTGTGTGTGAAGTTGACTAACTCGCATTGGGCCAGTGTGGTCGACTAAGGGCTATTCGCCCTGTAGGGACTAGTATTTGTTATTGTGTGTGAGTGGTGAGTGTTGTGTTGTTGTTCAGGAAGCGGCGTGGACGCTGCCGAACGGGCCGGGCTCGACGTGGCCGGAGACGGGCGCGCTGCAGCTGGAGCAGGTGTCGCTGGGCTACCGGCCGGGCGAGCCCGCGCTGCGCGGCATCACCTGCACCGTGGCGCCCAGGGAGAAGCTCGGCATCGTCGGCCGCACCGGCGCCGGCAAGTCCACGCTCACGCTCGGCCTCTTCCGGTACTCTTCACACACATACACACACACACACACACACACACACACACACACACACACACACACACACACACACACACACACGCGCTCACCGCACTAGTTGACTTCCGGAAACACACACACTTGCACATGATCAGCGTCACACACTTGTACATGCTCACCTCACTAGTTGACTTTTCCGAGAAAAGCACATCTACTCGCGTATACCAAATAAACGTTTTCTATTCTATTCTATACTGTTACTACTCATACGAGTACCTGACCTTTGCCACTTTCGGCATCTTCTCATAAAAACTCACATATAGGTATGGTATCACAATAGTGCTGTTATAAGTAGACCTTTGCAGCCAAATTTTCATTAATTTTTGTGTTGTTTTCTAATTGCATTTTTAAATATTGTTTTCTTATTAAAATACATGTTAAGCCTGACCAAAGAAATATGACACCTGCTCTGGGGGCGCCACGTGTATATTTTTACGACTATGGCAACAATTTCCCTTATAAATTTAGTTCCTCTGAAATTCCGCAATATGGCGAGGTTTCATATTTCTTTGGTCGGGCTTTAACATGATTTGTATTATTATTTATCATATTAATTTGCAATATTTCAGCATAGTGGAGGCGATGAGCGGCAAGATCCTGATCGACGGCATCGACATCGCGACGCTGGGGCTGCACCAGCTGCGCTCGCGCATCACCATCATCCCGCAGGACCCCGTGCTGTTCTCGGGCACGCTGCGCTCCAACCTCGACCCCTTCGGCGCGTACAGCGACGCGGACATCTGGCGCGCGCTGGACCACGCACACCTCAACACCTTCGTGCAAGGTCAGACACACACACACACACACACACACACACACCTCGACCCCTTCGGCGCGTACAGCGACGCGGACATCTGGCGCGCGCTGGACCACGCACACCTCAACACCTTCGTGCAAGGTCAGACACACACACACACACACCTCGACCCCTTCGGCGCGTACAGCGACGCGGACATCTGGCGCGCGCTGGACCACGCACACCTCAACACCTTCGTGCAAGGTCAGACACACACACACACACACCTCGACCCCTTCGGCGCGTACAGCGACGCGGACATCTGGCGCGCGCTGGACCACGCACACCTCAACACCTTCGTGCAAGGTCAGACACACACACACACACACACACACACACACACACTCACCTCGACCCCTTCGGCGCGTACAGCGACGCGGACATCTGGCGCGCGCTGGACCACGCACACCTCAACACCTTCGTGCAAGGTCAGACACACACACACACACACCTCGACCCCTTCGGCGCGTACAGCGACGCGGACATCTGGCGCGCGCTGGACCACGCACACCTCAACACCTTCGTGCAAGGTCAGACACACACACACACACACACACACACACACACACACACACCTCGACCCCTTCGGCGCGTACAGCGACGCGGACATCTGGCGCGCGCTGGACCACGCACACCTCAACACCTTCGTGCAAGGTCAGACACACACACACACACACCTCGACCCCTTCGGCGCGTACAGCGACGCGGACATCTGGCGCGCGCTGGACCACGCACACCTCAACACCTTCGTGCAAGGTCAGACACACACACACACACACACACACACACACACACACACACCTCGACCCCTTCGGCGCGTACAGCGACGCGGACATCTGGCGCGCGCTGGACCACGCACACCTCAACACCTTCGTGCAAGGTCAGACACACACACACACACACACACACACACACACACACACACCTCGACCCCTTCGGCGCGTACAGCGACGCGTACATCTGGCGCGCGCTGGACCACGCACACCTCAACACCTTCGTGCAAGGTCAGACACACACACACACACACACACACACACACACACACACACACACACACACACACACACACACACACACACCTCGACCCCTTCGGCGCGTACAGCGATAGCTTCACAGCGCAGCACACAATAACTATTTTTTAATACAGTTGCTCAAAAAGTGGCGTATTGCAGGGTCGTATAGCGTTCGGGAAGTGGGCTATTACACACGCGTGCTTTTTCTTTACCTTTCCCGCACTCGTGCGTTTTCTTTCCCAACTGTCAAAATAATGTCTAATAAAAAGAAAAACCAACCATAAAGTTTTTACTAAAAAAATTCATAGAAGTTTTTATGATTCATGCAAATACGTATATTTCTAAAAAGAAGCTACTAATTTGTTACATATCAGATTTAATGATTTGATTGAATGAGTTAGGTTAGGTTTCATTTTAATTCATCTTATTAAATTTCATTTTCATTTCATATCAATAAAAAAATTTGAAGACTTGGCTGTATGGGCATAGTTCCCTTTGTCTACCAGAATGGGTGAAGAAAAAAAATCTCTGCTTATATTCTACGGTTGGCGTCATTTCTTTTATTATGTTTTTATTATTTTATTAAATTGCTTCATTTTTTCGCAACTGTATTAAAAATAGTCGTTCAGTACACGTGCGGAACCGTCATTGCAACTCGTTCCGACTGTCTACCCTCGCCTTCGGCTGCGCCTCGGCTCGGGTACACATTTGTCGGAACTCTTTGCAATGACAGCCTTTCCGCACTTGTAATGAAATATACTATTACAATGCATGTGCTCGAAAAGAGCGTTTTCTAAGCAGCCAAATATTGCGGAAAGTAGCAATTTTCCGCACTAGTGCTTTTTAATTTTCAGTATTTTTTTTATTTTTGCTCAGGTTGTCATTCAGCCAGTCAACCTGACATTTCAGTATTTGAGATATTTTTACAAATTACTGATTTACATTTGTTACGAATATAAAGGGAACAATAAAAATAACAATTCAATAAACGGGTTTATAATTAGTATAATTATTTTAGAAATTAATTTTTATTGATAAACTAGCTTTCCGCCCCGCGGCTCCGCCCGCGTTAAACATTTTTCCCGTGGGAATGAGGTTTTTTTTTTTAATTTCTCTCCGTAAGAACCATCCTTGGACTTCAACGAACATTTAAAAAAAAAAATCTGCCAAATCGGTCAAGCCGTTTTCATGTTATGTCGTGACAACGGAAAACGGGTTTCATTTTTATATATATAGATTACGTTCAAATATTAATTAAAAATTTGCGTGGCTGAACAGATTTTACTCATGCCTATTCGACGAGGTAGCCTTGCACATGCGCGCGCAGTGCAGTACATAATATTTTCAGCGCGCATGTGTTTAAGAAGCCCGCCATTTTATATGTACGCCTTTTTAATATAACTGTTTTTTTTTCTTGCACAATGCATAGTAAAATATTGTATGATACACGTGCGAAAGATGATTTCCGACTCGAGTCGGCTTATACACTCGCTCGCTTTGCTCGCTCGTGAATAAAATGACCCTCATCGGAAATCACATATTTTCCGCACTAGTATCGTAAATAGCTATTATTTAGCTTGTTACTTTCTAGTGATTTAGGTTAAAAGGTGTTTCGACAGAGGTTTGCGAGAGAAGGGTGGCGGGTGCGCATTTCATAAAGTAACTGATGTTGTGTGTTACACATGAGTGAGTCCGTAACTTTATTTCGAAAGACAGATGTTCTATGCATAATTACTCGACTGAAAGAGGAAACCCCACTTCACATTCTCTGTGAATGCGATGCTCTCGTCAATAAAAGGAGTCGTACTGGGAGCGTACAAGCTTGCCCCCCATAAAGCCCGAACCCTAAATCCCACCAAAACCGTCAGCTTCTTCAAAGCGGTCGGTTTGGAAGAGGCTATGTAGCCTAGGAGGCCCGACTACAATAGATCCACTATGGGTCGCAGTGGTCTTGGGTACTTAGTGTCCTTCCCTCTCCATCCAAATCATAATCATAGGTCGATACATATTTGTATCGACTGTATTTTTTAGCGAAGCAATGTGTAACGTGTGTGTACGGCAGGTCTGGCGGCGGGGCTGCGGCACGAGGTGTCGGAGGGGGGGGAGAACCTGTCGGTGGGGCAGCGGCAGCTGGTGTGCCTGGCGCGCGCGCTGCTGAGGAAGACGCCGCTGCTCGTGCTGGACGAGGCCACCGCCGCCGTCGACCTCGAGACCGACGACCTCATACAGGTACACACACACACACACACACAGTACTATACGAGAACCTGTCGGTGGGGCAGCGGCAGCTGGTGTGCCTGGCGCGCGCGCTGCTGAGGAAGACGCCGCTGCTCGTGCTGGACGAGGCCACCGCCGCCGTCGACCTCGAGACCGACGACCTCATACAGGTACACACACACACACACACACACAGTACTATACGAGAACCTGTCGGTGGGGCAGCGGCAGCTGGTGTGCCTGGCGCGCGCGCTGCTGAGGAAGACGCCGCTGCTCGTGCTGGACGAGGCCACCGCCGCCGTCGACCTCGAGACCGACGACCTCATACAGGTACACACACACACACACACACACAGTACTATACGAGAACCTGTCGGTGGGGCAGCGGCAGCTGGTGTGCCTGGCGCGCGCGCTGCTGAGGAAGACGCCGCTGCTCGTGCTGGACGAGGCCACCGCCGCCGTCGACCTCGAGACCGACGACCTCATACAGGTACACACACACACACACACACACAGTACTATACGAGAACCTGTCGGTGGGGCAGCGGCAGCTGGTGTGCCTGGCGCGCGCGCTGCTGAGGAAGACGCCGCTGCTCGTGCTGGACGAGGCCACCGCCGCCGTCGACCTCGAGACCGACGACCTCATACAGGTACACACACACACACACACACAGTACTATACGAGAACCTGTCGGTGGGGCAGCGGCAGCTGGTGTGCCTGGCGCGCGCGCTGCTGAGGAAGACGCCGCTGCTCGTGCTGGACGAGGCCACCGCCGCCGTCGACCTCGAGACCGACGACCTCATACAGGTACACACACACACACACACACAGTACTATACGAGAACCTGTCGGTGGGGCAGCGGCAGCTGGTGTGCCTGGCGCGCGCGCTGCTGAGGAAGACGCCGCTGCTCGTGCTGGACGAGGCCACCGCCGCCGTCGACCTCGAGACCGACGACCTCATACAGGTACACACACACACACACACACACACACACACACAGTACTATACGTACCGTCCGAAAAATTACGATGTTGAGAGGTATAATTGACGAAAAATTGTGTTAGGATTAGAAACGGTGTGATAAGGGAAAAATATAGAGTGAAAGAAAATGTGACGAGAATTGAGAAAGGGATGCATAAATTACTTTGGTCAAGTGGAGAGAAATTAGTGAAGACAGATTGACGAAACAGATAAGACGAGAGTGAAAGGAAGTGTTGGAAGAGAAAAAACAAGGCAAATGTTCCAGGACCAAATTCCTGATGTTTTGACAAAAGGTCAGGTAAGGAGTACTCCTGAGTACTCCAAACCGACGAGCATGCATGATGATCAGATTAATGACAATGGATGAAGCGGAAGAAGTGTGTCTGAATCGTAGTAAGTGTGCGAAAGTGATCTCTGGCTAGCTATATCTCCCTGAAAGTGTATTTTTTGTAACCAGAAAACGATCCGGTCGGAGTTCGCGATGTGCACGGTGCTGACGATCGCGCACCGGCTCAACACGATCATGGACTCGACGCGCGTCATGGTGCTGGACCGCGGCCAGCTCGTGGAGTTCGCGCCGCCCCAGCAGCTGCTGCAGGACAGGGCCTCCGTCTTCTACAGCATGGCCAAGGACGCCGGCCTCGTGCAGTAGCCAGTAGCCAGTAGCCCACCACCACCAGTACCACCAGCTCCACCAGCTCCACCAGCCCATACAGATAGGACGCGCGCCATGCTACCAAACTTATATTACTAAAAATAATGCAGTTTAAAATTGCAAATAATATCAACAAAAAACAGACTAGTAACTAGTATTTGAGGTTTGAGAATCAACCACTCGGTGACATCACATTCAGTCATTTTGTTCACGTTCATCATACTTCGTCAATTCATTAGTTTTTAATTTGTTGTAGTTAAAATTTTGATTAAATGAAAATCGCTCGAATATCATGATGTTGGTATGTATTTTTGCGGACTATTGAATTTATTTTGTTGTTTACATCTCACAAGACCCTATCCTAGTATGGTATTCTATAAAATTAATAAACTACAACTGAAAAGTACTTATTCGAATAATGTTTCATATGATGCTCAAAATCTGAATGTTTTATAGGGATTTTAATAGATATATTGAAAAATGTATTAACGTGGTTCAGAAGTTTATACTTGCATTTTGACAGTATGCCTTTGTTATTGCAACGAATGTGAGTGCAGCTGGTTGCAGTAATGTACAAATATACTTAACACGCGTCATCTGTCTGTTAATTGTTAGCTCAAGTGTTGTACTCAATGCGGTTGTTTCTTTGTTGTACAGTAGGTAAATTACCACAAGCGAAAACTATTCCAATATGAGTGAAGCAATACTAATTTGCGAATTCATCTAGGAAAGGAATGTAGTTTAACCCTGAAATTAAACCTGAATAGTGAATGATATCATCTCCCAAGTGGGCGAGTTGTCTGGGCCAGTAGGGGCCAGTAGGGGCCAGTCGGGGCCAGTCGGGGTCAGTCGGGGCCAGTCGCCCGTCGGAGGCACCCCGACAACGCGTCTGCGTAACCGGCGGAAGTCTTATCACTGGCGTAACCTCGACTTTTTTCATGGCGATGATATCATAAGCGATGTCATGGCGATATGTTTGAATTATTATCTTTTACAGTTACAGCTTCAATTTTGAGTAAAATTTTCTATAGTAGTAGTAGTAATATTGTTAAGAACAATGATTCATCGATGACTTTGTAAGTAAATTAATTTATTGTTATTACTCAAGCTTCACTCACATAACGAATTGTTCCTGTTACAACAACGTTACAACATAAAACAACAACAACAATAATTGATTGCTGTTGCATTGAGGAATGAATATTGTTAGCGGAGTAAATATTTGTAAGACCCTCCCCGTGCCTGCTATAGGATAACTCCGTATACTTAGTGTGCGATACTTAATAACTATTTGTAATATTTTACTATTGTGACAAGAGAACATAATTTATACTTAAGTAAAGTTAGACATTATAAGATTGTGCCCCGTGATTTTGTGTTCACATAAAAGTAACAAAGCGTGACCCGAGACTACATGAAACTGAACAATTCCCAACGCAAACAACGGGCAAACCTCTTGGGTGAATAATAACGACTTTTGTTATAGGTGACTTATCGTGTAGCGTGTGTGTGAAAGATCAAACGCTACACATTGAGTCACCTATCAAAAGTCGTTATTATTATTAACAATGTCGACCTGAATCAGGTCACCTGATCCTTTTGGGAGGAAGTAGTTCAGCTCATCACGTTTTGGTAAATATAAAATCACAGGGTATTATAATTTACCTCAGCGTATATTGTGATTTAACAAATATCCGATTGAAGTTTAAGTTGAAATTGAAATTAATTGTTAAGTACTTACCACAGAATTGTTGTCAACTTGCCTTTTAGTAATTGATGCATTTATAACGTGTTTACTATGTACAAGTGTTTTTTAATTATTAATTACATGTGCGTCACAAACCGTATTGTTTTATGTAAGACTCTGTTTAATTGTACAAGTGTTACCGCATCGTGTATTGTATGTAGCTTACACGTGCAACAGGAAGTATTTTTTCGTTATTTTATTACTTATTACAAGAAATGTATGTTAAATGTAAATATTGTACTTAAAGAACTTGAATCTATAGATAAGTAATGTACAGTACAACAATGCCACAACGTTTGAAGTAATGATCTTGCCTTGTGTTGAGGTGTCAGCTGGCAGCTAGCGGCTGCTAGCGGCGCCGGCTGCCGACGCTGCTCCTTGTTCATACTCAACTATCAACTATTCAATTGAATTAACTTTAATAATGTGTGTTCATTTGTGTTCGTCACTGTCACTTACAATTTGTATATTACCTACACGTCAACTACGCGTTACAGGACATGTTCATGTATCCAATAATTTGGTAATCTTATTTTACAGGATTTAAAATTAACTTGCAATAAATATTTGTAAATGTACCATATTGCTTTTGATTTACATTTTCATATATTGTGAAAGGACGCATAATAGAGTTGTTCGGGTTACGTTGTGGTGGTGTAGAGAGCACGTTAAGTCACCTGGTGCCGCTGTCCCGGCGTGGCGCGGCGTGGCGCAGCGTGGTGTGGCGTGGCGCGGTGTAGTGTGGCGTGGCGCGGCGGCCTGTACAGTGCGCACCTCCCTCCGGCGGGGGCGCCCTGCCCGGTAGCAGAGGGGAACACGCGTGCGGTGCACACTACATAATACAAAACATAATAATTATGACAATGTTATGATATAATCATTTAGTTCAGTTTAAGAACAAGCTAAGCAGAACACAGAAATGCATCGTTCTTATGTCCGTGGATAAGGGAGAGAATCGCGGTCCACGTGTTTACTTGACGAATAAAGTCGCAATGCGCGTGTTATGGGGCCTACAGGTGCTAAGTGGCGCCCCCACCCTTTAAAAAAATCTATTTCAAAAATCTAAAACGGCGAGGAACTAGTCCTACGAACTAGAGTTAAAAATGAGACAATCGCCAAAAGTGACCGTTAATGGCTTCTATATAAATCCTATAAAACACCGAGTCTAGACCCTCGCCATCCCATGATTGGGCAACGCAGTAAAAATGTCGCTTAGAAATAAGCTTAGACTTTACTAAGCGTGCATCCGTCCTATCATTACTTATGACAGCGTAGTTTTTGCGCACTCTGCGCCCACGCATCCATGGGCGTACCCAGCTTCTGGCCTAGGGGGGGGCAAATCAGATTTTCAGGTAGGATCGTCCGCGGATAGCCGTAGCGATAGTCCGTGTATAGACGCACTACGCAAACACACCTACATGAAACATTAGGTACAGTAGTGTGATGTGTAGGGCAAACAGTCGCAAATGATCCTGCTTTATATCATCATAGGCCACAGCATCTAAAAAGATGTTTGTTGCAGCGCTTGTGGGTTTACGAGATTCCGCATTCCTGTCTGGCTATAAAGTCCAATTGCAGCTCAGCATTTTTTGCCACATCGATCGCAAACAAATCGTAAATCCGGAGCAGAGGGTAAAGTGCGACGAAGTCTTTTCTGCTTCAGATTTTCGAGCCAGACTTCATCGTGTCTTGCCATTCCCAGTTTGACGTCATTACGCCATTCAGGTCCCATTTCGGCGCGTTTCTCCCACCCATCAGTCCGAATTCGAAAGCCGTGCATGTCATGTTTGCAAACATCTCTGAATCGCATTAAGGACGTCCGACTGGTCTCTTTGCGTTCGCTATTTGGCTCAACATGACTCGACGCAGCGGTTTCTCAGGGGCGATTCGATGCACGTGGCAAAACCAACGAATCCTTCTCTGTTTTAGCATAGCAGTTATGCTACTGCATCGTATCTTGTAGAGAACTGCCTTATTACTCATTTAGTCTTTCCAGGTGACTCCGAGTATAGTCCTCAGGCAGCGCATATGGAACGCGTTAAGCTTGGGTTCTTATTTAATACAAGTGGTCCACGTGTCCGAAGCGTACAGCAATATACTCAGAACACAAGTCTGGTATACGAGAACCTTAGTATCGGTAGATAGCTTGCAGTTTCGCCAAACGCGCGCAAAGAGCCCACCAAAGGTAGTCACCGCTTTGCCAATCCGAGTACCTATCTATTTCTTTGACATTCGAGAGCGAAGATGAAGTGGTTGAGCCAAGATAGCAGAAATGATCCACAACCTCGAGCACAGCACCGTCGAGAGTGATTTTGGGAGGCTAATCTACACCCTGCGCCATGATTACGGTCTTATTGGTGTTGACGCTTATGGAATAAATATAATACATAGTTTAAAAAACTAAAAAACACGCTTCCTGTCTGCCATATTGGATTTAAGTCACGTGACTTTTTTTTTGTATTCCTGACAGCAAACCCTTTCATTTGATACCCATATCATGGGGGTGGATTTCAAACAGCCAGTTCGCCATCTTAGGGAAGCCGCCATATTGGATTTGTAAAGACGTTTCTTAGCTAGTCATGTATTGTCATCAAAACTCAGAGCGTGTGCAAAATTTCATCCTAATCGAAGACCGGGAAGTGGGTCAAATTAAGATTCCAAGATTTTTTTAGATACATTAATGGGGAAGCCGCCATATTGGATTTGTAATGACGTTTCTTAGCTAGTCATGTATTGTCATCAAAACTTAGAGCGTGTGCAAAATTTCATCCTAATCGAAGACCGGGAAGTGGGTCAAATTAGAATTCCAAGATTTTCTTATGTCGGTGCGCTTGCCACTCCTTATATGTGCAAAATCACAACTTTTCAGGAGAGACAAAAAACTGTTTTTCTTTTTAACAGAAAGGTTTACAAAAATTGTGATAATGAGGAAAAATAGTTTAAAATATAGTCGATCACAGCATCCATCGTCACTTTATTTTAGAACATCGGTTTAACTGCTACACTGATTTTTGTTGTTTTTATGCACATATCATGTTTGGTTTGGCCTTATTTTCACCCTGTACAATGACGTAAGTGTATATTAATAATAAAATATGACTGATAAATTTACCAAAACTGACCAATTGAGGACTTTAAATTAAACTACACTTTCAAATTTTAATAACTAAATCAATAAATTAGTTTGCTTAATACTGTCTGTCTGTCTAACGGCCTGTGTGTGATCATTCACTGCTGAAAACAAACCTCATCCAAGGCACGATACATGACCCTTTCTTGTGCAATCAGTACAAATTAACTCATATCAAATGCAAATGATAAATTATAAATTCATCTTGTGATTTGTATTGGTACTCTGAATAAACTTTTATTCTATTCTAATATATTCTATTCTATTCAAATTTGATATTAATTTGTACTGATTATCTATCATTCCACCCCATCTAGCTGTAAGGAGAGAGGCGGTGACCAGCTCACTACCGTTTTTTTTATTTATTTCCTCTTTCGGGATATTATCCATTATTATTATGTATTGTTATAAACTATCTTGCAGCCAACGTCCAAAAGCCCACACCGTGGAACATCTTAAATGCGAATGACGTGATTCTTATTTCTAAAAATCATCAAGAGATACAGGAGAGTCTCAATAAATGGACAAACTTAGGCTGCGTATCAGCAGAACAAAAACAGAATACATAATCTGCGACTTTGGTTCTACTAATACCTGTGTAGCCAATGACCATCTAACTGTAGACAACACTGAACTCCCAAGAGTAAAGTCCTTTAAGTACCTTGGTTCAGTAATCTGGGAAGATGATGCGATTGACACGGATGTCTCTCACGGAGTTACTGCAGCTGTGACGCTAGGATGGTGAAGAGAAGGATGATTGGTATCAGGACAAAAGGCAAGGCAGGCAGGCAGGCAGGTATACAAAACTGCAGTGAGGCCAGCAATGCTCTATGGCAGCGAGCGAAGCCTGGCCAACAAAAATATGTCACAAACTTTTGTTCCACAGGAGAAATGCGGATGCTGCGGTGGTTTGGGGTAGTCACGCTAAAAGACAAATACGCAACGAGTATGTCCGCGCAAGTTTTAAAATCGCGCCTATTGCTGACCATCTAGCTGAGTGTAGGCTGAGATGGTATAGTCACGCCATGCGAAGGCCGGAGGATCATATAGTGAAGAAATGCCTAATCATGGATACGAAAAGGAGAAGACGAGGAAGACCTTTAACCTTGTGGATGACTAAGGTTCAGAAGGACATGAAAGTTCTTAACTTAGAAAAAGAAGACGCTCTCAACAAAACATCCTGGAGATTCAGCATTAGGAAAGCCGACCCCGTTAATCAGGAAAAGGCGATAATGAAGAAGAGGAGGGATATTATCCATCAGAGAGACTTTTCTAGCCATCTCTGTAACTAATGGGGTAAAAATAGATATGAACCTAGTCCCACTGTCAGTGGCTTCTTTTCGGCGCGTATGTCATTTTCGTCTTCAGGATTAACGGCATGCATGACGAAAAGATGGAGGGGATCATACCTAAAAGTTCAGAGGCCTGAGTCCTAGGTACGTGAAATGCTTAGATTGCACCAGGAATCAGCATGGCAGCTATTGGGCTGAACACCGAGACTGTAGGCAAGCCAGCAGGCATTACCTGTAATGAATCACCAGCTAAAACGCATCCTGCTCAGTTTGAGGAAGGCTCAACTACTAATCATAACCAGCGTAATAACAGGTGATTCCTTGAAACATCTGTTCACTATAGGTCTCACGGATAGCCCACTATGCAGAAGATTCATGGGGGCGGAAGAGACGGAGGCCCACGTGCTCTTGGAGTGCCAGGAAATAGCCACGTACCGGGATAACCACCTCGGAACACAGGGGCCGATCCCCGAGGCCCTTAGGGAGGTCGAAGGCCTGCTGAGGTTCTTTAAGGAGATGGAATGGCTCGAGCTGCAATCCCACCCATGCGAAAAAAAGTCGTGTTACACATATAATTGTGAAAATAGGCCCGCCTTTACCATTACCATGCACGAAAGGCTATTTGTTATGCAGCCTTGGAAAGATGCCGAGCCAAATTAAATCCTCTTATCGGTTTAATCCTGGAAGTTTATTCTGTCCAACTGGTTATACCTACTTAACCTTAAAAAACGCTTTAAGAAGTACTACATCGATAGTAATCTATCAAGACATGACGTTAGCTAACGTCTTCTTCTTCTTACCTATTCATCAGAGTTATGGGAAACTATCGTCCCATTACGTTGATCCCTGTAATATCTAAAATTTTTGAAAAAGCTATGAAAAAAAGGTTACTACATTTTATAAATAAATTTGAAATTATCAAACCAGAACAGTATGGTTTTCAAAGTAAAAAATCAACGACATCGGCTATATTTCAACTGGTTCACGAAGTAGTTGAGAATGTGAATGTAAATATTCCGATTACAGTAGTATTCTTTGACATGACACGCGCGTTTGACTTCGTTTCACACGATTTATTGTTAGAAAAACTTGACAATTATGGTATTAGAGGCATAACTCTTGACTGGCTCAGATCTTACCTTAGTAATAGGAAACAAGCAGTTGAAATTAAGAGCCTTAATGATCGATCTTGTGTTGTCTCGCACAAGTCACATTTTAGAGAAAATAGATGCGGAGTGCCACAGGGAAGTGTCCTAGGACCGGTCCTATTCCTGCTCTATATAAACGATCTTCCTGAGGTAACAGGTCACAAATATATTATGTTTGCAGATGATGTGTCCGTAATTATACCGCAAAAAACTGACTTTACGAATTATGAATTGGACATTAATAATACGATTGACGCTATAATAAGTTGGCTTAATAATAATAATTTAACTGTAAATTTAAATAAAACTAACTTAATGCAATTTGGAACAAATAGACAAAATAAAAAGCCATTAAATATTACATACAGAGGACAAATAATCGAAGAAGTAAGAATAAAAAAATTTTTAGGCATCGAAATAGATGACAGTTTTGACTGGAAATCTCATATAAAAACACTAGAGGATAAATTAAATAGGTATGTTTATGTCCTAAGACGACTCCGAGATACTTCAGCTATGAAAACTTGCCTAACCGCTTACCATGGATATGTAGCATCTATTCTTAAATATGGCATCTTAGTTTGGGGAAACTCTACGTATTGGCATCGTTTATTCGTAGCCCAAAAAAAGTGTGTCCGGGCAATGTGCGGTAAAGCACCACGAGAGTCTTGCAGACCACTATTCAAATCTTTAGGAATATTGCCTCTGCCCTGCATATATATATTTGAAGTAGCCAATTTTGTCAAAAATAATATCAAATTGTTTAAGCAGAGAATGCATGTTCATTCCAAGAGTGCAAGAGATCCTGAAAAACTAGTCTATAATAGTTTACCTAAATTGACATACTATAGAAATCAGTGTAATGGAATGTGTGTAAAAATTTTTAATGCTATACCTAAGGACATAAAATCATTGCCAAGTAATTTTTTTAGACTTAAGCTGTTGACATACTTAAAAGAAAAAATGTTTTATTCTATTAATGAATTTTTGAATATGGTTTGAAATGCATGTTTAGCTAAGAAGTTTTATTGTGTTTTATTAACTTTAATTACTTACATAAAAAAAACAATTTTTGCATGCCAAGTCTGGTGAAATGTGAGAAACTTTTTTAACTAGATATAACATCTGTAATTTAATTATGTACCACATTTCTAGCAAATAAATATTTCATTTCATTTCATTTCATTTCAAAGCTATCTGAGTGTGTAAGACCATACTACGACCGTCAACCACTACTAAGCGTGCGTCAACAAACCAATTATTTGGTACAACTATAACAAGGTCTCTCCGGCAGCCCCGCTGTTATAGCTGTGCATGAGGTCGTGATCACCTGTCAGTAGCCGAATTGCTGTTTATTCTAGCAAGACCATCACATTCACATAGGATATGTAACTGAGAGTGTCCTCTTCGTCCGCACAGTAGGTATCTACAGTAAGGGTTTTCTGATAAGCCCATTCTGTTAATATGCTTTTTAAGGTTACAATGCCCCGTAAGGGCTATACGAGTATACAGATACTCAACCGGTCGAGTTTCAGTATTTCGGTTCGTGATTTGGGCAGGAAACCTGGAATTAGCTATTTGGAGTGTACGAGTCAAGCTGATTCCAGCCAGACGTTGTGTGCTTTGTGAATTTCCCAATTCACCAGTTGGCGTCTTGAGCCGGACTTAGGCACCCAGATCGTGGGCTCCGGTCCAATGGTTCGGGCGCTGCCCTTACCAGCTCCTTGGCCACCTCGTTTCTCCGATTCCCAAGTGTTCAGGCACCCAGCTTAGCAGGTAGTAATCAAAATCCCCCCAAAAGCTGTTAAATTGTATCATGCTTGAAGGTAAAATTCAACTCAACAAGTTATTTTTCTCTAGAGAGGACGATAAGATCCAGTTAGAAAATAACAGCAGACCACTAATGTAAAATAATAAACTTAGTGGCTGTCGGAACAGTCGGATTTTCGTTGGATAGTAAGAAGAAATCACCCACTTAACCACCCAAGGTAGTAAGGCCCCAACAAGATGGACCGATAAAGTGCGTACAGTTCAAGGACATGCCCGGTTATACTGAAGATTCTTGCACAGAGGTTTATTATTTAGACATATTTTGACTAAAATGATTAATTACAATGACTAATTTACGTAAATAAACAAAAGAAACTTCTTAAAAATATTATAAAATTTTGGTCCTTTCCTGATAAGTGCAAAAAATACTCTTAAAAACTTGATATGTACCAACTTTTTTGCAATGTGCGACACATGTCAGATTTTTCTAAAATGTATTTTTACATATAAGATTTGGCATTTTCGTTTCTAGGCTGAATTTGCACAAACTGATAATGGCATTAGATGCGCCGTGAAAAACTGAGTCCAAAAGTTAAATAAATTTTTTTTGGTAAAATTGCACATATAAGGTTCGGCAAGCGCACCGACTTATTAGTTACTTACAAGTGAAGCTAATATAAAGCGTGTAAAAATAGGCGACACGCGTGACCTAATATCGTGTCACCAACTCCCTGGAGTTTGGTTTCGGAATTAGCATAGCATATAAATAAAAGTAAATTTGACTATGCATGCATTTTTATTTTATTTAAATTGCTTCTACTTAACAAGCAATTTTCGAGAATCTTGTGCAAAACGGTTTATAACGTGTTCTGTGAAAGAATCGCCCATACTGTTTGTTTACAAGTTTTCGTCCACCATCGTCGCGCGCGGTTTTTTGGCAATTGCACTGTGTATTTTGCCAGTGCGCGGTTTATTTAAAAGTTAGAGCATAAGGCCCCGTTTCCACTTTGATTAGTAACGAGTTCATACATGTTCTGCGGGATTCCAGGGGGGGGGCAGCTCCCCCCTGCCCCCCCCTCGGTACGCCCATGCACGCATCTCAGTAAGCTTCTAAGGTGGGTGGACCATGGAAGGCCATGCTCCTTCGAAGGCCAATTATTAAAATTTCGTAGTTATTCCTTCTATTTACACAAACACCCATCGAACTGGAAATCACAGACGCGGCGGCGAATCGCTCGCGCTACTATTTTGGCAGTACGGTCCCTCGCTTCATTGATATTGGGAATCGACGACGTTAAAATAAGGTGGGTGTACCATGGAAGGCCACTCTAACAAATAAACAGTTATTTTTCGTTTATTTACTGGATAAATGAAACTAACAAATATTTAGGTAATACTTTGTTTTATTACGTAACATATAAACCACTTCTTTTTATTGTAGACTAGCGACCCGCCCCGGCTCCGCACGGGAAAATGGTTATTGTGGGTTATCCTTCAGTATATTATGCATGTATTATACATATAAACCTTCCTCTTGAATCACTCTATCTATTAAAAAAAACCGCATCAAAATCCGTTGCGTAGTTTTAAAGATTTAAGCGTACAAAGGGAGGGACATAGGGACAGAGAAAGCGACTTTATTTTATACTAGCGACCCGCCCCGGCTTCGCACGGGAAAATGGTTATTGTGGGTTATCTTTAAGCATATTATGCATGTATTATACATATAAACCTTCCTCTTGAATCACTCTATCTATTAAAGAAAACCGCATCAAAATCCGTTGCGTAGTTTTAAAGATTTAAGCGTACAAAGGGAGGGACATAGGGACAGAAAAAGCGACTTTATTTTATACAATGTAGTGATGATGACTATGTAGTGATTTAATTGCTATTTATTAACTTTTAGTGTTAAACCGACTGATTTATTATAATGGCCTTCTAAGGAGCCTTGTTCCTAGCAAGGCCATTTGGAAGAGCTTAACAAATCTTAAGTTTAATGAATACTGATTAAAGCTAGGTTAAAAAAAAGTTATTTATACGGTACACAATAAAACAAACTATTATTTGATAATTTGTTTTTTTCATTTATCCAGTTAATAAACGAATAAAAAGCGTTTACTCGTTAGAGTGGCCTTCCATGGTCCACCCACCCACCTTAGTTATTCAAAACCGGTTCCTCCGCTGGGCCACTTCTTCTGGGTTCTCCTTGGTACGTTCGTAACATCATGTCGATTCCGAACTCCCTTCCGTTAGTGAGAAGCAAATTTAAAAAAAACTTTAATTTCTTTTGTATATCTATAAAAAAATATGTATGTAGGTAGGTATACATACAGGGCGTCCCACGGCTATGCCACATGGAGAGAAAGTATCTTAAATATTGTAGGTAGAACATTTTACTGAAAGAAGACATTATTTTATTTCTAAAAACTATCAAAACTGCATTCATACATTTTGTAATAATTACATGGTTGAACCGGGAATCGAAACCGCTACACGAGAAAAAAAAATCACCCTGTAGTTTTATCATACCAATCGAAAGGCTTCATCATAAGGATTATTTTTTGCTAAATAACATAGTGTCAGAAATAAAAGGAAGACTATGAATTTTAACATTTGATGTAGCCGGCCGAGATCGCCAGATCTAGCCCCGTTAGATGTTTTAAATGGAATTATGTAAAAAAAATTAGTTTACAAGAACCGGTACGAAAGTGTCCACGAGCTACAAACAGAACTTAGACGTATTATTCTAAATATCCACCACAACAAATTAAAAAATCGACAGGGAGTGAAATAAAGAGTGTGATTTGTATTCAACGGGTCATTTCGAATATTTGATAAAATTGATAAATTTTGTATTAAAAATTCATTTCTGACACTATGTTATTTAGCAAAAAATAACCCTTATGATGAAGCCTTTTGATCGGTATGATAAAACTACAGGATATTTTTTTTTCTCGTATAGCGGGTTCGATTCCCGGTTCAACCATGTAATTATAACTACTTATACGTACTTTGACTTTGACTTTGACTTTTTTTGTATTGGAAGTAACCATGTATTTTTTTATTCTTATAATGTATAGTGGAAGGAACTAGATCTGGCAGCTCAGGGAATCCTATTGCTTGATCTAGAAACAATTGTTTTTAATGTTAAAAACGCAATAAATCATTTTTCATTTTCATTTTCATTACCTACTTATCGTAACTATAAAAAAATAAAAAAATAAACATATTAAGGATGGTATAAGTAAGTAGTACAGACAAAGAACCAGATAGCTGACCCCCCTGCCGAATGCTGTGCGAACGCCATCGAGGGCGCCATCTATCGCTCCAAAAGGGCAGAAAAGAACGAACCAATGGCCAATGATACTTCTAAAATTTCAAACAATGCCATCTGTCGTAACTTACAATAAACTAAATCGTTAAAAGAATGTTGTCAGTATAGCTAAGCCAATAATTAGGAAGGTGTAGTCTTATTTCGATTGTGTAGCTAAGTTACAGTGTGGCGAAGTTGTGCACGGTATGGCTGTAGATCTAGATTTGCCTGGATCAAATCCACGAGAGCATTTTAATTATTTTGTCTTTTTATTTTTTACTTTTCCAAAAAGATGCAATTACTGCTATGAGGATTTGATTCTTACATTAAAGATTAAAATAAAACAAAATATATGTTACAATAAATATGTTAACATTTTATTCTTTAATATTTTATCGACTAAAATGTAATATCCAGAGATTCAAACTGGCATTTTTTAGGAGAGAGAACCAACATGCTACTTTTATAATTTAAATTACATTTAAAATTATAAAATAACAATTTATATCTCTCTTAATTTTGTTTCAATCTCAGGATGATTTTAGTTTATATAAAAACAAAGTTAGGCCAAATAGTGGTAAGTTATACAATAAAAAAAGAAAGGGAAAGTAGCTAACATAACCGCTGGTTCTCAAAGGCAAAATACTTATTTTGAAGCTTGAAACGTTCCCCAGGTCTTCTCCACAATAATTTTCTTCCATCTTTATCAGACTTGAAGCTCTTTTCGTCAGTAAAAATTACAATTTCGTTCTCCCAATCAAAATTTAAATATTCTGATGCGAATCTCATTCTGTTCTGGCTAGACAATGGGCTTCCGATGGTTGTTTTTTTTATAATTGGCTTATAATTATGTATTTCACATGCTTGGAGTATTTTCAAACTGAGTCAAGCGATATATTATATGTTATGGCAGTTGACCAAGTCGTTTTAAATGGGACTTCGCTATGAAGCCTTACGATTCCACAATGACGTTCTGATGCAGCAGTATAAGCTACCGGTGGTCGTCGGTCAGAGTGCCAAGTGCGAGTTTTTTTACTTACGAAACGCGCTCGATAACTACAACGTAAACGAGCATTTAGTATGGAGAAATTTTAGTTCAGCGAACTGTCCACAGATGGCGTAGTTTCAATTCCATACAAAATCGCGTTTACGCTCTCGCTATCGAGCGCGTTTACTTTGGTTGCAAAACTCGCACTCGGCACTCAGAGCGGTTACGTTTCACATCACCAGTTTCTTGGTATCGCCGAATCCATAAACGAAATGTATTTCTCTGCAATATAAAATACTATGATATAATTTTTGTCACGAAATCACATTCCACAAAATATTATTCTATATTATTTTTATAATTAGGTTTTATAAATAAGTATTCATATACGTATTATCTACTTACCGTGACACCTAATTCTCTAGAAATACTTTTAATACTGTGGTTATCTTTACAACGCACTGTTGTTTTTGCTTTCATAAAATCATTTAGGTATATGAGAAGTAATGAAAATTGGTAACAGATTATTTTAAATAAAAGTAACCGGAGAGTGCATGAACGTAACGACGACGACGTAAAGTAAATACCTTGCCACGAACATTAGTTTTCTTTATAGTGTAAAACTTGAAATAATAAGTAACTACCCTCACATAATTTGTTCGTGTTATTTTGCATGCATTCTCTCTCAAAAAAAATACATCATAGCTATGAGTCATAGCAAAGTGTGGTATGATATCAAATTTCGATACACTTGACAACTTGTCAGTTGGCGCAGTGGTTTAGCGTTAGCTGTGAAGCTTGTGAATGCTAAGTTACGCGGTTCAAATCCGTTGACTATTCAACATAGTTTTTTTCCGTTTAATAAAAACGGACTTCTCACTATAATATTTATAAAATCAAGATATAAAATAGTGACGGCGCCGCCCGGCGGCGCGGCGGTCGAGATAACTAGTTTCTTGTGAAGCAAGTGTAGGCACATAATCATCTACTCTGCAGATGACGACGATTCTAATCGATGAAATATTGTAGAATAAAATGCAGACATAACATTCATAAATTATAAGTATATTTTGTATTGATTCTAATTTTATTAAAAGAATGAAATCCCCATAGCAAACACTGCGTCTCTTATAAAAAAAGTTAAAAATAAAAAAAGATTAAAACATGAATATGCGCTCGCGGGATCGATCCAGTTAAATCTCGATCTACAGCCATACCGTGCGCAACTTCGCCACGCTGTGACTTAGCGACATTTCCGAAATAAGGCTACACCTTCCTAATTATTGGCTTAGCTATACTGACAACATTCTTGTAACTATTTAGTTTATTGTAAGTGTAAGACAGATGGCATTGTTTTAGAAGTAACATTGGCCGTTGGTTCGTTCTTTTCTGCCCTTTTGGAGCGATAGATGGCGCCCTCGATGGCGTTCGCACAGCGTTCGGCAGGGGGGTCAGCTATCTGGTTCTTTGTCTGTACTAATGGTAGTAATTTTTTTTTTTTATGTATAGGTACTTGTGAGTAGGTATAAGAAAAAATATAGATAAAGAGAAAAGAAAAAGATTTAATATTTTGTTGCTAACGTTACTTTTCATTAAAAGTACCAACCGACCGAAACACCTACTCCAAAATATTAAAAAATAATAAAATTCTTGTCTTTTCTTTCCATCATCTTTTTAAGCTAGGGCCGGGTAGTTACATCTGTTGAAAGGATCACAAAATAATAAATAATATGTTAATTGGTTTTTGACTGTTGTATTGAGAGTTATGTTAAACTTGTTTAAAATTTATTATTTTTGCTAGAAACTAACATAACATTTCAAACTTATCGCTGGCTTTTAATGAAAAAAATAAAGATATCAACTGTAAATCACACGTCGTCGTTATATAATTTACCTAACTTGTTAATACAAGCTTACGAATAATCTTCAAGAATCATTGCAGATGCTTTCTCAGCGATCATGGCGACAGTAGCCATCGGGTGCGCACGAGTCGCATTGGGGAACACGCTGGCATCCACCACGCGTAGGTTGGAGACACCCTTCACCTTCAGCTGCGTGTCCACGACGGTCCCCATGGGGCAAGTTGACATGTACTTGAAGATACTGATCACCATCCTTGGAATGTAACAGTTCCAGTAATCAGTACTGTAAAGATCGTATCCTGCGCATTCTGTGAGGTTTGGTTTCACGAACTCCGCTCCGACGCTTGTGAAGTATGTCGTATTGACAACAGATGTGTAATCTTGAAGATACTCTACTAGATCTGACTGGTCATCCGTGTTGTCCAAAAATCCTCCATAAATTAAAGGAGCATCTTGAGGATCAGTGCTTTTTAACAAAATTTTACCTCGAGATCTCGGATCCAACTTGATCAGAAAAGTCAACAACAAATCGTTGGTTGCTTGTACATCTAAATACTTTTGGCACACTTCATCTGTGAATCCCAAGTAAAAAGAACAGTATGCCGTACTTGTGGTGCCACCCGCTGATAATATAAAGTTTTCTGTCAAGTAATCTGGATGAGTAGTCGATGATTTATTTAAAGATGGGAATCCTACTATGATAGGGCCCGCTTTGTAAGGCGACGAAGCCGTCGTTGAAGCATTTGCAGCTTGCATCTGATGAGCTATCAAAACCCCAAACAGATCCTGATATTCCTGTCCAACTGGTAAATCCGAAATAACATCAATACCAAAAGATTCCAGGTGCTCTTTTGGTCCAATACCAGACAACATGAGCAGTTGAGGTGTTTTGATTGCTCCTGTTGACACAATGATTTCATTAGAAGCACTAAATAACCAAGTGACATTACTCGAATCAAGTACTTCTACTGATTTTGCAACATTGTCATCATTAAACAAAATCTTTGTAGCCAAAGTATTCTTAAGCACATACAAATTTGATCTATCTTTGGCAGGAGCAAGATATACGCGACCAGGGTGTTGGACAGTTTCGTTGAGCATTTCAAATAACGGCAGAACGTAGCCAACACTGTCTGGCCCATTTTTGTCTACAAGTATATTATTCCCCATCTCAGCAAATGCTGCCAAGTAGTTCTCAGTTTCGCTGTATACGAATCTAGTGAGACCTATCGGTCCTTCAGTGCCATGATAAGAGGCATAAACAGAATCCATAATGTCGGAGTCGTAAACTTTTTCACTTTTTTTGAAGTATTCCAACGTTGAGTTGTAGCTCCAAGAAGAGTCATTCAGTGCGCTTGCCCAATTGTCATAGTTTGCCGGATCTGCTCTGGTATGGAAATGGAGGAATATAGAACCGCTACCGCCGAGCATTTTACCAGCCGGGTAATAGATGCCACCGGTAGAGTGATACGCAGCAGAGTATTCTGTTTCTTCAGTGGTAAATGCCCAATCTGCATCATTTCCTGCTATGTAAGGAAGTGTACCTGGCATCTGGAATAAAATTATTTTCATTATTACAAAATACGTAAGTTAGAAACTTCCTGTATTGGTATCAGAATGTGATTGAAACCTATAGCGATTTATAGGAATGCAATGGTGTTTATAAGTAGTGTAGTAATGCACTATAATATATTGTGTGATAGTGTTATAATTAAGTGATAGTGTTAGAGTTAGACACGCCACGCGTCACGTACGGTGGCTTCCAGCTCGGGGTCTCCGCCGGCCTCGACGAGCAGCACGGTGAAGGCGCCGCTCTCCGTGAGCCGGTTCGCGACGATCGAGCCCGCCGCGCCGCCGCCCAACACGATGAAGTCAAAACTGCTCCCATCTGCACGTAACATTAATGCATAAATATGAAGAGTGACACTATTTATTATAAAGAACCTAAATAATTTATGGAACCGTTAAGTTCTACCAAGACAGTTTACCAATATTTCAGGACAGAACTGATTTTGAATAAATTGTGAGTTAGATTTTTATTCTACACTCACAAAATATTGTTGTACGGGCCAACTTCATGAAGTTATTACTTCTTCGAAGCAGTCTTTTTATCATTCAAATTTTTCATTATACATTAAGCCTAGTTTAAAGTGATGATCTGATCTCCATAGCCGACGTAAGTAATATACCTTAAGAGTGGGTTTACCTTCTGAGCTGAATGTTCCCTAAGTAAACTTCCTTTTAATGATTAAATAAAAATTTTTGCCTAGTAAATGTTTCGCTATAACATTTTATTAATAACAATTCGAGGTAAGGTGTGGGATGTCTCGATATTACCTACTGCAAAATAATAGGTAGGAACGAGTACATGACGTGTGTGTGGGAGTGAGAGGGATGTAGTGTCGATGTTAGCGTGGTGTGCGACTGACTGGTGAGCGAGGCGGTGCCGGGCCAGGTGTAGGCGGTGAGCTGCAGCGCGCTGAGCACGGTGAACGAGTACGTGTGTGTGGGAGTGAGAGGTATGTAGTGTCGATGTTAGCGTGGTGTGCGACTGACTGGTGAGCGAGGCGGTGCCGGGCCAGGTGTAGGCGGTGAGCTGCAGCGCGCTGAGCACGGTGAACGCCGCCTGCGCCGCGGCGGCCGCTGTCTGCACGCTCGCGACTGTCGTCATCTTTCTGAAGAGTCAATAAAATTAATAACGTAAATATTTATTAATAATTTTAAAACTGGTATTTATATACGAAAGCCTTTCCTGCTCTTTGAAATTTCGTCACCAAACTGAATAGTCAGCATCTACGCAACAAATTTTCGTGTAGCAGCTTATTTAATTTTTTTTTTACTAATTTAAGTCTCTTAATGAAAGTAAAAAAAAACTTTCGTATTCAATATATAAATCGGGATTCATATCTAAGCGCACGAGAGTGCGCAGGCCAAGTTCCAGCAACAAGCCGCGCGCATGCCGTGCACTATTTACACGAACCGTTTCGACCCACTTTTGACCCCCCTGTAGCTCAGTGCCTATTGCAAATACAGAGATAAAATTTCAAATTTAGAATGTGGTTGCGAGTCTTGGGAATGGCAAATGTTTACCAGTGGATCAGGCTGTTGATGACGATGATTATGATCGAATTTAAAGTGCATCTAAACTTGGCATTGGATTGGATTTCAATCCTTTTTTAGGCGAACAATTAGCCGATAGGAACTTGGCCGCCCCCTTTTTAACAGGTATGTTTTTGGTGGGATTAAAATTACAAATATTCTTTAGTGACACTAAGAAATACAGACAAATAACATATACAAAGAAAATAATAGGTTTCAACAGGCGGCCTTATTGCTGGTATACCTAGCAATCTCTTCCAGGCAACCCATTGCTGACTGCACAACAAAATACTCAGCTCTAAATATTACCTGAATTATTAAAATAACATTTCAACATCATTCATGTTCGTGGTGTATACCGCTATTTATCTAAAATAATCATCTTATTACTTATTAAGATATACCTACCTACCTACTTTGATTTCACCTGGACCATGGTCTAAGAAAACAAGGTCTAACCATTAGACCACGTGACTGACACAAAGCTACGTCATCTTGCGCTGTTCATCCTTGTCTATTAAGGCGAGTTCCTACTTGAAAACTCGTTTTTAGACCCCTTTTATAACTCTCGTATCTCGAATCTATCTATGATATGTTACCAATCTGAGTTTGGAGTAAGATAGAAATTGGAAATTAACATAGGCTACCTTTTAGCGCGGGAAAACTCCTCATTCCCACGAATAGAAAGAAAGAAATGGCAGCGCGGGTGTTAAGTTTTGATGGAACTTGATACAGAGATAGAATATACCTTGGGGAAACTAACAGACTACCTGTAACCGCAGGACAATATAGCTCATTCCCACGGGAAAATGGTAGTTCGAAAGGGATGTTTTGGTGAAACTTGATACAGAGATAGAATAGATTTTGGGGATGGATATAGGCTACTTAACCGAAAAAATATGTTATACTGTTGGCGCGGGTCGGGTAGAGCCGCAGGGCGAAAATTTGTAATAGAAAATAGGTAGGTGATAGAATAAACCTTGCAGGCTACCTTTTACCGCGGGAAAATATCTCATTCTCACGGAAAAAATCTGTGAGTGGTTAAATGCGAAAGTAATGCTTTCTGTGTTTGTTACACTTATTGACGGTCAGAAGCAGAGAGTAACATACTAGGCTATTTTTTCAGGCTGGGAAACCTCTTATTCCTACGGGAAAAGACGATAACCAATGCGAGCGTTGCCGCGGCCGGGCAGCTAGTATTGTTTAATTTTATAACTGTTAGATATTTTATAACTATTTTATAACTGTTGAATTTTGAATTGTCCACTTTGAGAGTTTAATTCATGTGTAAAATGCCGATTTCTAAATAACTTCATTAATAATTATTTATTTTCTACTTTTAGTGCGTAATTTATAAAAGCGTGTTTATGAGTCATTTTAAATATTTTTATTTATTTATTTTGAAATAATTAAGTAAAGGAATAAATTACTAAGTAAAGGCACAGATTAATAAACAGTTACTAAATGTCACTTAAGAGCCCATATTTACGGCGCGGCGCGTCACGGTACGGTGGCACTAGCCTATAGCTTGGCCATTAAGAGTAGAAATTAATTAAAGAGGAACTAAAATGTTTCCGCAAATGACAACACCACATCTGTTGTCAAACGTCAGTCGATTTGTCAAAATTCAAAGAAGAAACACAATTTATGAAACCCATGAAACGTTTCTTAAGATATGATGAACTTTACCTTCGTCTGAAGAAGTTTCAAACAAAACTGTGCCAAATAGAATTTACTATGGATTTAAATATGCAGTGGTTATCTCTGCACGATTTGTTAGCCGTATGGTGATACCTTATCAGTATAATCAAATAATAATAAATAAATAATTAAAATAAAGAATTGATCTGTGTTAAGCGCGAAACGGCTGCATTAATGAAACAACTAATAAAAAAAATAACCCCCAACACAAAACCGTTACTTGATTCTTTCAACATCTAGAAAAGAGCTGATAATCTTCATATGGCTGAAAATATTTTCTTGGATCATAGCTAAGAACACTCTCGATTGTGACACCTTGCAAACAAAAAAAACTAGATCAAAATGAGCGCATCCGTTTAGGAGCTACGATGCCACAGGCAGATAGACAGACACACACGTCAAACTTATAACATCCCTTTTTTTCGTCGGGGGTTAGAGCACAAACACATATTATTTTTAATTGACCTATTCCTGGGTCGAAAAAGTACGACGAATCAAGCTTCACCGGACTTGCGGGGGAGCGGAAGACTCTACTTCAAAAAATACATGTCGATGGTAGAAATGTCAAAGGCCTTATAAGAAAAAGCTTCGTCCTTGAGCCTGTGTAGGTCACGGACCTAGGAACATAGTTACAGTAACTATGGTAACACGTGCATGGTGTAGGTAGAATGTGAATTGTTTATTACATTAGTTCATTTATCATTAGTTCATTTACAGAATATTGTTTTTTTTTACGCAGAACAAAATCTTCTCCTTTATTGAAGTCTTAAATGTTAAAAAAAAACTAATATTTTACTGTCACAAGACACTTGACACTTCAGGTTACAGTTACCCTTACAATACATACAAACAAACAATCAAACCTAAATAGGTCTATAAATATAATATTAGTATAATAAATTATACTGTAATTGTTTGCAGACCTTGCGCTTACTTGAGTATTTTCCTGCAGTAGCAAAGCCGGAAGCGGTGTAGAAGGAGATTGACGTCAATTAATATGCTACGTCGTCGTAGCACCTACTACGGCGTAGGCGCATACAATGATCCCGCTACGGGAACCTGGCTGCAATATTGCATGCTACATTCTTAAATCTTTTTCGACACATTTTGCTTTCGTGGATTGCCTAAGTTTGTTTTAGACATTATGAGAATTCAACATTATGTTCCGAAAGGGATAGTTTATTATAGTGGGGAACTGAGGGGAAGTTCCCTTTCCCCTTATAAGATTGTGGTATATTTCTTTAATGTGTTAATATAATTAATGTTCTGTGTTAATGAACAAAGAAAGTGTGTTTAAAAAGTAAAGAGGTCTTTCATTGTTGAGGCTGCCACATCAACGCCCTACAATACTTATAATCCTGGAAAATCAAAAAGTTCCTGTGGGAGAGTTAAAAAACTATAGTAACTCATACGGCTCAGCACATTGTATGGGTTTATCTCCGGAACTATTAGATCGATTTGAGTGAATTTTTGCATGATGGTACCTTATATCCCCGGTCGATATCTTTTAATCGCGAAAAACTAAAGAGTTCCCGTGGGATAGTTTAAATTTACTACGTAAAAGTCGAATAGCAACGCGGGCGTAGCCGCGGGCAGACATATAGTAATATATGTGTCAAACGATTCAATTTAAGATATCAGTCAATAAATATATGTATAGAATAGTATATAATAATTTAATCATCATTGAAGCGGTAGCTGCCATACGACATGATGATGATAATTTAATAAGTCATAGGAATAGATAAAAAAAGTAATCTAATGTAGCAGTGGTCTTTTCCACGTGTCCATAGTTCACGTAAGACTTATTACAAAATATCGTGACAGGTATACGAGTACTTCAGAAATATTGTTCAAGTAGCCAGAGTTATAATTTAATTTTGAAGCAGTGGTCACTCCGTGATTAATTCGGGTATACTCTTGTGTGATGGGCGTCAAGTTAGATAGATGCCTTATAATCCGATGTTTAACAAGTTTCAGTGTTTACCTATTTAAAACACCTTTAAAACTGTGATATCGTCACGTGACTACTAATATTCGGCATTCGGGAGCATTCGACTGTTACATTTTTGCTTTGACTGTTGTAATCAGAGAGATGGGAGCCGCTTTCGCTTTGGTTGTAATCATAAACAATTTCTCATTTATTGCATTCTATCTCAGCGCAACGGCCCAGAAAGACAAACTTCATTCTATGTTATAAATACCTAATATTGTCATCAATACAAGTAAACTTCACTTACGATTAGTGAAGAGTATCTGGGATAATAATTATCACTGTTGTCGGATCGTAGATCGTCGGATTACTAAAGGTTATTTAATGACGATTATTATCTATTAATTTATTGATTTAAATATGTTTTTTTGTCAATTAATAATTGATACGATTTGAAATCTGTTTAAATCAACTTCAATTTTATCCGGATATGATTTTATCAATAACCCTATTAATTTTTACAGTTATTTACGGGTCTTAGCGCGATAATTTTAAATAGGTAGGTATGTATTACGTACGATACCTTATTTTGCCCAACGTTTCGGCGGGGTTGCACCTGCCGTGGATGCGAGCCGCCAAAACGTCGGGCAAAATAAGGTATCGTACGTAATACATACCTATTATTAATACCTATTTAAAATTATCGCGCTAAAGACCCGTAAATAACTGTTATAATGTGTAGTAAGCGCGAAAGCTTCAAACAAACCCTATTAATGACCTAATAAATATTTCAGTTCTGTAAACTAAAAAATCACTAGGTAAATGATATAATAAACATGCTCACCTAAGTATGGATTACGAATTTATTTGAATATAATAATCTATCGTCAAATAATAATATTGGGTTTCAAAATAATAGAAGTGTCAACAAATAATACAAAAATGAATAACTAGAAAATAATATAAATTACTAAATAAAACGAAATTTGACGATACACAATTAATTAAATATAACTATGGTTCTTTGTATGTAACTAGCTGTCCGCGTTGTTTTGACTTTACTGTGCAGTTTTCCGTAGGAATGAGTTATATTCCTTCGTGCGGTAAATACCTACTATCTAAGATGTTGAGCGAAGTTCTAAGGTACCACCTTGCAATTTCAGTCAAATCGGTCCAACAGATTCGAAAATTAGCTCGTATAAACAGACAAAAAGAAAAAAAAATGTGGATATGCCCCGGACTCGGAATTTAGCATTCTATTTTGTATGTTATGTACAGATTTTTTTTTATTTTATCTTTATTAGAGAAACCAACAGCTTACAAACTGTATTATAGCAAATTGTATTAAAGTAAACACAGCCAATAAAAGGTTTCTACATGTTGACCTCTACAGTTTTATGTACTTCAGTTGTGGGCTGACCCACGAACGGGTGCTGGTTAGGGGGACGATTCGATTGCCAGTAATGATAGATTGATTGGTTAGGTACATAGTTTATTTTTTTTCTATTTTGACTGGTAGCCTTCCTCTAAACTAGTCTTCTCAAAGAGTGCAAACGAAATATAAAATTAGAGTCTAATTTGAGAAGACTAGTATAATAATAATATTGTAATCATAATTAATAAAAAAGAGGAAAATACAAAAGATTCGATCCTGTGGAGTTTGTTCGGCGCGGCGGGTTCTTCTCCACAGCAGCGCACACATTGCGCGAACTTGCCAGTTATGTGAACAACTGATATCGCATCGCCTCATTTAGATTGTTTGATCTCTTTTTTATTGCTAGACTTGTACATTCGTTTGAGACGAGAGCCGGTCTTGGTTTGAGCAAAGCTTTTATCTTATGAAATGGCGTCATTAAGTGTTCTGACAGAGCCTATAATTAATAAAATAATTTTGAATTAAATTTAATATTGCACTTGTCTTTGTTACTGCACTACTAGGGCTGGTTTTAATTTAGAGGCGCGGCAAGGCAAGTTTAGCAAAGAAAAACATAAGGTCTTTTGTGGAGAAGAGCTCGCCGAAGAAACTCCACAAGCGGCGCATCTTTTTAATTATGTTCATATGTACAGTCAGATCGGTCTCTGTGATAGATGACGAAGATTTTTCACTTGAACGTTATTTCTACTTCTAGACCTAATTAAGTAAGCTATAACTACTACACTCGTTGATACGTAGGTACATAAAAATAATACAAACAACATAATAATGAAGAAGAGGCTCCCGCCGACATCTGCATCACATGTGCCTCGGTTTTATAACGGCCGCAGGGGGTTCGCGTGATTCATCCTGCTGAGGCTCGCTCGAGCCACTCGGTGAGGACATAATGTAATGAGCTGTTAACAACAAACTAACGACAATGAGCTGATAGGTAAGCAAAATTAAAATTCCGTCAATTTAAACGTTTTTTATACGTTGTTTTCGCAGCTGTTCACTGCGTATTGGTTATTCTGAGGTATAGGTACAGAAGCCAGCATGTGCGGGCGGACATTTGAACTACGAAATTCACCCCTCCCGCTACGTAATACGGGTTCTCAAGGTTAAAACATGTCCAGCCGCATGTATATTGGCTACTGTACATTGAATGCAGTTTGTAAACTTCAACGCTAAGTATTTCCTCTCATTGTCGTACAAACAAATATTCCAATACATTGACTCTGTAAAACAAAATGCTTTTGGTTTCAATCTAAGTATTTCACTGTTGCCGTTGGGGCAAAAAGGTTCTCGAATGGCGACCGCGCGCCGGAAGACGTAGCGTGGGCAGGCCCCCCACAAGGTGGACCGACGATCTGGTGAGGGTCGCGGGAAGCCGCTGGATGCGGGCAGCGCAGGACCGATCGTCGTGGAGATCTTTGGGGGAGGCCTTTGTCCAGCAGTGGACGTCTTTCGGCTGAAATGATGATGATGATGATTTCACTGTTGTGAATGTTGTGAAACACACGAAGTGTACTTTCAGTTTTCTTATTCTAACCACTTAATAATGTTTAGTGTAAATAAATAGTGAAATTATTATCTATTTATTTTTAAATAATATTATAAAGTATTTGTTTAGTGTACCGTCGTTGTGGTAACAGAGCGTAGTGTGTGTGTGTGAGCATGCTCGCTAGGTGGTTGTGTGTGTGTGTGCTGGTGACGACGCGCGCGCCGGTGTCGTCGCCGGCGCTGATCGACTCGCTGGCCGCGCTCGAGCCGCTGGTGGACACGCTGGGCCGACTCCTGCGCACCATGCGCGGCTGCCTCCACAACATCAAACACGAAATCACCTTTTTAGAAAAGTAAGTCCGAATTTCTATTAGTTACATTGAACATAACTTGCAGATTCGCGCAGTTTGTGCGCTGCTGTGAAGAAGAACCCGCTGAAGAAACTCCCCACGATCGCATCGCATCTTTTGTTCTTTCCTTCTTTTTTAGTATAATGTGATTTGATTTTTAAGTATAAGTGTACGTTTTCCTATTACCAATACGAGTTTCCCGCCCTGGGGCATCTCTTACATAATTCAGTCATTAAAAATACCGTTGGTCCCGGCTATGATCTACGGACATTGACGTTACAGGAGCCATGTCAGAGGCCTTAGGCGGCTCGCTCAATAATTCTGACACCAGGGTTTGTGAGGTAGGTTACCCTCGAAACCCACACGAAAAGCAAAGCATTAAAAATACCCCATGCAAACTCAATTAAAATTACTTATAATTTAGTTAGAGTTCAATTATGCAAAAAAGTCTACATACCTACGTATAAAACTTGTTCTGACAAAAAAAATATTGTAAGAAACAATAAAGATATTATTACCTATATCAGAGAGTAGTACGGCTTGCTAGCTAAAAAATATAAGGATATCGGTCCCATCTGGCAGAAAGTACGAAACTTGGCATGAATGTAGCTGTCATATATGTGCTTCAATATCGATATGGAAACACTTCGATAAATTATTGTTTCCCCCCTTTCCCCCCCTTTTATCTCCCTCATTCTGGTTTTTTGAATTTTGTACTAAAACAGTACGTCTGAGGAGTTTACTTTTCAGAGATCAAATCATCGTCGATAAATTGCCTACAAAACGATACTACATTTTATAGTGCTAAGATTAATATATTTCTATATACAGCCATCAACGTTTTATGAAATTTTAAAAACAGGCACACTTTTTTCTTCCTTACTTCATTTATAGGAAAACGACAAGAGTGGTGATAAAATGGACTAAAGAAGTCAACTACCTTATACATTAAGCTAAAAAATGACATTTACTTCATAGTCGTAAAGGCATTACTTCTAGAGTTACAGCTCACCGCGTCTGACTCAAGTACTCTTTTTTTTACCTTTTTAGAATACATATTTCTGTTAGCTTTGTTCAGCGTAGATTAGATTCAGATTTTCCAATTAGAAATAAAACAGTCCATGTACTAATCCAGGCCACAGTCTATTTACATGTAAAACTAGCTTTCTGCCCGCGGCTACGCTTGCGTTGTATTTCGACATTTCCGTATTAATTTTTAACTATCCCACTTTTTTCCGTGATTTTAAAGTATCCAACATGTTGACCGAGTATATAAGGTACCACCATGCAAAATTTCATTTCAATCGGTCTAACAGTTTCGGAGATAAGCCCGTAGAATTTACTGCGCCTTATGAGTTACTAAAGTTTTTTAACTATCCCACGGGAACTTTTTAATTTTCTGGGATTAAAAGTATCTAAGATGTTGACTGGGATATAAGGTACCACTATACAAAATTTCATTGAAATCGGTCGAATAGTTTCGGAGATTAGCCCGTACAAACAGACAAACAGAGAAACAAAAATATTTAAAAACAATCTGGGTATGTACTATATCGCTTCTTACATCCCTAGTACAGTATAGTAGAGGTTGGAAAGCCGCTCTTCTACTACATATTAAAAAAGAAAACAAAAGTACCTAATTCAGTTTAGAAAGTAGCAATATACCCTATGTACCGTATGTACCCTCTCCCACTAATAAAATAAACCTTCAATCTCCCCTGATCACCAAAATGATAATATTATATTTAATACCTACAGTTAGCTCTATTCTTTCAGTTACATTGAGCACAGCGCAAAAATGCTTAAAAAGAATAAGGAGAGTCAAAAATATATGTACCATCCTACAAATGCATATTCTACTATCAACCGAGTTCGGCACCAATTCGATTTTGTTAAAAATGTTACGAGGAAGAGATCTGGTAAGCAAGCAATTTTTTATTTATACCATGGTCCAAGAAAACAAGGTCTTGCAAATAGACCACGTGACTGACACAAGTCTACGTCATTTCTACGTCATTTTGCCTATTCATCGTTGTCGAATACGTGTAATAGACGAGGATAAACAGCGCAAAATTACGTAGGCTTGTGTCAGTGGCTTATTCCACAAATCCCCTGCCTGATTTGTGGAATTTTGCAGCACTTATGTTCACAAATCCCCTGCCGATGCTAAATTGTAAATTAAGGGGATTTGTGAACAAAAATGCTGCAAAATTCCACAAATCCCCTGAGCCAATTAAAAATTAAAATTTGGCTAAGGGGATACTAAAATAAAAAAATGTAAAAAATTAAAATAAAATAAAATAAAATAAAATAAAATAAAATAAAATAAAATAAAATAAAATAAAATAAAATAAAATAAAATAAAATAAAATAAAATAAAATAAAATAAAATAAAATAAAATAAAATAAAATAAAATAAAATAAAATAAAATAAAATAAAATAAAATAAAATAAAATAAAATAAAATAAAATAAAATAAAATAAAATAAAATAAAATAAAATAAAATAAAATAAAATAAAATAAAATAAAATAAAATAAAATAAAATAAAATAAAATTTCATCAAGTGCAGGCGAGCCATACTTGTGTGTCTTGTGTGTACACATTGTCCTTGTGTGTGTAGTGCTCAGTTTAATAGTAGCACGCACACAAGGGCGCTTGTTCATACGCACTACACTACAAGTAAGGCTCGCCTGCACTCGTGAGATAACTGTCACAACTTATTAGGTTTATTCAGTCATTATATTTATATTCTTGCCTCTGCTTTATACAAAACTTAAGTAAAATATCTTCCATAATCTTGAAGAAGTTCACAGATTGATTAATTTATCAGAGAGGTGAGCATTTTATGTTTTCAAATATCCGAGAAATTAAGTTTTCTTTTGAAGAAAACTAACAAGCGGAGTCTGTTGTGTCATTTATAATTAACCTTTCCTGTGAAGCAGCACGCACAAAAACAAATTTTAGAAATTGTACCTGTTCCAATGAGTAATGCCAGGGCTAAAAGTAATTTCGACAACACTTTTAAATATTTTTATAATCATAATATAACGAATGCATTGAAGATTCACGTTCAAAAATTTTAATTAACTTGTTCATAAATCGTAAAATGTTGTTATTTTGTATATTTTCACAATAAAACACTTATTTTTCAAATAACTCTCCATACATTTTCAATAGGTGTAAATTTTGCTCCAAATTTTCAGTTTATTGAATACAGTTTTGCACTACATGTTATTCCATGGGTTATTATTATCCTATTGTTTGCCAACCGAGTTCCTTGAAGCATTTGCATTTCGTATCAGTTTGGAGTTAGACATCACATGTTTGTTTGAGGTTAAATTGTTAAATAAGTCATTATATAAAGCTATGATTTTCATAAAATTGTAGGAGAAAAATTTTATTATTAAAATGCTTTTATTTGTAAAGTTAAGTTTTATTGAAATTATCAATCAGGCTTTTGTAATACCTATTGTTGGTTTTTTTTTAAATGCTGAACTTCATTGATTGTACCGAAAAATAAAGACTGATTATACGAAATTAAAATGGACAGTATTTTATTTCAAGCAATTGGTAGCATTTCATTGTATGAATTTATTTTATTTTATTTTTTTATTTTATTTTATAATATTTTTTTATTTTATTTTATTTTATTTTAACTTATTTTAATTTATTAGATTTTTTATTATAATCAAATTTTAATTTTTAATTGGCTCAGGGGATTTGTGGAATTTTGCAGCACTTTTGTTCACAAATCCCCTTAATTTACAATTTAGCATCGACAGGGGATTTGTGGAATAAGCCGTGTCAGTCACGTGGTCTATTTGCAAGACCTTGTTTTCTTAGACCATGATTTATACTAATATTTTGATTTACGTTAAGGTTAAAATTTTCTTCATGAGTTTTTTGGGGCGGAAATACTGTATGAAAGTTTTTGTTTGCATAAGGATACTACAAAGATCCGGAGCTGGTGTACCCGTACAGGGAAGACGTGTTCGGCGCCGCGATGGCCATCGCGCGTCTGCAGGTCACCTACCGGCTGAACATCTCCCACTTGGCCAGCGGAACACTCGTCAGCAACTTCAGGTAGGTACCTACTACACCTACATTGTATGTGCCTCAATAAACAACATTTTAATGTTCACTATTACACGTTACAACACTTACAACGAAAGTTCAAATAACTTGGGTGACGATCACGCATCGACAAAAAAACTGATCACATAAAATGAACGTCTTAATTTATACTTAAATAACAGTAATGAATTATTAATCTTTCTTGTAAGTCATAGCTTGAAAATTGCATGACTCTTATTTGATGACTCTTTATTATACTTAGTGCCGAGCCGAGATCACCAACAAACATAACCGAGACCTTTATGATTTGATATTTTAATTAAAATTGTTGTTGTCTAACAGAAATATTAACCGACGATTAACTATATTTGCTGGTGAAATCGTGAAGAAAAGAACAATACAATACATTACAATACTTACCTTTTCTAACCAATAATATATTTTTGTTTTAGTGCTAGCAACGAATTGTACATTGAACAAGTGTAAGTCATTTTAATATATTTTTTCTAATAATAATAGTAATAATAAATAATCAAATTCGGCACAATGCTCGATGACCTCAATAGAAGACAAAAGTCATGTCGAACGCCCATGTATTACCCACCCACTCCAATAAATGTTGGGGACTCCCCTCGAAGTTGTAGATCATTAGTAGACAAACCGTCCAGCCAGGTAGATCTAACTTTGAGAGGAGGTCAATCGTCGAATCCAACTTGGATGGGCAGCGTTCGGGAAACTCCGCAATATCTTTTCGTCTTAAATACCACAGTCAAAGTCAAAGTCAAATAGTGTTTATTCAAAGTAAGATTTCACAAATCATTTTTTGACGTCGAGGCGGGTTCACAATTTGGCTGTCTTCTGTGGAGAAGAACCCGCCGGAAGAAACTCCACAGGCGTTGCATCTTTTCAAAATATTTTTACATAGGTAATTATTATTTTATACAATTTGATTAATATAACAAAGAGTGCAGCCGAAATATGAAATTAAAGGAAGGCAACCAGTCAAAGTAGAAAAACTAAACTATACAAACAATAAAACAATCGGCAATCGACTAGAGCAGACCAGTCCCCCCAAGCAGCACCACGTTCACGGGTTTGACGTATGGGACAGCCATCGCCGGGCTCAACCATATTAGAGGGAACCCAACGACCCGGCCCACACGCCACCGCAAGTCAGGACACTTTAGTGAGCATGAATACTCAGTCAGCCAGATGTTATCACGACAATCTAATTAATGGCTTCCCAATTGCATAGTCGACCGCACTACAATGTTGCACAATTACGTAGGTTTTTACAAACAAATTTTAGTAATAATATTACCTTAGATTAAGCACAGCGTTTCTCGTGTCGAGCTGAAGTCTCTACACACCAAGCTTTCTTATCATTCAAATATTCATCCAATCCATAGTACGCATTCTTACATAGATGCCGTTTCACGTGGCATTTAAACCTTTTTTCTGGAAGATTTACAATATCATCAGGTATTTTATTATAGTAGCGTACACAGAGCCCCACGAAAGAAGTACTGACTTTAACCAATCTATAGTTATCACGAGCTAGTTTATTTCCATTTCTAGTATTACGTTTGTGAATATCAGAATTCTTTTTAAATTCGTGGATATTTTTCCTAACGTACATAATATTTGCATAAATATATTGGCACGGAACTGTCAAGATGTCTATTTCTTTAAACAGTTCTCTAAGTGATTCCCGACAGCGAAGTTGGTATATTGCCCTAATGGCTCTTTTCTGCAAAATAAAAACTGTGTTAATATCGGATGCCCTGCCCCACATTAAGATACCATAAGACATTATACTATGAAAGTAACTGAAATAAACTAACCTAGCTGTTGCTATGTCTGATAACTGCGCGCGATGTCCTCGTGCGACCGGTTCTTCAGCGGGCAGCTGCTCTGTATGTGTGTGTGTGTGTGTGTGTGTTGCAGGCGCGCGATGTCCTCGTGCGACCGGTTCTTCCTGGGCGCGCTCCCGGCCGCGCTGCAGGGCGCCAGCGGGCAGCTGCTCTGTATGTGTGTGTGTGTGTGTGTGTTGCAGGCGCGCGATGTCCTCGTGCGACTGGTTCTTCAGCGGGCAGCTGCTCTGTATGTGTGTGTGTGTGTGTGTGTGTGTTGCAGGCGCGCGATGTCCTCGTGCGACCGGTTCTTCCTGGGCGCGCTCCCGGCCGCGCTGCAGGGCGCCAGCGGGCAGCTGCTCTGTATGTGTGTGTGTGTGTGTGTGTGTGTTGCAGGCGCGCGATGTCCTCGTGCGACCGGTTCTTCCTGGGCGCGCTCCCGGCCGCGCTGCAGGGCGCCAGCGGGCAGCTGCTCTGTATGTGTGTGTGTGTGTGTGTGTGTGTGTTGCAGGCGCGCGATGTCCTCGTGCGACCGGTTCTTCCTGGGCGCGCTGCAGGGCGCCAGCGGGCAGCTGCTCTGTATGTGTGTGTGTGTGTGTGTGTTGCAGGCGCGCGATGTCCTCGTGCGACCGGTTCTTCCTGGGCGCGCTCCCGGCCGCGCTGCAGGGCGCCAGCGGGCAGCTGCTCTGGATGCGGGAGGCGCTCCGCCAACACCACGCGCAGCCCTGCGCGCTCGACCTGCTCAAGGAACAACACATACTCTTCAAGATCAGCGAGGCCTACTTCGATCTCGGTTATATTACTAGTCTAAAGACACCTCTTTTACCTACAAGAATGTGACCACAGATTGTGAGCTCTAATAAAACCTCTAAGATCATAAATAATATATTTATTTATTTATTTATTTATTTTTTTAATATATTTATAGCCTGAAATAAATGGATTTATTATTATTATTATTATTATTATTATTATTATTATTATTTATCGATATCGTCGCTATTTTCACGAATTAATTCGTGAACATTTAATTTTAATTGAAGTCGGATATCAAAATAATTCTGATAAAAGATTTCTAGTAGTCGGTACTTAATGCATATAATTATTGTTTTTTAGGGGAATACAAAATGGCCTCAGAATGGTTGAATAGACTATTGGCTTTACCACCAATACTCGATAGGGGGACTGTGGATGAATTCAAAAAACAGGTACAAGAGAGCATCGCCAGAGGAGCGGGTCACAAAACAAACAAACAAGTAGGTACTTACTTATTACATTTATTTTTTATGCTTCAGCAATATTTTGCTTTTATTCTATATATTATTTTCTAATACATTATTCATCTATAAAATGCCTGTAAAAATGTGTATAGCCAAGACACGTATGCAAAACAAAAATGAGAAAAGCTGTATTATTTACGTAAAAAATATAATGATAGCTTATAATGACTTAGCATACCTAAAAATCAAAACTGATATAGGTACCTAATAGAAGATATATTTTTTATTTTTTAGCAAAAGAAAGCCTGGAGGCAACCGAAGAGCATCTATGATTTATGTTTTAAAAATCTAAATCATAATAATGACGCTGTCCCGAGTGCTCTGTGAGTAGTCTTACTGCCTTCTATGACCTTTCTAGTGGTTTTCGACTTATTGTTTATGTATGTATTTTATGTAGATATTTTGCATTTTCCTATGTCTACTCCGCATTCTCCTTTTCCACCACTGTGTTGGTTGGCTGGAAGAGATCTCTTATAGAGATAAGCTCGCCTTTGTAAACTAGTAATATAAGAATCACCCTTTTTGTTAAATTGTGCAATAAAGAATATATAAAGAATATTGATATAGAATTGGGCCAGCCCATGTCTTCCCATTGGGTCGAAGGCTCCGAGTTTGGTGCCACACATATGCATTGGACTGGACTCCTGTACCCCTACCATGAGTTGCTAACGTAACTTACGCGCTCGATATCGACTACGTAAACGTGCATTTAGTATGGAATTAAAACTACGCCATCTATTGACAGTTATCTGAAGTAAAATTTCTCCATACTAAATGCACGTTTACGTAGTCGATATCGAGCGCGTAAGTTACGTTAGCAACTCATGGTAGGGGTACTGGAGAATATTACAGATTTTAGCCGTACTCCCTGTGAGCCGACCAAAACTTGCTCTGCTCTGCCTATTAGGGAAATAGTATTAAATACACTCTTTTTCCTAACGGAATCTCTAAATTATTTTTCTGTGTAATATACTACGTAATAATACCTTTGAAATAATGATGTGATGTTACCTTGTTTTACCCGCCTTTTCTTGTTTCGTACTTTTTAGAGCATGTTTTTAGTAGTCGGGTTTTAGTTTTTTGTAGGTCCTCACTTTCTATTTACCTACTATTTTCTATTGAACTAATGTATATATATATATATGTTGGAGCACTCATGATACAAGGAAATTCAGAAGGTAGTTATAATGGTTGTCCTTTATTCGGAGATGTTCACCCGTCAAGTGTCGAACTCAGAATGTCAGCGCTGCGAACCGCCTGCCTTTTATAGAAAGGTGTAAACAAGTCGCCAGTAGTGGAGGGGCGATCAAGGCGCACGTGGCTCGGCACATCGTGAGTCAACATTCGATTTGTACAACACTAAAATGTGTAAGGCTTACAAATAATACTTAAAAATATTATTACAAAACAATCAATAATTTGGTACTTAGGTTTTCTTTTAACAATGTGAAAATCATTAAAGATTGTAATAATTAATTTGATTCTTATTGCTAGTTTCTGAAGGTAGAACTAAAAATCAAGTTTAGAATTGTCATAATCAGTTAACAAACGTGTGTTTTTACTCTGATGTGCTAGGGACGCTATCACGGCCATTCTGCAAGAACGCTCGTGCTCTGGGCGTAGAATCACCTATTAAACAAAAGAGAGAAATTAATATCAATAAATTATAAGGTTCAACTTGGCACTTATTTGTGCTCTTTTAATCACGTGGCACTTTTGTTGTGCTCTTTTGGTTTGTGGCACTTTTGTTGTGCTCTTTTGGTTTGTGGCACTTTGTTGTGCTCTTTTGGTTTGTGGCACATTTGTTGTGCTCTTTTGATTTGTGGCACATTTGTTGTGCTCTTTTGGTTTGTGGCACTTTTGTTGTGCTCTTTTGGTTTGTGGCACTTTGTTGTGCTCTTTTGGTTTGTGGCACATTTGTTGTGCTCTTTTGATTTGTGGCACATTTGTTGTGCTCTTTTGGTTTGTGGCACTTTTGTTGTGCTCTTTTGGTTTGTGGCACTTTTGTTGTGCTCTTTTGGTTTGTGGCACATTTGTTGTGCTCTTTTGGTTTGTGGCACATTTGTTGTGCTCTTTTAGTAACTTGTTTTTTTTTTTTTTTTATTCGCTATCATGGTCATCATTATCTTAATGTTCTTTGAGATTTGGAGTGGGTATAGGTCTTACATGTTCGTGTGCCACTACGATGGTCTTTTTGCTATATTGTATCGGTCATTGTCCAAAATTTTCTTTATTTATAAGGTCCTAGGAATTGCGGCCCTAGTTTATTGTTGGACCATTGAGTGTCATTGCATAGAACAAAGTCATTGATTTTAAAAGGAATAATTTGAGCTGTTTTGGAAATGAAACTTGTTTTGAATTTTAGAGTCTGTTCGGTCATTCTGTCAGTCATGTTTTGTCGTGCAATATTTCTATCAAAATATTCGTATAATTAGAGACAGTTGTCCCCCTTTTGCTAGTGAAAAAGAAAAACGGTGATGACCGACTATGTGTAGATTTTCGTGAACTTAATGCAAACACAATTTAGACCGGAAATGGAGACAAAACGGTGGTGGGGAAAGCAAATAAACAAAGGAAACCCGCAAAGGGCTATACGCGGAAACACACTAAGCGTGGGCGTATGCTACGATAACTTTTAGAGAACCATCGTACACTATCTTTGTCAGGACTACCCCAATTTGTCATCACTATTGAAACAGACTTTACCAACTATATCGAATGTCGTTACAATTGAAGCACACTATACCACCATCGACTCGGTTGCTTGTTATCATGAACGATCGGGACCTAATCAATCCCTAAAAGGGGTTTAGGTAGATCCGAGCACCATCAAAATGCCATAAGGGGAAACTGGCATGGAAAACACTGAACAATTACAAACTGGCCAACCAAGGGACCTCCCCGCCCGGACCTTATGTAACTCGACCATATTACAGTTACTCTACCCGCGGTCATGATAACAATGCCATAGCTAACACCATACGAATACAGAACCTAGCCAACCTTGCTAGCGACACGATAATTAGATCACTTTACTCACGGTTTACAGACACCACTGGACTGTGGTACAAACAATATTCCAACAACCATTATTTCAACATACATCCAGATCTCACATCGAATCACACATTACAAAACACACCGGACCAGTACGTCCACCAGAATCACACTAATTCTCAGACACACAAAGTTATCAACGCGGCTGCAGATCTACCCAGAGCGCTCGCCCGCCCTGAGCAGCGCTATTTATGTGAGTGAACCACCCGGTCTAATCGCGTTTTCCGGTGAAACGTGAACTATTGGTGATGGGCTAAAAACAAACAAAAAATGAAATTAAATAACAGAAAAGACATAAAGAAAAAAGAAAAAAAAAAAGTCAGCTGATTCACTGTCCTATTAGTCTATCTATTTTCTTCTTCTATTGTATAATAAAACTGAAGACCCGGCGCGTCCGCACATTGATCCGTTCCTCAAAAAACCGATTGCAGGCGACAAAGGGAGTGCAGCCGAAAACAAAAACACAAGCCTTGAAAAAAAAAAATGTCCGTCTGCCTGTGTGTCCGCTTGCGCACGCAAATCTCTGGAACTTAATGAAACTTTACAACAATATAGCCCATAAGTACATTAGAATAACACACAGGCCACTCTTTACCGCGGAAAAATACCTTCTTCCCACGGGAGCGGCGGGGCGGAAAGCTAGTAAGTAAATAAAATGTATCACAACCTTCGAATCTCCTCAGTTCCCTCACTATATTTTCCTTCGTCAAAAGAGCGTCCAATAAATAAATGTCCTACTGATAAATAAATAATAATAATAATAAAATGTCCTACTAATATTACAAACGGGAAAGTCTTTGAGGATGGATGTCTGCCACTCTTTCACACAAAAACTTCCGAACGGATTCCAATGAAACCCCACAACAATTAAAAAAAAACAAGTCATTATCCCGTCCAGGCGGCGAGTGGTATGGGCGGGCGGGTATCCCACTTCTGATGTTGGAGCACTCATGATACAAGGAAATTCAGAAGGTAGTTATAATGGTTGTCCTTTATTCGGAGATGTTCACCCGTCAAGTGTCGAACTCAGAATGTCAGCGCTGCGAACCGCCTGCCTTTTATAGAAAGGTGTAAACAAGTCGCCAGTAGTGGAGGGGCGATCAAGGCGCACGTGGCTCGGCACATCGTGAGTCAACATTCGATTTGTACAACACTAAAATGTGTAAGGCTTACAAATAATACTTAAAAATATTATTACAAAACAATCAATAATTTGGTACTTAGGTTTTCTTTTAACAATGTGAAAATCATTAAAGATTGTAATAATTAATTTGATTCTTATTGCTAGTTTCTGAAGGTAGAACTAAAAATCAAGTTTAGAATTGTCATAATCAGTTAACAAACGTGTGTTTTTACTCTGATGTGCTAGGGACGCTATCATATATATATAATACTAGGTTTCCGCCGTGGCTCCGCCCGCTTTAACAGATTTTCCCGTGGGAGTGAGGCATTTTCCCGCGGTAAAAGGTAGCCTATGTTACTCAGGGTGAATGTAGCTTTCTAATCGTGAAAGAATTTTTGAAATTGGTTCAGTAGTTTTTGAGTTTATTTATTTATTACAAACATAATACACACACACACAAAAATACAAATCTTTCCTCTTTATAAATTCATCAAATGGCATTCAGCGACCGCATATAACGCCATTAGTGCTGTTTATTTGAACCTAGTCGTATTTAGGGGTGAAAATAATAGGCCTAAATCAACCGCGCTGGCTTAGTCAACTTAATTCCTCAAATTCAACTCATAATAACAAAAAAAACATTATTGATTTACTTTTACTATTTTAAATCGAAGCGAACTGTCCGGGCCGGTAATTGTTGAGAAAGTATTTAATGTGTGATTGGCAATGGTGGGTGAACGGTGCGCGCGTTACGTGGTGTGTTGGTGCGCAGGTCCCTGCGCTGCCGGCTGTACGCGCGCGCGCCGGCGCTGCGCCTGGCGCCTGCGCGCCGCGAGTGGCTGCACCGCGCGCCCGAGGTGCTGCTCTACCATGACGTCATCACCGACCACGAGATCAACGCCCTCAAGGCTTTGGCCAAACCACTCGTATGACATCCTATTGTATTTTGTAGTCTGTACCAATAGCTTAGAGTTCTCTTTCGCGTCTACTTTCCTATTGATGATTGTCCCATCCCATCTCATCCCAATTTGATTTTATTTATTTTATTTTATTACCAGCTGCCCCGCCCGCGGCTACGCTCGCGTTGGTTTTCGACTTTTCCCTGTACCATTTCTGTCTCTGTAATAAAAATTAATTAAAACTTTTTGCCCACTCTACAATTTTTCCCGTGGGAATAAAGATTTTACCCTCGGTAAAAGGTAGCCATCCATGCCCAAAATCTTTTATATCCCTGTACCAAGCTTCATTTAAAATTTCCGCCCGCCCTTCCAATTTTCCCGTGGGAATGAGGCATTTTACCGCACTATAAGTTAGCCTTAATCCATCCCTAAGATCTATTCTATATCTGTACTAAGTTTCACCAAAACTTCGCGCGCGACTTACCTTTTTTCCGTGGGAATAAGGTATTTTCCCGCGGTAAGAGTTAGTCTATATTATTCTACTCTTAGGTTAAATATATCTCTGTACCAATCTTCATCAAAACTTTTCATCCGTACTACTATTTTTCCCTTGGGATAAAGGATTTTCCCGCGGTAAAAGGTGACCTTTAGATCCCCAGGGTCTATTTTATCTCTGTACCAAGTTTCGTCAAAAAATCCAGTCGCGCTGCCATTTTTCACGTAGGAATGAGAAGTTTTCCCGCGGTAAAAGGTAGATGCATCTCCAAGATCTATTCTATCATACCCCAAGCTCAGATTGGTGATACCAAGTTTCATCAAGTTTCCGCCCCACGGCTCTATCCGTGCTTACAGTAATTCCCGTGGGAATGAGGTATTTTCCCGAGGTAAAAAGTAGCCTATGTCTGTCCCCAAGGTCTATTCTATCTCCATACCAGGTTTCATCAAAATCGGTTCACTGGTTTTGGCGTGAAAGCGTAACAGACAGACAGACAGACATTTTCATTTCATTTTCATTTCATTTAGTTTAGTTTAGTTTTATTTATCACATACTACAAGATTATACACGTTTTTACAAAAATGGTATAAAAAAGGACATCTGTAGTATGATCGTCAATATGTATAAAAATAAAAGTTTAAAATATTAAATAGATTTCATTTATTTATTCTAAAACAGTACATACTGTGTGCGAATATTATTTTACGATACTAATTGATTATAAGTAATATTAATAAATTCAAATAAAACATAAGTCCATAAAAAAAAAAACAATCAAAATAACTAATAATAATAACATCGCAATAATTTCAATTAAACATCCAATATAACAACAAAATAATAATAAATTATGGAACAGATCTCAATCCTATAATGTCAATTCTATGACATTTAATCAATTTCCCCTCTAAATTGTAGATTTTAAGTGAAACTTAAACAGACAGAGTTACTTTCGCATTTATAATATTAGTAGGGATAGGGATAGGTAGGTAGGTAGGTACGTATTTCCTGTATGTACTTATACCTAATTAAGAGCAGGCATGCACAGTTTAGATATGATCGGCCTATGTGTCCCCCCGGCCCCCCGGGAGGTTTTAGATAGCTAGGGAACTCAATGTGTTAGTAGAGAGAGGCGCGAATATACAGCAACTCTCATTTTTAGCTAATGCCGTGCCACACAATGATGTGCTAAGTGAAAAGGCGCCTTTTTTACTTATTACATCATTGGTGCCACAGAAGAAAATAATAGGCCGTGCGATCTGAATTGCAATTTATTGTAACGCAGCTAAGGTTGCTATTATTTGAATTATTATGTCGCTAAGTGAATTTTCTGTAGGGACTAAGAATTGGTATTCTGTGTTAGTTAAGAGTAAGCTTTTTGAGCTGAATACTTTGATTTTGAAATAAAGGAGAGAAAGGTCAAGTGTGTGCTCAGCTTACCTTGAAATCCTTTATGTTTTCATAGTAAATTGAGTATTATTTTCAGCTTAAAACATCGAAAGTTTCCGTGTTGCAAAACAACACAGTAATGAACACAGAGAGCAGCGGCAACCGTTCGTCCATGGAGGCGAAGTTGGACACGAGCCACGAGGTGGTGGCGCGGCTGATGCGGCGCGTGCGTGACGTCACGGGGTTCACGCTCAGCGCGCGCGAGCGCCGCCGGATGCTGGTCGTCAACTACGGGGTGGGGGGGGCCTACAGCGCGCATCTCGACTACACCCAGGTAACAGTTTTTTTCCCTGTTCTCGAACAGATCAGATCTATTGTAACTTTATGTAACTTCTTCGGCCGCCTTTTGTACACCTGTGTTGCTATAATTATGTTTGTTGTATTCTCTTGTGTGCAATAAAGTATATTCTATTCTATTATATTCTATTCTTCTTCTGTAGAGTCGATAGTAATTAGTTAGTCATTTATATTTTCCCCGCCCAAAACTCTGCTACCTGGTCCGCAGCCTCGGTAGCCGTCAATCGTCCTTGAATGTGCAGCTGTTGGGGCACGCGGGGCATTGCAGTAGATGGTCCATGGTCTGAGGGGAGGCGCCGCACTCACACTGGTTGTCATTGTTGCTTATGTATCCCCACCGGCACAAATAGTCTTTGCAGCGACCCATCTGTGTCCGCAACATATTTAAAGATTTCCAAGTAGGCCACGTACGTAACTTAATAACATTATACTCGTACTCATACCTTGTGCTGTTTCCTTTTCTTTCAGGGTGTCTACCATGCCGGAGTTCCAACGCTTACATTTATTTTCTTCGTAAGTTACTTTCCGTCTAATAGTTTGTAAAACTGATTATTGGCGTGGCGACCGTGGTGAGCGGGCGTTGGTCGCCACGCTATATTTACTGAAAAAAAAAACAAAACATTTTCTAAGTACAACTAATAAGGTGTATATTCGTATAAAACCACTTTCGACCGGTGGTGGTTTAAGATTGTCGCGGTGACGTTTTACAGTAGGTCCGACTACCGCGTCTGGGTGTGGTGGAGGTGTGGTGTGGTTCGCTGCTCGCATGAAAATAGGATCGCTCAGTGAAAACTAGCCTCGTGATAAATCTGCAGCCGCTTTGTTATGTCGTGTGTGTGTCAGTGAATTGATATTTATACTTTTGGTGGACGCTTTAGTTCAGTGTATGGTGCGATGATGATGATTGATTCAATGTGAGATTTGGATGAATGTTGAAAATAATGGTTGTTGGAATATTGTTTGTACCACAGTCTCGTGGTGCCTGTAGTCGTAGTCCGTGAGTAAAGTAGTCTAATGTTAGTGTTGCTAGCAAAGTTGGCTAGGTTATGTGATATTCCTATGGTGTTAGCTAATGGCAGGCCCGGCACACTCCGCGCCAGAGCTCCAGAATGTACCTACGCCGCGCCGAGTGGACCAATATATATGAGGCCAGTTCGTAGGTAAAACGCGCGCGCTTGTGACGACGACGCTATTATTTAGTCTGTGGTAGTAATACGGACTCTCGCGGCGCGGTCTTAGGGCCTGGCCACAGCTTCGCGCGGCGGCGGCGGCGGCTAGCTGTGGACGACTTCTATGAAGTCGTATACAAATTGCCTAGTTTGTTTCCATCGCTCGCCGCTGCTCGTGGTCGCCGCCGCCGCCGCCGCGCGAAGTTGTGGCCAGGGGGTTAAGGTGCATTTTGTTTTAATACGAGCGCAACGACAAACGGCATGCTATTATAGCCAGGGTCACATTCGACGCGTTCAAAGTAATTTGAACGTTAGTGGCGTGGTAGCTAGAATTAAATTCGCACGTTTGCTATCAGAGAGTGCGCCTTCTGTACCTATGTAGTACTATTATTTATTCTGTGCTAATGGTATTGTTATCATGACCGCGGGTAGAGTAACTGTAATATCGAGTCGAGTTACATTAGGTCCGGGCGGGGAGGCCCATTGGTTGGCCAGTTTGTAATTTAATGTTCAGTGTTTCCATGCCAAATTTCTCACATGGAATATTGATGGTGCCCGGATCTACCTGAATTCCTTTTAGGGATTGATTAGGTCTCGATCGACCGCTCATGATAACAAGCAACAGGTCTACGTTTGTATTGTGTTCTAATTGTAATGGCAACCGATATACTTGGTTCAGACAGACGACAATTGGTATAGTCCATAGTCCAGACAAAGATAGTGTATGATGGTTCTGTCAAAAATATTGTACGAAACGCACACATGTTGTGTAGCCCTTTTACGATTTTCTTTGTTTATTTGATCTACCACACTCTTGTTTACCCCTGTTTACAACATATACCTAAATGCGAAAATTTGAGGGGATGAATAAATGGATGGATGTTCGTTACTTTTTTATGCAAAAACTACTGAATAGATTTTATTGAAACTTTACAATAATAGAGCTTATACACAAGTTCCAAAATAGTCCCTGCCAGCAGAGTTTTCATAAATGAAATGTTTGTTTTGTGAGTTGTCAGACGTGGAGCAGGGCGGCGCACTGGTGTTCCCGCACCTGGGGCTGAAGGTGTACCCGGTGCGGGGGACGGGGCTGGCGTGGCGCTCCGGGGGCGGCGCGGCGCGCGCGCTGCTGCATCTCGCCTGCCCCGTGCTGCGTGGCTCCAAGTGGAGTGAGTCCCTTTGTATCCCACTACACCACCACACCACCACACTTACTTATCCCATACAGCGACTGTGGCGTAGCGGTCATTATCGTAGTCTCCCTCGGAGGCGCGTGTTCAAGCCTCGACACCAATTAATGTATTTTCGAATCTATACCTAAGTTTACGTTTATTCAACGCCCTTACGGTGAAGGAGATCGTCGTAAAGAAACTCGCACCCAACTGCAAAGCAGTTGACCCACCGACACTGGGCCAGCGTAGTCGACTAAAGAGCAGACCGCCACCTGACAGCAAAAAGGGATCCTTGTTGTTGAGAATAACAGCTGAGTCTTCTAGTTTCAGTACACGATCAGCGCGATCCTAGCTATTTTAGATAGAATATTGTAGATATGTCATATTACGAGTAGGTACGGTGGCCGGCAAAACTGGAATCAGCTTTAAAAAAGCGGGTTCCTTGCGCATCGTCTGCCGTAGATATACACTCACACATTGAAATAAATGACGTGGGAATCAATTATTATGGGCAGAGTAATATATTCAATTTCACAAGGGTCGTTGGGTTCCCTCTAATATGGTTGAGCCCGGCGATGGCTGTCCCATACGTCAAACCCGTGAACGTGGTGCTGCTTGGGGGGACTGGTCTGCTCTAGTCGATTGCCGATTGTTTTATTGTTTATATAGTTTAGTTTTTCTACTTTGACTGGTTGCCTTCCTTTAATTTCATATTTCGTCTGCACTCTTTGTTATATTAATCAAATTGTATAAAATAATAATTACCTATGTAAAAATATTTTTGAAAAGATGCAACGCCTGTGGAGTTTCTTCCGGAGAGTTCTTCTCCACAGAAGACAGCCAAATCGTGAACTCTCCTCGACGTCAAAAAATGATTTTGTGAAATCTTACTTTGAATAAACACTATTTGACTTTGACTTTGACAAGGTCTCCTATCGCTTCGATGGCCGAGTGGTTATGAACAGCGTGTCTGTAATTGAATCTATCGACGGATCGGATCTCCGTAGTTTCGTTTTTCGATTTGTGTGTTTTTATTCTACGATAATAATAAAATAGATAATATTATACTAAGAACTTCGTATTTTATGTCGACAATAACATATTTGACAATGAAGTCAGTCTTAATAAATATGTTATCGTTGTTAGTTCGATTCGCTATCTCATTGCGAATGCCTGTGCGTCCTGCATACCGCATTAATACAAATAATCTGTTTACTCACCTTCGTCCCATTCCATCGAAATTTTTCGAAATAATTTATAACAGAGGCAGCGTATTGTTGTGTTGGACTTTATGATGTTTTATATTTCAAATTGTATTAATGAGACCGGCCAGAGCGTAAGTATTTTCAATTATTTTATGTATTAATTTTATATTATTATACCATTGTAGTTACAATAATCTTGCCTTTTTTTTGTAGTGGCGGACTGTAACATTGGATAATACGCAGCGGCTGATAATTATTTCGCAATTTCGGACTAAGCTACGTTACTGACTACGGTATAAAACGTGTATCCAGCTGTGGAAGTTCCAAGTATTGCGTTTGTTCAAGATAATTGCCCAGTGCACCGAGATCTCGTCATGAATGACTGGTTTAGTCAACTAACACCCAAAAATAAAAGTGAGAAGTAGAAACATCACCGGACATACTCCATAGAAAACTTACGGTGTTTAATTCAACATGCAAAATGTTCAAGATTTAATATAGTGATAGTGTTCATAATGTAGTATAATATTTGTTCAAATATCATTGGTTTTAATTGGCAGAGAGTATTAAATGTTAGGAAAATAAATGGAGGGTAGGTAAACAAAATATTTACACTGTTAATAATATGTGTCTTTTTCACTACCCTTCAATTTAATTATTCCTATTATCTGTCGTCGTAACTCTTTGTGTAGTGTTATGTTACATCTTATACAATACAGCAGGTATTTCTTAATTGTTTTAGGTTTTAACGTTTAATATTTTGGATTTGTTGTGGTCAAGCTTCAATACTCTTTTCTTTCACGGAAAACGAATACTTAAGCTCGACCTTAAAAATTAATCGTAGTTTTTAAATATAATTGTTTGTTACCTCAACAATAATTAAACAATGTTTTTAAAATGTGGACAATAAAGTAATATTTTTACTAAATATCTAGTTTCCTTTTTATAAATAATATGCCAACCTTTTTCAAAGTAGAAAGTAATGGATTTAATGTTGGTAATATTTTATATACCTATATGTTGAATAAAACATAAAATAATCCATAATAATAACACAAGGATTCGAACTTGATCCACAGAGATTAGCGCATTCATTCTAACCATTCAGCCATACTTGACATGATATCTACTTTGAAATAAGGCTATGCTACTATTTAGTAATAGTTTGATTGCAATGAAGTTAGCTTCAGAACAGTATTGGCTCGGCAGTTCTCCTAAATAGAGAGAAGACGAACACTCGTTTTTTATTTTATAGGGCCATGTTTTAAGGTAGATTTTTCCTTAATATATTAACGATAACGTATGTGTGAGTGAATAAAATACGCGTATGCGAGTATGACCTTTCTTGACTGACTCTAATTTTGCAGCCGAGTGTACGTTGAGTAAAAAAAGGTTGGGTGAAATTTAAAAAGAAACAAAAATAAGGATCTTGTGCAGTTTTATTCCATTGTTTTTAAGGTCTGTAAGAATTATATTTTAAAATTCATGACAATCAAGCAACCCAAGGGTCTATCGTGTCACCCACCTTCCCCTGTTTTATGGAGTAGGTACTGTACGAACCGACCCTAATGGTGGAGGACAAGGAAAACAACGTATGCATTTAAATTAGGTATTATATATTAGAGACTTAATAACGAAACATTACAAATGCAAATGCTTTAGAAAATTATAAGAATGGCGTCAGGCTCGTAGCACGGGCTACGGCCATCTCTCAAACATCAACCAAATTCAAACTGATATTACTTTACATCTTTATAAAGCCTCAAACGAAAAAGAGGCTGCCAGCATGAAACGGCGTGCATGAAGGACACATGCACACCACATCCCGCCCGGTACAGCTAAAAAAAAATATATATTCGCAATACCATTGCAAAAAATATATTTTTTTACGATATTTCGTTACAAATGTCCGTCCTAAGCTAAGCTACCTGCCTAAGGATGGACAAAACATCACAAAGTCACAGACATGTCAAAAACTGACTGCTGCTACCAGCTAGTTGGTGTTTTATTGTTATCCAACCAAGTTGATCAAAAACCATCAAAAAAGAATCAACACAGCTAAGCATGTCTGTCTACAGTTAATCCAAATAGACATTCAATAAAATTTTGAAAAAGTTTACTAAACCTATCTGTGTCGGATACTATGAATAAAATAATATCAACTAGTTATTAATAATTCAATAGTCACCAAATAATCAATTAAGAAAAGTTATAAAAATAAATTTGAAAAAGTTGGACGACCACTGATTTTCAATAACAAATCATAATATATATTTATAGCAAACGTTCACGACTATCTCGAATATCAAAACCTAGCTTTGGGCAAGACATGGGAATGGGAGCTATTTTCTTTCTTCAGCTCCAACCTATCCTCTGAAAAGATTAGTGGGAATTCACCTAGCTGCGGTACCGGTAACGAGAGTACTCAAAGTCATGAACCCAACCAAAGTTCCTCCACAGCACTATGTGCTTGATGTGGAGTGACAGTAAATATTCCGTCACGGAACACACCTAACTAAGCATCAACCCAATTAACCCCAAAAAAAACTACCCAAATTCTAGTTAAACGCGCACGTTTTTCTTTCTTCATACCGTATGGTCATCTAGATTTAAGTCGTCCAGCTTTCTCGAAGGGTCATCACATCAGAAATGATCATCATAATAAATTCGTCATCAGTTTTTTTATTTTTTTTTTTGTTTTGTTAATCTGAAACATTTTAAAGCATTAACACAGGAAATCACTTGTACATCCTAACCAATCCTACAAGACAATAAGAAATATTAGAAACTAACCTATATTTACTACATTTTAGTTATTTTCTATCGATAATATTAAGAAATTATTTCAAAAATTAAATTTTCAGATATTTACAACTTCTTTGACGGAATTGCGTCAAAACTGTCATGAGTCATTTTGTTCATGACATGACACAAACAAAAAGACATTATTTGCCAAACAACGGACTTATCACCAAGACTACATCAAATTACGAAAATAATAAGAAATTAAATTAAATTGAATTAATATGGAAAAATTTGGTAAAATATATACACAATAATACACTATCTACTCTAATCCTGCAAACTAGGTAGGCAAAAACGGCGACTCTTCCGTCGTCTCTCCACTTCGCACTCTTCTAAAACGCATCTTCAAATATCGCATCGGGAAAAACATCGACACGTTTGCCTTTCGTAGCAAATCACACGAAGCTCGCTAACTTCATCCAGGACACTTCGTCGAGAACACTTTATTAATAACATTAGCACTTATCTTTCTCAACGCATCCTTTAGGCATTATTATCACAAATGCATCTGCAACAACTGCAACAACGTGCGGCAAACATCTTCTGGGCACCAACGCTCCTCGTCATGGCTGCCATCATCTTCGTATTTCATCTTCATATTTCATCTTCGAATTTCAGGGGTATAGCGTTGCGTAGCGGTTATTTCTCTGGTATAACTTCTTCTTATAGGGCTCCTTGCCCACACACCAGGCCAAGCTCTAGTGTCCTCGGGATCCACGTCCAGCTACACTGTAAAACGCGCCTAAGGCACCTCCACCATGTACGAACCGACCCTAATGGTGGAGGACAAGGAAAACAACGTATGCATTTAAATTAGGTATTATATATTAGAGACTTAATAACGAAACATTACAAATGCAAATGCTTTAGAAAATTATAAGAATGGCGTCAGGCTCGTAGCACGGGCTACGGCCATCTCTCAAACATCAACCAAATTCAAACTGATATTACTTTACATCTTTATAAAGCCTCAAACGAAAAAGAGGCTGCCAGCATGAAACGGCGTGCATGAAGGACACATGCACACCACAGTACCTATCTTTACCTTACCTCTGATCAAAGGGAGCAGCTGGCTGTCAAGTGACTGGAATAGAGGGCATCCTTACTCAGATCTAAGGTAGTTGACTCTGACCTGGACTTGTAGTAAGCCCCGTCCGTTTGCGGGGATCAAACCCAAGTACCATGATAGTCTGTTTGGTTTCATACACAAAATAGGCTTATTAAGACATTTTCGCGAAAAAGAGGAGCAGCCGCCTTGGCTAAAATCGATCAAGTAGCTGTAATAATTATAGTGTATATTGATACATATTTACTTTTATTTTTTTCAGTAATTTGGGCTTTCGGACATGACCACAGTACGTGCCCTATCCCCCAAAACACAAAACGAGGTGGCACGAGCAAGAAGAACATGTGACCATCGCACAGCAAGCTGCATGAAGATTTGTTTAAACATTTTATATCATGTCAACCTCTATCTGTACTGATAAATATACTTTAATACCCAACACATAATATTCTTTATATATATCTCTACATTTAACTAAACATAAAAAACGGCCAAGTGCGAGTTGGACTCGCCCATGAAGGGTTCCGTAGTAGCAAGTAACGTAATATTATAAGTTCTTGTAGTTTGTTGTAACTTGGATCGATGTTTTAATTATAGTGAAAGGTCAATTTTCGGTTTACAATTATACGACGTATAAAAAAACTACTAACTAGATCTAGTTCAAACCAATTTTCGGTGGAAATTTGCTTGGTAATGTACATCATAGTATATTTTTTTCAGTTTTATCATTCTCTTATTTTAAGAGTTACAGGGGGGGACACACATTTTGTCACTTTGTAGTACAGTACACAAGTACTCGTAATACTCGCGCAAACTATTCATATTATATTAAATTATTATTTTTATCACCAAAAATGATGTTTCTCTTATCTGCTTCTTTACCAAAATATCTTAAATTTATGATTTTGAAATATTATATAATTATGGATTTTAATAGTTATGCTAAATAATGGTATGTATTTTTGAATTATGGATTCTAATTGTTATACTATTTAAAGTTATGGCAAGTCTGTTATGGATTTTCATAATAGGGATATTTATGTTATGCAATTTAAGGGGCACCCGCCCAACTCTCTTGTTTATTACGTCTTCTTACTAAATAATCTAGTGATGTGACAAAATACCAATTCATCGTCAGTGATATATCGTTTTACTAAACAAAATCTAGTAAAATGTCAGAAAAGCGAATACTGCCGAATACAAATGGAGTCATGCAGTTCTTTCGCTCGCTCCAGTATACACGGGCACTAGTGGGAGCGAAACAAATTCGTCGCTCAGAGTACTTGCTTGATTTCAATTTCAAATAACCCTTCCTTTGTACTCGGGTAAAAATTGCCATAAAATAGTCGTCACGCTAAATGATTAATACGCCACTGAATAGAAAATTTTAAAAATATTCGTTGATTTTAGCCAAGTTGGTCGAATTTGAAATTTTTGCCAGCTATGACGCTAAAAATAAGTTGAAACTATTCGAATAGTACGGCCTTATTAACCCACTAACTTTTTATCGATTTTTGCAAACTTTAATATTTTGAGTTTTCGTAGCGGTTTCGTAGCACTTCGTAGCACCTTCGTAGTACTTTCGTAGCACTTTTTTTCAAAAGCACTCTTTTGTTGTTTTTTTTAGTTGCGGCGGGTGGCGGCGGTTCATAATACGCCACTGATAAGAAAATTTTAAAAATATTCGTTGATTTTAGCCAAGTTTGTCGACTTTGATATTTTTGCCAGCTATGACGCTAAAAATAAGTTGAAACTATTCGAATAGTACGGCCTTATTAACCCACCAACTTTTTATAGATTTTTGCAAACTTTAATATTTTGAGTTTTCGTAGCTGTTGGTATTCGTGGGTAAATGCAAATATCCAAGTTTGTCATAACCTGTTGTATAAATACCGGCGCTTGTGCGCTCGGCCCTTCTTACATTAAACGCCCTCTGAACTGTGCAGACGTGTTTATTTTCTGAGCCCATTTCCAATAGGTTATGGGCCCAGACCGCGTTTTTTACTGCGAAAATTAAAGTAAAAATAATTTGTGTGCAAGCGCTTACGAACAGTGAAAATGGATTCGCGAAATAAAAGAAATATTCAACAATTTAACGGCGAGCGATATAGCACGTGGAAATTTCGTATAAAATCACTTTTGGAGGAACTACAAGTAATAAGTGTCGTGGAAAATGCTGTGCCTGAAAAACCTGACGCTGCCTGACTGAAAAATAACATGATCGCTAAAGGTACCATTGTCGATTATTTGGGTGACGCATTTTTGAATTTTGCGAGTGGCTCCACGCCTGCTAAAACTATTCTTGACGACCTTGACAAGATCTACGAGCGAAAAAGCTTAGCTTCACAATTATCGCTGAGAAAACAATTGCTTAACCTAAAGTTGTTGCCAGATATACCGCTGTTACAACATTTCACGAAGTTCGATAACTTAGTCACCGAATTAATCTCTGCTGGTGCGAAACTTGATGAGATGGACAAAATAGCACACCTACTGCTAACACTACCCACTTCTTACGATGGTGTGATAACGGCCCTGGAGACGCTAGGCGAAGAACATCTCACATTGGCTTTTGTAAAGACACGCCTGCTAGACCACGAGGTAAAATTAAAAGCTGAGACTACAACGGAGCTCAAGGCTTTGTTTACTGGAAACAAACGAAAACATGTACAAAATTCACACGTGCCTCATAAGAAGAAGAGATTTGACCCGAAACAAGAAAAAATATACAACCCTAAACAGAATAAAATATTTCAACCCGGAAATTCTACCCACACGTATACGAAGATGTATTGTGACCACTGTGGACGCCGAAATCACTTCAAAAAGGACTGCCGATTTTTCAAGAACCAGCAGCAACAGAATAAGCAACCTGGTGGATACAACAGGACAGCGAACAACATCCAGCCCTGCAACGATGACGAGGGCGGTTTCGCTTTTATGTTATCCAAATGTAAGTTACCTTTTGCTGCTGACAATCGTTTAGCTAACGAATAAATTTGTTTTCTTTTAGATTCCGGAGCGACTGATCATATTGTGAATACTCGTGACGCATTCACATCTTACGTCGAGTTACCAACACCATTAAAGATCGGTGTTGCTAAAAATGGCACCTCCATACTCGCATTCGGTAAAGGAAGGATTGAGGTAACCACGAATTTGGGCATTCGAGGATCAATTGATGACGTCTTATATTCCCCCGAGGTTCGGTACAATTTATTATCGGTAAATCGTATACAACAATCAGGTATGTCAGTTATTTTTAGTAACAATGGAGTTCAAGTTTATAACAAAAATAACAAATGCTACATGACTGGTGAAAACACTAATAATCTTTTTAGTATTGTTTTTGAAATCAATAAATCTCAATGTAATTTAAATGAAACTCAAGACAAAAGCAACCGCCATTTAAAATCATACAATCTATGGCACGGTAGGCTCGGTCATATAAACAAGCAAAAGTTCAATGTACTTAAGAATATGGTTAACGACGAAGATAGTAAGGTACTTAGTGATATAATCCCTAGTGATGAGTTATGTGAACCATGTGTACTTGGCAAGCAGTCACGACTCCCATTTGCGAAATCGAAAAGTAAATGTAACGACAAAAATCGACCACTTTTTATAATTCATTCCGATGTGTGCGGCCCGATCTCTCCCACTACAGTCGATGACAAAAACTACTTCGTTACATTTATTGACGATTTTACTCATTATACAGTAACCTATTTAATGCACTCTAAATCAGAAGTATTAAAATGTTTTCAAGATTTTGTAGCAAAAAGTGAGAATTTATTTAACTTTAAAGTCACTAATTTATATTGCGATAATGGCAGAGAATATCTTTCTAACGAATTCAAAGATTTTTGTGTTTTCAAGGGGATAACGTACCATTTGACGGTACCATATACGCCACAGCAAAATGGTGTATCAGAGCGTATGAATCGTACGTTAACCGAAATGGCTCGGACATTGGTTACAAGTGCGAAGCTGGACAAATCGTTCTGGGGCGAGGCTGTATTAACAGCTACATATTTAGTCAATAGACTGCCCACTAAAGCGCTCACATGTAATAAAACACCATACGAAATGTGGCATAATAAAAAACCGAAAATCAGTCATTTAAAAATATTCGGTTCTACGGCCTACGTTCATGACAAAACTAGAAAATCAAAATTTGACGAAAAATCATTCAAGGCAATATAAGTCGGATATGACCAAAATGGCTATAAATTATTAAACACAGAAAATAATCAATTTTTTATTGCTCGAGACGTTGTATTTGATGAGTCAAATTTTGAAAGTTCTAGGCCTGTAAATAATAAAAATATTGAAATTCCCGCCGAAATTAACAAGCCCGATGATGAATCGGCTAAGTTAATAGGCAACAAACACAAAAATCTTGTAGATAATAGCTCAGAAGCTGGACCTTCATCTAGTAAACTGAGACGTAGTGAAAGAATTCGCCACCTACCCACAAAAGATTATGCAGATATGAATGACCCAGATTATTATTTGTCACTAACTACCGTTCAATCATTGCCAAATAATTACGATGAGATTTTTAATCGCACTGATTCTAATGAATGGTTAAAAGCTGTAAAGAGTGAACTTGACTCACTTTATAACAATCAAACATGGACTCTTGTAGATAGACCTAACAATGTAAATATAGTAAGCTCGAAATGGATTTTCTCAATAAAAAATAATGAACTAGGCGAACCAGTTAGGTATAAGGCGCGCTTAGTTGCTCGTGGCTTCACCCAACAATACTTACAAGACTATGACGAAACGTTCGCTCCAGTAGCCCGTATATCAACTTTTAGATTCATGCTAGCTTTTGCCAATCAGTTTGACTTATCTGTCCATCACATGGACGTTAAGACCGCCTTTTTAAACGGTATTCTTAAAGAGGACATTTATATGGAAGTACCGGCAGGTGTCTCTGCTCAGCCAAATCAAGTTTGTAAATTGAATAAAACTCTATAAGGCTTGAAGCAATCTTCCCGATGTTGGTTTGAGCGTTTCGATCACGCTCTAAAGGCTATTGGTTTCGAAAATTCTCAAGTTGACCCTTGTCTATATATTCTCAATAAACACTGTATAGATGAAAATGTATATATTGTATTATATGTAGATGACTTGATTATTTGTACAAAAAAATACACAAACAATGAATTTTTATAAAAACTGTTTAATGCAAAAATTTGAAATGTCAGATTTAAATGAAATCAAATTGTTCTTAGGTATTAGAGTAGAACGATCCAAAGGTAAATTAACTTTGGACCAATCATTGTACCTTCAAAGTGTTTTGAGCAAATTCTCAATGAGTGAATGCAATCCCTGCAAATCACCATTCCCTTCTAAATTGGATCATGCTAGTTTAGAATCGGACACTCAGGCCGCGGTCTCGAATTTTGCGGGCAGCGGAGCGGCGGCGGCGGCGGCGCTTTTTTTGTATGGAGTTTCTCGAAAACAGCGGCGCGCGGGCGGGCAACGAGCGGTGCACTCCATACAAAACCGCGCCGCCGCCGCCGCCCCTCCGCTGCCCGCAAAATTCGAGACCGCGGCCTCAGTGTGACGCACCTTGCAGAAATGCTATAGGATGTTTAATGTATGCAATGCTTTGTACGCGACCAGATATTTTTTTTTTTTTTTTTTTTTTTTTTTGGGTTATCTAACAATATCACAATAAAATATTAACAAAAAACTTATCAAATAATACTTCATCATTGTGACACCAGCACCGATAACCACAGATTACTAGAATAACATGGTAGTAAGCACTAATTTCTGTTCAATACATAGGAAAGATATAAAGAAGAGGTATTCATAAGTAAGGTATTTTTTTTAAAGACACCGCTCACTACAAACTAGTGAGGGTAAGCCAAAAGTTATCATTGTAGTAGTGACAGTAATCGTTTTTTGAAAACACTAGCACTGAGACAAAATATATCAACATCTTTAAAATGAGTATTGAAGGATTGGCACATTTAATTGGCGACCTTAGTCCTGCATTAGTTCGACATAGGTTGGTAGCAAATAGATTATTGTCTCTGCGGCTGTGAGCACGGTACGGCACATTAAAGTACAGGTTGCTGACCAAATCGACACAGTCATACCTAATACCTAAATATATGCGCAGCTATAGGCATTTTAAGTCGATACCAGAGTAAAAATAATGAAGAATTGTGGAAATGCTTGAAACATCTTTTAAGGTACATAAAAGGAACGGTTGATTTAAAGCTTACCTATGAAAAGTGTGATTATAAACCACTGGTTGTTGGTTTCGTAGATTCTGATTGGGGAGGCGACATAGCCGACAGAAAAAGTACAACAGGACACGTGTTCAAAGTGTTTGATAATTGTACAATTTCGTGGAACACACGAAAACAAAACACAGTCGCCGCCTCCTCAACAGAAGCTGAGTACATAGCCTTATTTGAAGCCGTGAGGGAAGCAATCTGGATAAAATCTTTACTCAACAGTATTGCAATTCCAGTAGTACAGCCAATAATTATTTTTGAAGATAATAACAGTTGTATAAGCATCGCTAATAATCCCACTAATCACAAAAGGTCTAAGCATATCGACATTAAATACCATTTTAGTAGGGAACAAATTGCTAACAAAGTAATAAAGCTAGAATATATTTCCACAGGAAACCAACTAGCTGACATATTCACGAAAATGGTACCAGCATCGAAGTTCCTAGAGTTACGTTGCAAGTTAAATTTAATTTAAGTAATTAACTTGATTATTATTGCTACTAATTTGCTACTTGTAATTAATAATTGCTACTGCTTGTAATTTATATTTATGTTCAAAAAATGTAATTTGATTATATTGTACTGAATAATATGTACTTAAAAAGATAAATCAAGTTGTGTAAATTGTGAATTAATTTCTTACTTAGTTTAAAATATGTCTAATAATAATTGTATACTTGAATATTTGAGGGGGACTGTTGTTATTCGTGGGTAAATGCAAATATCCAAGTTTGTCATAACCTGTTGTATAAATACCGGCGCTTGTGCGCTCGGCCCTTCTTACAATAAACGCCCTCTGAACTGTGCAGACGTGTTTATTTTCTGAGCCCATTTCCAATAGTAGCGGTTTCGTAGCACTTCGTAGCACCTTCGTAGCACTTTCGTAGCACTTTTTTTCAAAAGCACTATTTTGTTTTTTTATTTAGTTGCGGCGGGTGGCGGCGGTTCATAATACGCCACTGAATAGAAAATTCTAAAAATATTCGTTGTTTTTGGCCAGGTTTGTCGACTTTGAAATTTTTGCCAGCTATGACGCTAAAAATAAGTTGAAACTATTCGAATAGTACGGCCTTATTAACCCACTAACTTTTTATCGATTTTTGCAAACTTTAATATTTTGAGTTTTCGTAGCGGTTTCGTAGCACTTCGTAGCACCTTCGTAGCACTTTCGAAGCATTTTTTTCAAAAGTACTCTTTTATTTTTTATTTAGTTGCGGCGGTTCATAAAACGCCACTGAATAGAAAGTTCTAAAAATATTCGTTGTTTTTGGCCAGGTTTGTCGACTTTGAAATTTTTGCCAGCTATGACGCTAAAAATAAGTTATAACTATTCGAATAGTACAGCCTTATTTACCCACTAACTTTTTATCGATATTTGCAAACTTTAATATTTTGAGTTTTCGTAGCGGTTTCGTAGCACTTCGTAGCACCTTCGTAGCACTTTTTCTCAAAAGTACTCTTTTGTTTTTTTATTTAGTTGTGGCGGGTGGCGGCGGTTCATAATACGCCACTGAATAGAAAATTTTAAAAATATTCGTTGATTTTAGCCAAGTTTGTCGACTTTGAAATTTTTGCCAGCTATGACGATAAAAATAAGTTGAAACTATTCGAATAGAACGGCCTTATTAACCCACTATTTTTTTATCGATTTTTGCCAACTTTAATATTTTGAGTTTTTGTAGCGGTTTCGTAGCACCTTCGTAGCACTTTCATAGCACTTTTTTTCAAAACTAATCTTTTGTTGTTTTTTTTAGTTGCGGCGGGTGGCGGCGGTTCATAATACGCCACTGAACAGAAAATTTTAAAAATATTCGTTAATTTTAGCCATGTTTGTCGACTTTGAAATTTTTGCCAGCTATGACGCTAAAAATAAGTTGAAACTATTCGAATAGTACGGCCTTATTTACCCAATAACTTAAACCGTTATTGTTACCGTAACCGTATCCGTAACCGTAACCGTAACCGTAACCGTAACCGTTACCGTAACCGTAACCGTAACCGTAACCGTAACCGTAACCGTAACCGTAACCGTAACCGTAACCGTTATCGTTACCGTAACCGTTTCCGTAACCGTTTCCGTAACAGTTACAGTAACCGTTTCAGTAACCGATTCAGTAACCGTTTCCGTAACCGTTTCAGTAACGAATAGAAAGTTCTAAAAATATTCGTTGTTTTTGGCCAGGTTTGTCGACTTTCAAATTTTTGCCAGCTATGACGCTAAAAATAAGTTATAACTATTCGAATAGTACAGCCTTATTTACCCACTAACTTTTTATCGATATTTGCAAACTTTAATATTTTGAGTTTTCGTAGCGGTTTCGTAGCACTTCGTAGCACCTTCGTAGCACTTTTTCTCAAAAGTACTTTTTTGTTTTTTTATTTAGTTGTGGCGGGTGGCGGCGGTTCATAATACGCCACTGAATAGAAAATTTTAAAAATATTCGTTGATTTTAGCCAAGTTTGTCGACTTTGAAATTTTTGCCAGCTATGACGCTAAAAATAAGTTGAAACTATTCGAATAGAACGGCCTTATTAACCCACTATTTTTTTATCGATTTTTGCCAACTTTAATATTTTGAGTTTTTGTAGCGGTTTCGTAGCACCTTCGTAGCACTTTCATAGCACTTTTTTTCAAAACTAATCTTTTGTTGTTTTTTTTAGTTGCGGCGGGTGGCGGCGGTTCATAATACGCCACTGAACAGAAAATTTTAAAAATATTCGTTAATTTTAGCCATGTTTGTCGACTTTGAAATTTTTGCCAGCTATGACGCTAAAAATAAGTTGAAACTATTCGAATAGTACGGCCTTATTAATCCACTAACTTTTTATCGATTTTTGCCAACTTTAATATTTTGAGTTTTCGTAGCGGTTTCGTAGCACTTCGTAGCACCTTCGTAGCACCTTCGTAGCACTTTCGTAGCACTTTTTTTCAAAACTTAACTTTTGTTGTTTTTTTTAGTTGCGGCGGGTGGCGGCGGTTCAAAATTTTAAAAATATTCGTTGATTTTAGCCAAGTTTGTCGACTTTGAAATTTTTGCCAGCTATGACGCTAAAAATAAGTTAAAACTATTTGAATAGTACGGTTTTATTAACCCACTAGCTTTTTATCGATATTTGCAAACTTTAATATTTTGAGTTTTCGTAGCGGTTTCGTAGCACTTCGTAACACCTTCGTGGCACTTTCGTAGCACTTTTTTTCAAAACTTATCTATTGTTGTTTTTTTTAGTTGCGGAGGGTGGCGGCGGTTCATAATACGCCAATGTATAGAAAATTTTAAAAATATTCGTTAATTTTAGCCAAGTTTGTCGACTTTGAAATTTTTGCCAGCTATGACGCTAAAAATAAGTTAAAACTATTTGAATAGTACGGTTTTATTAACCCACTAGCTTTTTATCGATATTTGCAAACTTTAATATTTTGAGTTTTCGTAGCGGTTTCGTAGCACTTCGTAACACCTTCGTAGCACTTTCGTAGCACTTTTTTTCAAAACTTATCTTTTGTTGTTTTTTTTTAGTTGCGGCGGGTGGCGGCGGTTCATAATACGCCAATGTATAGAAAATTTCAAAAATATTCGTTAATTTTAGCCAAGTTTGTCGACTTTGAAATTTTTGCCAGCTATGACGCTAAAAATAAGTTAAAACTATTCGAATAGTACGGTCTTATTAATCCACTATTTTTTTATCGATTTATGCAAACTTTAATATTTTGAGTTTTCGTAGCGGTTTCGTAGCACTTCGTAGCACCTTCGTAGCACTTTCGTAGCACTTTTTTTCAAAAGCACTCTTTTGTTTTTTTATTTAGTTGCGGCGGGTGGCGGCGGTTCATAATACGCCACTGAATAGAAAATTTTAAAAATATTCGTTGTTTTTGGCCAGGTTTGTCGACTTTGAAATTTTTGCCAGCTATGACGCTAAAAATAAGTTGAAACTATTCGAATAGTACAGCCTTATTAACCCACAAACTTTTTATCGATATTTGCAAATTTTAATATTTTGAGTTTTCGTAGCAGTTTCGTAGCACTTCGTAGCACCTTCGTAGCACTTTCGTAGCACTTTTTCTCATAACTTATCTTTTGTTGTTTTTTTTAGTTGCGGCGGGTGGCGGCGGTTCATAATACGCCAATGTATAGAAAATTTTAAAAATATTCGTTAATTTTAGCCAAGTTTGTCGACTTTGAAATTTTTGCCAGCTATGACGCTAAAAATAAGTTAAAACTATTTGAATAGTACGGTTTTATTAACCCACTAGCTTTTTATCGATATTTGCAAACTTTAATATTTTGAGTTTTCGTAGCGGTTTCGTAGCACTTCGTAACACCTTCGTGGCACTTTCGTAGCACTTTTTTTTCAAAACTTATCTTTTGTTGTTTTTTTTAGTTGCGGAGGGTGGCGGCGGTTCATAATACGCCAATGTATAGAAAATTTTAAAAATATTCGTTAATTTTAGCCAAGTTTGTCGACTTTGAAATTTTTGCCAGCTATGACGCTAAAAATAAGTTAAAACTATTTGAATAGTACGGTTTTATTAACCCACTAGCTTTTTATCGATATTTGCAAACTTTAATATTTTGAGTTTTCGTAGCGGTTTCGTAGCACTTCGTAACACCTTCGTAGCACTTTCGTAGCACTTTTTTTCAAAACTTATCTTTTGTTGTTTTTTTTAGTTGCGGCGGGTGGCGGCGGTTCATAATACGCCACTGAACAGAAAATTTTAAAAATATTCGTTGATTTTAGCCAAGTTTGTCGACTTTGAAATTTTTGCCAGCTTCTTCTTCTTCTTCATATTTAAGAGCCTCGCTCTTGTCGGTGGAGTCTACGCCACTCTGTTCTGTCTTCCGTCCTCTTTTTGATCTCCTGATACGACACGACATCTATTCCTTCCTTAATTTGGTCCATATATGTCCATCTAGGTCGTCTTCTCTTCCTTTTCCCTTCTATCTTTCCTTCAATGATGTTTCTGACAAAGTCGTCGTGTCGTATCAAGTGACCCAGCATCTTCCCTCTTCTATCTGCAATGATCCCCAGAATAGACCTTTTCTCATTCACCAGTTGTAAGACATCTTCGTTGCTTTTCCTTTCCGTCCAGCTGATTTTCTCCATTCTTCGCCAGCACCACATCTCATCTTTTTGCCAGCTATGACGCTAAAAATAAGTTGAAACTATTCGAATAGTACGGCCTTATTAACCCACTAACTTTTTATCGATTTTTGCAAATTTTAATATTTTGAGTTTTCGTAGCGGTTTCGTAGCACTTTTTTTCAAAACTTATCTTTTGTTGTTTTTTTTATTTTCGGCGGGTGGCGGCGGTTATTAATACGCCACTGTATAGAAAATTTTAAAAATATTCGTTGATTTTAGCCAAGTTTGTCGACTTTGAAATTTTTGCCAGCTATGACGCTAAAAATAAGTTGAAACTATTCGAATAGTACGGTCTTATTAATCCACAATTTTTTTATCGATTTATGCAAACTTTAATATTTTGAGTTTTCGTAGCGGTTTCGTAGCACTTCGTAGCACCTTCGTAGCACTTTCGTAGCACTTTTTTTCAAAAGCACTCTTTTGTTTTTTTATTTAGTTGCGGCGGGTGGCGGCGGTTCATAATACGCCACTGAATAGAAAATTTTAAAAATATTCGTTGTTTTTGGCCAGGTTTGTCGACTTTGAAATTTTTGCCAGCTATGACGCTAAAAATAAGTTGAAACTATTCGAATAGTACAGCCTTATTAACCCACAAACTTTTTATCGATATTTGCAAATTTTAATATTTTGAGTTTTCGTAGCAGTTTCGTAGCACTTCGTAGCACCTTCGTAGCACTTTCGTAGCACTTTTTCTCATAACTTATATTTTGTTGTTTTTTTTAGTTGCGGCGGGTGGCGGCGGTTCATAATACGCCAATGTATAGAAAATTTTAAAAATATTCGTTAATTTTAGCCAAGTTTGTCGACTTTGAAAATTTTGCCAGCTATGACGCTAAAAATAAGTTAAAACTATTTGAATAGTACGGTTTTACTAACCCACTAGCTTTTTATCGATATTTGCAAACTTTAATATTTTGAGTTTTCGTAGCGGTTTCGTAGCACTTCGTAGCACCTTCGTAGCACTTTCGTAGCACTTTTTTTCAAAACTTATCTTTTGTTGTTTTTTTAGTTGCGGCGGGTGGCGGCGCACAGTGGTCCCGCGTCCATACAAGCGCGGCCATTTACAGTAAAAGTACAATAAAGGGTAAAATAAAGAAATATAACTATTTATTACTTAATTACCTTATTACTTTATATTTACTTTGTATTAAAAACCATCATAAAAGTAGATCTTTGTAATGTACAGTATTTTCAGAAGATGTATCTACATTAAAAAACTTTCTGAATAATTGTTGCTGTCAATGGAAGAGCTGCTGCAGGCTTCTCGATGATAAAACTTGATTAATGTGCATTTTTTTTTGCATAAGATCTAACTTTTCCCAAAAAAGGCCCATATTTGTCCTCCTCGGACCTTATTTGCTACTTTTTACGTCAAGGTGATATAATTAGTGGACTAAATATTTAAAAATGCATATATACGCTTGTTGAGTTCAAATATTATATTGAAAAGTTTCACCAAGTATCGATTTTATAAGTCACATGTATAAAAATATCATAAAAGTGCATGAATTCAAACGCTTTTTTAGCATATCCCTTGGTACTCTTGGGTGAATTTGTAAACGTGTAATTACGGCACACATATATAGCTATAAAATGACATATACATAATTACGGTCAAAGAGGGAAAAACTAACTAAAACTTTAGTTGCTCATTGCTAACTTAACATAATTTTGATGTTTTTTTTGCAATCTCATATTTATTAAATTAAATTGTCTAAACTCATTAAACGTTTTTGGTTTACAGTAACATATCCTAATCTTGAAATCCATATAAAAAATATGACACCTTAGTGCTAAATAACGTAAAATAAAAATAATTTCTCAGAGCTCTATTAACGAATGTCTTGGCAGTACGCGCGTTATCCCTGACTTTAGGTACACTGAATTCCATACTTTTGTGTGAAAACATGTCAGTTATTGGTGTTTTTACAAAATATAGTAATTCATCTAACCTTTAGTGAACAAACATTCGTAATCAAACACATCCGATTTTTCTGGTAATGGCCTATGGCGGGACGTCTGTGCGGCGGTTCGTAATACGCCACTGAATAGAAAATTTTAAAAATATTCGTTGATTTTAGCCAAGTTTGTCGACTTTGAAATTTTTGCCAGCTATGACGCTAAAAATAAGTTGAAACTATTCCAATAGTACGGCCTTATTAACCCACTAACTTTTTATCGATTTTTGCAAATTTTAATATTTTGAGTTTTCGTAGCGGTTTCGTAGCACTTTTTTTCAAAACTTATCTTTTGTTGTTTTTTTTATTTTCGGCGGGTGGCGGCGGTTATTAATACGCCACTGAATAGAAAATTTTAAAAATATTCGTTGATTTTAGCCAAGTTTGTCGACTTTGAAATTTTTGCCAGCTATGACGCTAAAAATAAGTTGAAACTATTTGAATAGTACGGTCTTATTAACCCACTAGCTTTTTATCGATTTTTGCAAACTTTAATATTTTGAGTTTCGTAGCGGTTTCGTAGCACTTCGTAGCACCTTCGTAGCTCTTTTTCTCAAAAGAACTCTTTTGTTTTTTTATTTAGTTGCGGCGGGTGGCGGCGGTTCATAATACGCCACTGAATAGAAAATTTTAAAAATATTCGTTGTTTTTGGCCAGGTTAGTCGACTTTGAAATTTTTGCCAGCTATGACGCTAAAAATAAGTTGAAACTATTCGAATAGTACAGCCTTATTAACCCACTAACTTTTTATCGATATTTGCAAACTTTAATATTTTGAGTTTTTGTAGCAGTTTCGTAGCACTTCGTAGCACCTTCGTAGCTCTTTTTCTCAAAAGTACTCTTTTGTTTTTTTATTTAGTTTCGGCGGGTGGCGGCGGTTCATAATACGCCACTGAACAGAAAATTTTAAAAATATTCGTTGATTTTAGCCAAGTTTGTCGACTTTGAAATTTTTGCCAGCTATAACGCTAAAAAATAAGTTGAAACTATTCGAATAGTACGGCCTTATTTACCCACTTACTTAAACCGTTATTGTTACCGTAACCGTATCCGTAACCGTTACCGTAACCCTAACCGTTACCGTTACCGTAACCGTAACCGTTATCGTTACCGTAACCGTTTCCGTAACCGTTTCCGTAACAGTTACAGTAACCGTTTCAGTAACCGATTCAGTAACCGTTTCCGTAACCGTTTCAGTAACCGTTTCAGTAACCGTTTCTATAGCTACAACGCTAAAAATAAGTTGAAACTATTCGAATAGTACGGCCTTATTTACCCACTAACTAAAACCGTTATTGTTACCGTAACCGTAACCGTAACCGTAACCTTAACCGTAACCGTAACCGTAACCGTAACCGTAACCGTAACCGTAACCGTAACCGTAACCGTAACCGTAACCGTAACCGAAACCGTTTCCGTAACCGTTTCCGTAACAGTTACAGTAACCGTTTCAGTAACCGATTCAGTAACCGTTTCCGTAACCGTTTCAGTAACCGTTTCCGTAATCGTTTAAGTAACCTTTTCAGTAACCGATTCCGTAACCTTTTCCATAACGTTGTCCATAACCGTTTCCGTAACCGTTTCCGTAACCGTTTCCGTAACTGTTTCCGTAACCGTTTCCGTAACCGTTCCCGTAACGATTTCCGTAACCGTTTCGGAAACCGTTATCGTTGTCGTTGTCGTTGTCGTTGTAGTTGTCGTTGTCGATGTCGTTGTTGTTGTCGTTGTCGTTGTCGTTGTCGTTGTCGTTGTCGCTGTCGTTGTCGCTGTCGCTGTCGCTGTCGCTGTCGCTGTCGCTGTCGCTGTCGCTGTCGCTGTCGCTGTCACTGTCGCTGTCGCGTTGTCGTTGTCGTTGTCGTTCTCGTTCTTGCTAACGTTATCGTTATCGTTCTCGTTATCGTTATCGTTAACTTAGTTCGGTTTCGTAACATTAGGTTAGGTTAGGTAAGTGTAGGTTAATATTTGCCAGCTATGACGCTATATCGATTTTTGCAAACTTTAATATTTTGAGTTTTCGTAGCGGTTTCGTAGCACTTCGTAGCACCTTCGTAGCACCTTCGTAGCACTTTCGTAGCACTTTTTTTCAAAACTAATCTTTTGTTGTTTTTTTTAGTTGCGGCGGGTGGCGGCGGTTCATAATACGCCACTGAATAGAAAATTTTAAAAATATTCGTTGTTTTTGGCCAGGTTTGTCGACTTTGAAATTTTTGCCAGCTATGACGCTAAAAATAAGTTGAAACTATTCGAATAGTACAGCCTTATTAACCCACAAACTTTTTATCGATATTTGCAAATTTTAATATTTTGAGTTTTAGTAGCAGTTTCGTAGCACTTCGTAGCACCTTCGTAGCACTTTCGTAGCACTTTTTCTCATAACTTATCTTTTGTTGTTTTTTTTTAGTTGCGGCGGGTGGCGGCGGTTCATAATACGCCAATGTATAGAAAATTTTAAAAATATTCGTTAATTTTAGCCAAGTTTGTCGACTTTGAAATTTTTGCCAGCTATGACGCTAAAAATAAGTTAAAACTATTTGAATAGTACGGTTTTATTAACCCACTAGCTTTTTATCGATATTTGCAAACTTTAATATTTTGAGTTTTCGTAGCGGTTTCGTAGCACTTCGTAGCACCTTCGTAGCACTTTCGTAGCACTTTTTTTCAAAACTTATCTTTTGTTGTTTTTTTTAGATGCGGCGGGTGGCGGCGGTTCGTAATACGCCACTGAATAGAAAATTTTAAAAATATTCGTTGATTTTAGCCAAGTTTGTCGACTTTGAAATTTTTGCTAGCTATGACGCTAAAAATAAGTTGAAACTATTCCAATAGTACGGCCTTATTAACCCACTAACTTTTTATCGATTTTTGCAAATTTTAATATTTTGAGTTTTCGTAGCGGTTTCGTAGCACTTTTTTTCAAAACTTATCTTTTGTTGTTTTTTTTATTTTCGGTGGGTGGCGGCGGTTATTAATACGCCACTGAATAGAAAATTTTAAAAATATTCGTTGATTTTAGCCAAGTTTGTCGACTTAGAAATTTTTGCCAGCTATGACGCTAAAAATAAGTTGAAACTATTCGAATAGTACGGCCTTATTAATCCACTAACTTTTTATCGATTTTTGCCAACTTTAATATTTTGAGTTTTCGTAGGGGTTCGTAGCACTTCGTAGCACCTTCGTAGCACCTTCGTAGCACTTTCGTAGCACTTTTTTTCAAAACTTAACTTTTGTTGTTTTTTTTAGTTGCGGCGTGTGGCGGCGGTTCAAAATTTTAAAAATATTCGTTGATTTTAGCCAAGTTTGTCGACTTTGAAATTTTTGCCAGCTATGACGCTAAAAATAAGTTAAAACTATTTGAATAGTACGGTTTTATTAACCCACTAGCTTTTTATCGATATTTGCAAACTTTAATATTTTGAGTTTTCGTAGCGGTTTCGTAGCACTTCGTAACACCTTCGTGGCACTTTCGTAGCACTTTTTTTCAAAACATATCTTTTGTTGTTTTTTTTAGTTGCGGCGGGTGGCGGCGGTTCATAATACGCCAATGTATAGAAAATTTTAAAAATATTCGTTAATTTTAGCCAAGTTTGTCGACTTTGAAATTTTTGCCAGCTATGACGCTAAAAATAAGTTAAAACTATTTGAATAGTACGGTTTTATTAACCCACTAGCTTTTTATCGATATTTGCAAACTTTAATATTTTGAGTTTTCGTAGCGGTTTCGTAGCACTTCGTAGCACCTTCGTAGCACTTTTTTTCAAAACTTATCTTTTGTTGTTTTTTTTAGATGCGGCGGGTGGCGGCGGTTCGTAATACACCACTGAATAGAAAATTTTAAAAATATTCGTTGATTTTAGCCAAGTTTGTCGACTTTGAAATTTTTGCCAGCTATGACGCTAAAAATAAGTTGAAACTATTCCAATAGTACGGCCTTATTAACCCACTAACTTTTTATCGATTTTTGCAAATTTTTATATTTTGAGTTTTCGTAGCGGTTTCGTAGCACTTTTTTTCAAAACTTATCTTTTGTTGTTTTTTTTTATTTTCGGCGGGTGGCGGCGGTTATTAATACGCCACTGTATAGAAAATTTTAAAAATATTCGTTGATTTTAGCCAAGTTTGTCGACTTTGAAATTTTTGCCAGCTATGACGCTAAAAATAAGTTGAAACTATTCGAATAGTACGGTCTTATTAATCCACTATTTTTTTATCGATTTATGCAAACTTTAATATTTTGAGTTTTCGTAGCGGTTTCGTAGCACTTCGTAGCACCTTCGTAGCACTTTCGTAGCACTTTTTTTCAAAAGCACTCTTTTGTTTTTTTATTTAGTTGCGGCGGGTGGCGGCGTTCATAATACGCCACTGAATAGAAAATTTTAAAAATATTCGTTGCTTTTGGCCAGGTTTGTCGACTTTGAAATTTTTGCCAGCTATGACGCTAAAAATAAGTTGAAACTATTCCAATAGTACGGCCTTATTAACCCACTAACTTTTTATCGATTTTTGCAAATTTTAATATTTTGAGTTTTCGTAGCGGTTTCGTAGCACTTTTTTTCAAAACTTATCTTTTGTTGTTTTTTTTATTTTCGGCGGGTGGCGGCGGTTATTAATACGCCACTGAATAGAAAATTTTAAAAATATTCGTTAATTTTAGCCAAGTTTGTCGACTTTGAAATTTTTGCCAGCTATGACGCTAAAAATAAGTTAAAACTATTTGAATAGTACGGTTTTATTAACCCACTAGCTTTTTATCGATATTTGCAAACTTTAATATTTTGAGTTTTCGTAGCGGTTTCGTAGCACTTCGTAGCACCTTCGTAGCACTTTCGTCGCACTTTTTTTCAAAAGTTATCTTTTGTTGTTTTTTTTAGTTGCGGCGGGTGGCGGCGGTTCGTAATACGCCACTGAATAGAAAATTTTAAAAATATTCGTTGATTTTAGCCAAGTTTGTCGACTTTGAAATTTTTGCCAGCTATGACGCTAAAAATAAGTTGAAACTATTCCAATAGTACGGCCTTATTAACCCACTAACTTTTTATCGATTTTTGCAAATTTTAATATTTTGAGTTTTCGTAGCGGTTTCGTAGCACTTTTTTTCAAAACTTATCTTTTGTTGTTTTTTTTATTTTCGGCGGGTGGCGGCGGTTATTAATACGCCACTGAATAGAAAATTTTAAAAATATTCGTTGATTTTAGCCAAGTTTGTCGACTTTGAAATTTTTGCCAGCTATGACGCTAAAAATAAGTTGAAACTATTTGAATAGTACGGCCTTATTAACCCACTAACTTTTTATCGATTTTTGCAAACTTTAATATTTTGAGTTTCGTAGCAGTTTCGTAGCACTTCGTAGCACCTTCGTAGCACTTTTTCTCATAACTTATCTTTTGTTGTTTTTTTTAGTTGCGGCGGGTGGCGGCGGTTCATAATACGCCAATGTATAGAAAATTTTAAAAATATTCGTTAATTTTAGCCAAGTTTGTCGACTTTGAAATTTATGCCAGCTATGACGCTAAAAATAAGTTAAAACTATTTGAATAGTACGGTTTTATTAACCCACTAGCTTTTTATCGATATTTGCAAACTTTAATATTTTGAGTTTTCGTAGCGGTTTCGTAGCACTTTTTTTCAAAACTTATCTTTTGTTGTTTTTTTTTATTTTCGGCGGGTGGCGGTGGTTATTAATACGCCACTGAATAGAAAATTTTAAAAATATTCGTTGATTTTTGCCAAGTTTGTCGACTTTGAAATTTTTGCCAGCTATGACGCTAAAAATAAGTTGAAACTATTCGAATAGTACGGCCTTATTAATCCACTAACTTTTTATCGATTTTTGCAAATTTAATATTTTGAGTTTTCGTAGCGGTTTCGTAGCACCTTCGTAGCACTTTCGTAGCACTTTTTTTCAAAACTTATCTTTTGTGTTTTTTTTTAGTTTCGGCGGGTGGCTGCGGTTCATAATACGCTACTGAATAGAAAATTTTAAAAATATTCGTTGTATTTAGCCAAGTTTGTCGACTTTGAAATTTTTGCCAGCTATGACGCTAAAAATAAGTTGAAACTATTCGAATAGTACGGCCTTATTAACCCACTAACTTTTTATCGATTTTTGCAAATTTTAATATTTTGAGTTTTCGTAGCGGTTTCGTAGCACTTTTTTTCAAAACTTATCTTTTGTTGTTTTTTTTATTTTCGGCGGGTGGCGGCGGTTATTAATACGCCACTGTATAGAAAATTTTAAAAATATTCGTTGTATTTAGCCAAGTTTGTCGACTTTGAAATTTTTGCCAGCTATGACGCTAAAAATAAGTTGAAACTATTTGAATAGTACGGCCTTATTAACCCACTAACTTTTTATCGATTTTTGCAAACTTTAATATTTTGAGTTTTCGTAGCGGTTTCGTAGCACTTCGTAGCACCTTCGTAGCTCTTTTTCTCAAAAGTACTCTTTTGTTTTTTTATTTAGTTGCGGCGGGTGGCGGCTGTTCATAATACGCCACTGAATAGAAAATTTTAAAAATATTCGTTGTTTTTGGCCAGGTTTGTCGACTTTGAAATTTTTGCCAGCTATGATGCTAAAAATAAGTTGAAACTATTCGAATAGTACAGCCATATTAACCCACTAACTTTTTATCGATATTTGCAAACTTTAATATTTTGAGTTTTAGTAGCAGTTTCGTAGCACTTCGTAGCACCTTCGTAGCTCTTTTTCTCAAAAGTACTCTTTTGTTTTTTTATTTAGTTTCGGCGGGTGGCGGCCGTTCATAATACGCCACTGAACAGAAAATTTTAAAAATATTCGTTGATTTTAGCCAAGTTTGTCGACTTTGAAATTTTTGCAAGCTATAACGCTAAAAAATAAGTTGAAACTATTCGAATAGTACGGCCTTATTTACCCACTAACTTAAACCGTTATTGTTACCGTAACCGTATCCGTAACCGTAACCGTAACCGTTACCGTAACCCTAACCGTTACCGTTACCGTAACCGTAACCGTTATCGTTACCGTAACCGTTTCCGTAACAGTTACAGTAACCGTTTCAGTAACCGATTCAGTAACCGTTTCCGTAACCGTTTCAGTAACCGTTTCTATAGCTACAACGCTAAAAATAAGTTGAAACTATTCGAATATTACGGCCTTATTTACCCACTAAATAAAACCGTTATTGTTACCGTAACCGTAACCGTAACCGTAACCGTAACCGTTT